>CAJHNH020001779.1:2936146-3050617 GCA_905116865.2 Candidula unifasciata | reverse complement strand
AGCCAAAAAACCCCCTTTCACAGCTTGTGAAAAAAAAACCGTTTAATTTTACGAAACGCCGCCCCAATAGTAGACAAATTTTTCGTCTTTTTTTTCCCCAACCCCACTCCAGGAGTGAGTGAGTGAGTGAGGATGAGGAGTAGTAAAGTGAGTGAGTGAGTGAGTGAGTTTAACCCCCCCGGGCATCCAATAAGCGAAATACCGAAACACAAAGTGCCATCATGCGGATGAGAATCACACGAGGAGAGGTCACAGAAACCTCGTTCAACCCATAGGTTGAGTTATATGATATTTTCTTAAATTTTAAACGTGTTAATTAAGTTTATCTTTTTCTTTAGTAATTTAGCTTACATTCATTTTCTGCATACATGACTCATGTATTTGTGTTAACTCTTTTTTTTTTTTTAAATACAAAGTTATAAGCATAAATTCCATTTTGCTTTGTTTCATAAATGTATTAGCTTTGATTTTATAAAGAACTAGCTGTACCCGGCCATGCGTTACTGTGACCCAGAATGGTGAAATTGAGAGGAAAGAAAATAGCTCTCAGCTAACAGTGTCTGTCATATCCCCCCCCCCCCCCTCCCCTCGACGTAGTCATAACTCCCTCTCCGAAGGATTGAAAAATCATCCAAGGCGAAATTATTAAAATAGAAATAGTTAAGAAATAGTTAAAAAAAAAAAGAAAATAAAAATAATATTTTAAGCTCTCTCAGCTAACTGTTTTGGCATAAACCACCCCTCCCCCTTCCCACCAATCATATCTCCCTCTTCGTAGGATTGAAAAATCATCACCTGGCGAAATTATTAAAAAAGAAATAGAAATGAGAATATTAAAATAATATTCTAGGCTCTCCCAGCTAACAGTGTCTGGCTTACCTCCCCCCACCCTCCCGCTCCCCCAATCATATCTCCCTCTCCGAAAGATTGAAAAATCATCACCTGGCGAAGTCATATCTCCCTCTCCGAAGGACTGAAAAATCATCCATGGCGAAATTATTAAAATATAAATAGTTAAATTATGAGAACTTTAAAATAATATTTTAAGCTCTCTCAGCTAACTGTGTCTCCCCCCCCCCCCCATCATATAATCTTCTCCGAAGGATGGGAAAGTCACCGTAACGAATCCGGGCCAGCAACGAAACAAATAATTATTTGACCGTTGCTGGAGCTACATCGTTCGTGGTTTGTGCGATTTTTTGACAAAATATCACCATAGAGTCAAAGGAAACGTTGTGTGAAAATTTGAAAGCAATCGGTTCAGTAGTTTCCGAGTTTTTAGCTAACAACATCGGAAAATTAACATTTTTATTATTATAGATATGGGGTTCAGCCTTGAACAGCCAGACACGAGCTTGTCACAAAGGGTGCAAGATGTTTGATAAATCAACACAGAACAGCTACTGCCATCATTAATATTATAACTGTGCGCTGGTGCTGAAGATGAGGACATGGCGCTTATGTAAATGACCCGAGTGTTGTGATATCGGTTCTTGAATCAACTCAACTCAACTTCACAGCTAATTTTAGGGTGATATGTGGTGAGGTCATGTCGAGCTACTGAGGACGAGACTGAAGCGTCTATGGATTTGCCAAGAGCAAAAGAACCCTTTTCTATGCATGGTGGCGTATCAGGCGTATAGTAAAGTAAATGTAAAGGACCTTTCTCCACGCTCACAGGCGTATTGGCATATAGGGCTAGACCTATATTTTATAACCCAATCGGTAATCGTTGGGTGATGTGGTCTACATCATACTGGCCGCATTTACTTCCCAGGACTTTACCTGGTGCCTTTTAAGGCTGGATGGGGCTGTAAGCCAAGGCGATTTTTTGGGTCTTTAGTGTTATAATGATAATCTAACTTATCTCCTTTATCCGTATACAAAAATGTGGAAGGTTAAGCTAAGAACTGATTGCACCACCCTCTGGACATTTCCAAAAGTGGCCCGTCCACATCTTCAGCAGCAAGTGAAGAGTTGCAATTTCGATGGTGCAGTATAACAATGTAATAAAACACAGAAAGTAAAAGTAACAGGTGGTTTTTCAACAGTGGCCCATCAGGCTTATGACGCTAGACCCATATTTTGGTCGACGAATCGGCACTCAGTGATTGATGTGGTTAACACTACGCCGGCAGACTTTACTTACCAGGATATTACTCAGTACCCACTTTTAGGCTGGGTCGACCTGCAAGCCAAGGTCACTTTTGGAAACGAAATCCGCCTCGATGCAGGTTTTAAACCAAAACCTTTATCCAGTACGGCTCTCCTCCTTTGTGGGTTCTAGAGGCCACATTTGGGAGAGAACAAAAATACACACACGTCCCTCCTCACCCCCCCCCCCCCACCATTTTACAAGCATGCCGTAAAAGAAGATAAAGGTTAAACTGAACGTGAATATGTTGGGCTGAAGTGGCTAGATAACGCAACTGAGGAAAGAGGTTCAACCCATAAGGCGATGAGATTCCCGGCTGAGGTTTAGAGTTTGAATAATATCTGAAACAGTGAGATACCTCACAGAGGGAAAGAGTTTAAATATCTGGGGGGGGGGGGGAGGAGGTATACCTAGGTGAGGTATAGAGGTTAAATATCTGTTAGTGAAGTACTTGATCGGGGTAAAGAGGTTGAATTTCTGAGATAGTGAGAAGCCTGACTGAGGTATAGAGGTTAAATATCTGTTAGTGAAGTACTTGATATGGGTAAAGAGGTTGAATATCTGAGATAGTGAGAAGCCTGACTGAGGTATAGAGGTTAAATATCTGCTAGTGAAGTACTTGATCGAGGTAAAGAGGTTGAATATCTGAGATAGTGAGAAACCTGACTGAGGTATAGAGGTTAAATATATGTTAGTGAAGTACTTGATCGAGGTAAAGAGGTTGAATATCTGAGATAGTGAGAAACCTGACTGAGGTATAGAGGTTAAATATATGTTAGTGAAGTACTTGATCGAGGTAAAGAGGTTGAATATCTGAGATAGTGAGAAACCTGACTGAGGTGTAGAGGTTAAATATCTGCTAGTGATGTACTTGATCGAGGTAAAGAGGTTGAATATCTGAGATAGTGAGAAACCTGTCTGAGGTATAGAGTTTAAATATCTGAAACAGTGAAATATCTGACAGAGCCAATGAGGTTGAATATATGAGATAATGAGATAACCAACTGGAGCATAAAAGTTACCATCTGAGATAGTGAGCTTCATCAGTAAAGTATAGAGGATGAATATCAAAGATGACGAAACGAATTACTAATGTACAGAATGGGAGTTATTTAACTAAGTTTATCAAGGAGCCACAATTTTGAAACTAAGGATCGTCACGGGCCACAGACGCAAGTCCTAGCATAGAGCATAGATACATGTAACTTAACTGATAATGTTGCTGTTTGTTGTCTGCCTTCACTGGCTGTAAACCCTGGCGAAAAGACCTGGTTGTTCACCACTTCTGGACTTTTCGGTTTTGTTCCAGGATCTGAGTTTTGCGTGTGCATCCGTTTAACAGTTCTTGCTTATTTGTATACAGAATGTTGGATCCTTGCCTCTCAGGCAGATATACTTTGAATGAAGGCCCCAGTTAGTCGCCTCTTACGACATGCTTTTGGGAGACAATGGGACTACTCTTGTTTTCTCCACAATAGGGCCCTGGAACACACAGGGAATAACTGGCGATAATCCACTGGCCCCTTGCTAGGTCTCCGCTGGCCGCCAAATAAAAAGCCCTGGATAGATGCTGAACATCTGACGCGGTGAGATGCGTGACTGAAGTATGAAGGTTAATCATCTGAGATAGTGAGATATACCTAGCTGAAGTACACATGTTTAACATCTGAGATAGTGAGATATACCTAGCTGAAGTACACATGTTTAACATCTGAGATAGTGAGATATACCTAGAGTACACATGTTTAACATCTGAGATATATATACCTAGCTGAAGTACACATGTTTAACATCTGAGATAGTGAGATATACCTAGCTGAAGTACACATGTTTAACATCTGAGATAGTGAGATATACCTAGCTGAAGTACACATGTTTAACATCTGAGATAGTGAGATATACCTAGCTGAAGTAACATGTTTTACATCTGAGATGTTTAACATCTGAGATAGTGAGATATACCTAGCTGAAGTACACATGTTTAACATCTGAGATAGTGAGATATACCTAGCTGAAGTACACATGTTTAACATCTGAGATAGTGAGATATACCTAGCTGAAGTACACATGTTTAACATCTGAGATAGTGAGATATACCTAGCTGAAGTACACATGTTTAACATCTGAGATAGTGAGATATACCTAGCTGAAGTACACATGTTTAACATCTGAGATAGTGAGATATACCTAGCTGAAGTACACATGTTTAACATCTGAGATAGTGAGATATACCTAGCTGAAGTACACATGTTTAACATCTGAGATAGTGAGATATACCTAGCTGAAGTTTACACATGTTTAACATCTGAGATAGTGAGATATACTAGCTGAAGTACACATGTTTAACATCTGAGATAGTGAGATATACCTAGCTGAAGTACACATGTTTAACATCTGAGATAGTGAGATATACCTAGCTGAAGTACACATGTTTAACATCTGAGATAGTGAGATATACCTAGCTGAAGTACACATGTTTAACATCTGAGATAGTGAGATATACCTAGCTGAAGTACACATGTTTAACATCTGAGATAGTGAGATATACCTAGCTGAAGTACACATGTTTAACATCTGAGATAGTGAGATATACCTAGCTGAAGTACACATGTTAAACATCTGAGATAGTGAGATATACCTAGCTAGTGAGTACACATGTTTAACATCTGAGATAGTGAGATATACCTAGCTGAAGTACACATGTAACATCTGAGATAGTGAGATATACCTAGCTGAAGTACACATGTTTAACATCTGAGATAGTGAGATATACCTAGCTGAAGTACACATGTTTCTCTGAGATAGTGAGATATACCTAGCTGAAGTACACATGTTTAACATCTGAGATAGTGAGATATACCTAGCTGAAGTACACATGTTTAACATCTGAGATAGTGAGATATACCTAGCTGAAGTACACATGTTTAACATCTGAGATAGTGAGATATACCTAGCTGAAGTACACATGTTTAACATCTGATAGTGAGATATACCTAGCTGAAGTACACATGTTTTAAGATATACCTAGCTGAAGCTGAAGTACACATGTTTAACATCTGAGATAGTGAGATATACCTAGCTGAAGTACACATGTTTAACATCTGAGATAGTGAGATATACCTAGCTGAAGTACACATGTTTAACATCTGAGATAGTGAGATATACCTAGCTGAAGTACACATGTTTAACATCCGAGATAGTGAGATATACCTAGCTGAAGTACACATCTGAGATAGTGAGATATACCTAGCTGAAGTACACATGTTTAACATCCGAGATAGTGAGATATACCTAGCTGAAGTACACATGTTTAACATCTGAGATAGTGAGATATACCTAGCTGAAGTACACATGTTTAACATCTGAGATAGTGAGATATACCTAGCTGAAGTACACATGTTTAACATCTGAGATAGTGAGATATACCTAGCTGAAGTACACATGTTTAACATCTGAGATAGTGAGATATACCTAGCTGAAGTACACATGTTTTAACATCCTGAGATAGTGAGATATACCTAGCTGAAGTACACATGTTTAACATCTGAGATAGTGAGATATACCTAGCTGAAGTACACATGTTTACACTGAGATAGTGAGATATATAGCTGAGATATAACATCTGAGATAGTGAGATATACCTACTGAAGTACACATGTTTTAACATCTGAGATAGTGAGATAGTGAGTTTAACATACCTAGCTGAAGTACACATGTTTAACATCTGAGATAGTGAGATATACCTAGCTGAAGTTTAACACAGTGTTTAACATCTCTGAGATAGTGAGATATACCTAGCATGTTAACACTGAGATAGTGAGATACACCATGTTTACAACATCTGAGATAGTGAGATATACCTAGCTGAAGTACACATGTTTAACATCTGAGATAGTGAGATATACCTAGCTGAAGTACACATGTTTAACATCTGAGATAGTGAGATATACCTAGCTGAAGTACACATGTTTAACATCTGAGATAGTGAGATATACCTAGCTGAAGTACACATGTTTAACATCTGAGATAGTGAGATATACCTAGCTGAAGTACACATGTTTAACATCTGAGATAGTGAGATATACCTAGCTGAAGTACACATGTTTAACATCTGAGATAGTGAGATATACCTAGCTGAAGTACACATGTTTAACATCTGAGATAGTGAGATATACCTAGCTGAAGTACACATGTTTAACATCTGAGATAGTGAGATATACCTAGCTGAAGTACACATGTTTAACATACCATGTTTAACATCTGAGATAGTGAGATATACCTAGCTGATGTACACATGTTTAACATCTGAGATAGTGAGATATACCTAGCTGAAGTACACATGTTTAACATCTGAGATAGTGAGATATACCTAGCTGAAGTACACATGTTTAACATCTGAGATAGTGAGATATACCTAGCTGAAGTACACATGTTTAACATCTGAGATAGTGAGATATACCTAGCTGAAGTACACATGTTTAACATAGTGAGACCTAGCTAGTGAGATATACCTAGCTGAAGTACACATGTTTAACATCTGAGATAGTGAGATATACCTAGCTGAAGTACACATGTTTAACATCTGAGATAGTGAGATATACCTAGCTGAAGTACACATGTTTAACATCTGAGATAGTGAGATATACCTAGCTGAAGTACACATGTTTAACATCTGAGATAGTGAGATATACCTAGCTGAAGTACACATGTTTAACATCTGAGATAGTGAGATATACCTAGCTGAAGTACACATGTTTAACATCTGAGATAGTGAGATATACCTGAAGTACCATGTTTAACATCTGAGCTGAAGTACACATGTTTAACATCCTGAGATAGTGAGATATACCTAGCTGAAGTACACATGTTTAACATCTGAGATAGTGAGATATACCTAGCTGAAGTACACATGTTTAACATCTGAGATAGTGAGATATACCTAGCTGAAGTACACATGTTTAACATCTGAGATAGTGAGATATACCTAGCTGAAGTACACATGTTTAACATCTGAGATAGTGAGATATACCTAGCTGAAGTACACATGTTTAACATCTGAGATAGTGAGATATACCTAGCTGAAGTACACATGTTTAACATCTGAGATAACATAACCTAGCTGAAGTACACATGTTTAACATCTGAGATAGTGAGATATACCTAGCTGAAGTACACATGTTTTAACATCTGAGATAGTGAGATATACCTAGCTGAAGTACACATGTTTAACATCTGAGATAGTGAGATATACCTAGCTGAAGTACACATGTTTAACATCTGAGATAGTGAGATATACCTAGCTGAAGTACACATGTTTAACATCTGAGATAGTGAGATATACCTAGCTGAAGTACACATGTTTAACATCTGAGATCTGAGATAGTGAGATATACCTAGCTGAAGTACACATGTTTAACATCTGAGATAGTGAGATATACCTAGCTGAAGTACACATGTTTAACATCTGAGATAGTGAGATATACCTAGCTGAAGTACACATGTTTAACATCTGAGATAGTGAGATATACCTAGCTGAAGTACACATGTTTAACATCTGAGATAGTGAGATATACCTAGCTGAAGTACACATGTTTAACATCTGAGATAGTGAGATATACCTAGCTGAAGTACACATGTTTAAACATACCTAGCTGAGATGAGATAGTGAGATATACCTAGCTGAAGTACACATGTTTAACATAGCTGAGATAGTGAGATATACCTAGCTGAAGTACACATGTTTAACATCTGAGATAGTGAGATATACCTAGCTGAAGTACACATGTTTAACATCTGAGATAGTGAGATATACCTAGCTGAAGTACACATGTTTAACATCTGAGATAGTGAGATATACCTAGCTGAAGTACACATGTTTAACATCTGAGATAGTGAGATATACCTAGCTGAAGTACACATGTTTAACATCTGAGATAGTGAGATATACCTAGCTGAAGTACACATGTTTAACATCCGAGATAGTGAGATATACCTAGCTGTACACATGTTTAACATCGAGATAGTGAGATATACCTAGCTGAAGTACACACATGTTTAACATCCGAGATAGTGAGATATACCTAGCTGAAGTACACATGTTTAACAAGATAGTGAGATAGTGAGATATACCTAGCTGAAGTACACATGTTTAACATCTGAGATAGTGAGATATACCTAGCTGAAGTACACATGTTACACATGTTTAACATCTGAGATAGTGAGATATATACCTAGCTGTGAGATATACCTAGCTGAAGTACACATGTTTAACATCTGAGATAGTGAGATATACCTAGCTGAAGTACACATGTTTAACATCTGAGATAGTGAGATATACCTAGCTGAAGTACACATGTTTAACATCTGAGATAGTGAGATATACCTAGCTGAAGTACACATGTTTAACATCTGAGATAGTGAGATATACCTAGCTGAAGTACACATGTTTAACATCTGAGATAGTGAGATATACCTAGCTGAATCTGAGATAGTGAGATATACTAGCTGAAGTACACATGTTTTACATCTGCGATAGTGAGATATACCTAGCTGAAGTTTAACATCTGAGATAGTGATATACCTAGCTGAAGTACACATGTTTAATCTGAGATAGTGAGATATACCTAGCTGAAGTACACATGTTAACATCTGAGATAGTGTGAGATATACCTAGCTGAAGTACACATGTTTTAACATCTGAGATAGTGAGATATACCTAGCTGAAGTACACATGTTTAACATCTGAGATAGTGAGATATACCTAGCTGAAGTACACATGTTTAACATCTGAGATAGTGAGATATACCTAGCTGAAGTACACATGTTTAACATCTGAGATAGTGAGATATACCTAGCTGAAGTACACATGTTTAACATCTGAGATAGTGAGATATACCTAGCTGAAGTACACATGTTTAACATCTGAGATAGTGAGATATACCTAGCTGAAGTACACATGTTTAACATCTGAGATAGTGAGATATACCTAGCTGAAGTACAATGTACATCTGAGATGTGAGATATACTATCTGAGTACACATGTTTAACATCTGAGATAGTGAGATATACCTAGCTGAAGTACACATGTTTAACATCTGAGATAGTGAGATATACCTAGCTGAAGTACACATGTTTAACATCTGAGATAGTGAGATACCTGACTAGGTTATTGGTTGCAGGAATCAGTGTAGCGTATCGAACGATCCCATGGTTTCTTGTCATGAAGGAAGAATATGGCACCATTAGCCCAGCTCCTGCGCCAGTGTCAAAAGCATTTTGACTGAGGGCGTCTACCCAAACTCTAGGCTTGCCGAACGATTCTGGAAAATTCAGATATAAAGAATACATGCAATAGAACAGGCACTTAGATTATAAAACATTCAACAGCGCTGTATGAACAACAACACCAACAACAACAGAATTAGGCACAGCAAAATGAAAAGTAATTTAAAGCTTTTAAAGTTCGACATACACATATTTTCGCTGTACAACCTTGTTTTTGTTTGTTGTTGTTGTTGTACATAAGTTTGTGGATGCCGCTATCGTACATAGTGAGCAAGTAGGCAGGACATTTGTGTTAACTGCTAGAAGAATCCCCAGGTTCTAGCAGACTTGTTATGGCTTTAACTATGCTTCTGTTTTGTTTCTTGTCAGCATATGATCTTCCTTGCCGTGTTTTTGGTCAGTGTCCCCCCCCCCTTTTTTTTTTGACTCTTATACTATCAATTGATTTTTTTATACAGGTGTTTCTTTGCGCCACATGTGTTGGTCGACATGTCGTAATGAAATGAAGCTAAAGGCTCGTTTCACTCCAGTCGGTACTAGATGAGCGATGTGGCAACATCACTCCGGCAGCCTTTACTTCCCAGGACTTTACCTGGCACCCACCGAAGGCTGGGTCAACCTGAAAACCGAGGTCCTGTGTGAGAAAAAAGTCCGGCTCCGTTCAGACTCGAACCCACGATATCGCAATCCACAGGCGAGCGTCTAGCCACTACATCACGGCGGCTTCCACACCGTAAAAGTTGTTTTAAAAAAGCAGCAATGCCAGTTTCTGGCAGCATATCCGAAGAGGGAAACTAAAATTATCAAAAGTCAACGAGAACAGGGACCGGGGAATTACCCCAGCTCGGTGTGAACAAGTAGGTGATTCCATGGTCAGCGTAAGGTCTTGTCATCGACCAGGTGAACGTAAAGAGGATGATCAGCAGCAGCACGGGCACCAAACACATGGATACTTTCTCGATGGTCTTCACTCCCTTGACCACTGACAGTCCGGCAAATCCTACCGCAAGAGCTGTTGTCAGTACTGGCCAAGCGCTGTCCTGGGTTAGATAGAGACGATAAGAGTGTGATTAAAATGATAAATTGAACTAACGAAGACTCAATCTATATAGTGTGTAATTTCTTCTCTAGCTCATTTCGCTGTGCCTCTGCAGGTGTTTTCTTCATAATTTATCCTATCATTCAATGAAGCACAAAAATAAACATTAGGTTAACCGCATGATCCTTTTCTTTACATAATGCGGTACTGCCCATCCTAATTTTGTCTACAGTAAAGTTATTGGAGATTATGCACACGACAAATGTGTGATTGAAAGACAAGATCAGAGTGAGGGCAGTTAGAAGTCCTAAGTAATTTAACAAGTGACGGTGTAGTCTAAAAATAGTAAAGTCAATCCCTGATAATGTGAATTGGCACCCAAGTGGCTCTGCAGACGCATTGACTCACGAGGACTGATCGAGGGTCTGTAAAACAAAAGGCAGAAGAAGAGAGAAGATGATGAAAAGATGAAGAAGAGGAGGAGCAGAAGGAGGAGATGGTGACAACAAAAAACAAGCAGAAAGAGGAAGAGAGGAGGAAGAGAAGAAGAAGAAAAAGACGAAGAACGAAAATCAGAAAGCAGCAGCAGCAAAAAAAGATAAAGAGGTAGAGGTGAGGAGATGGGCGAAGAGGAGGAGGAAGACGAGGAGACGAAAAAGAAAGATAATAATAATAATAATAATAATAATAATAATAATAAGAAGAAGAAGAAGAAGAAGAAGAAGAAGAAGAAAAAGAGCAATAACAACAACAATAACCATACCAAAATAGAATCATAGTAAATATGCCAGTATTGTAACAACAATAACGATGGTAGTTAGTGTAATGATGGCGACCATAGTGACGATTTCGATACACACTAACCTCGGCATAATCTTTGAAAATCTTCCTGCTGTCCTCTGGGTTATCAGGCAGAGTGTTTGCTATGCAGTAGACAAAGTAGTAAAAACACCAACCAAGCACAACAGAGTAGTAGCATCTGTAAAGATAGGAAAAAACACACACCCTCAAACACGTCTTTGCAGCTCCACCTAGAGGTGCTCAATCGAACTTATATCTTCAGAAAGGGATGGTCAGGGAAGGGTTTGAATGTTATTGGAATTCAGGAACTGTGTGGTCAACCGTGCATAATGAACTCTGGCGTTATCCTATTGAAAAAAAATATTTGTTGGCATCCCAAAATGGAAGGACATGTGGTCAAAGAATTTCACTGATGTGTTGTTGCGCATTTAAGCTTCCTTTAATGTGCACCTAATTGACTCATTTCGTTGCAACTGATCATTCCCCGACTGGTCTGGTAGTAGTCTTAGTTTCAGCTTCAAAGCAAACGGGTCAACCCATCTTTGCTCAATGCCTGTGCCAACGAAAAACACACAGAATATTTTTCACAGTCCCTTGTGGAAAGATTGACAGACTGCTGTCTCAGCATATCTAGCATACACTCGCATTAAAGCATACGGTAGCCATCCGAACTGCTAACACAAACAGTCCGACATTAGAGATGCAGTTTATCATTGATGGTAGCAGAAATCACCAACAGATCGGCAGTTGCCCACGCGATCACAATTTTAATCACATACGGGCACCACCAACATTGCACGACATGCATCGCGCCATTTTCTGAATCTGCAATTCACACCACCATGTTGGTCACAGTAGAAAAAACATTCCAAATGAGATCCGCAGCTCACAGTGTCACGCCATACATTCAACTCAGAAGCTGGGCGACGAAACTATATCCAGTCTAAAAATGGAGCAAAAATACATCGGCCACCGTCCGGCAGACTTGCAGCAGAGCTTCATCAGCAAATTTTTAGCTAACCCTCAATTTGGTCTACTGTAGACCCTACGCAGCCTATTATGACAAAAAGAAAGATTCATCGCTGAATCAGAGACGTCTCTATTAATAATCGCCTGCCCAGGGACGATAATGGTTGGCCAAAGAAGGCGATTTTGGCGGTCGCGACACGCAAGGACAAGTCCTCGTTGTGGTCGTCGTGAACACAGTCCAACGTCAAGCAGTCTGTTCCGAATAGTCTGATCAGACAGATGAGACGTCCTGATGGAAATTACTGAGCAGTTGAGGCAGGTGTTGTAAATCTGTTTCTGAGGCGACGAAGCCGAATAAAGCTATTATCCGCTGCTGTTGTCACTCTGGGTTGTCCACGGCGATGTCGGTCGATGAATTAGTGGTTTGGACTCAAAGTCGACTGATGGTACTTTGATGCTCGTCTAGATTCCTGGTAACCTGACTTTGACTTTCTTCTGCCTGCAATCGGCCAATAGCAATATTCCTAAATTTTATGATAGAGACTGCTTGACACTGAACTGAATTTTTTGGATGAATGTGGCCAATGTGAAACGTGTGTGTTATCAAGTAGACAGTACCATAAAATAGGAATCTCGATTGACAGACATTTGAACCATTGAACCAGTGTCTGCCATTTAGTAGGAGACTCGTCAAGAACTCGGGGCCAGCTCCGCCCAGCTACACACTAGCTGACCTGTCATTTTTGATTGGTCTACACGTTAGAGGAGTGTAGAATACAATCTCTGGTAGGACCAAGGTTCAGTGTGTGTGGGGGTGGGGGGGGGGGGGGTGTGTTAGGGCCAGCTGTATATGTTATGGATTTGTTAAAACCGCTCACATCCTGTAATATAGAGCACGCGTCGTCGCCGGTAAAACCGTCTAGCCAATACAATGTCGCATCAGCCTGAAACCCCTGCCACTTAAACTTACGCGTTTCAATGTTAACACACATGCATGAACCTCCAATCACAGTGCCCTGGCCCGACTTCGTCACTCATAAATGTGTAGCTTTGCCTGAGTTCGTTACATGTTCCGCTTGTTTGGAAAAACACTAAAAGGGCACCTTTAAAACTGCTCTCAATCATTTTTTTCATTAACATACAAAATGCGAGGCTGTTGTATGAGACCCATCTGGATGGCATACGATCCAGACAAGGCATCAAAAATTGCTAGAGAAAGAGGTGGTAAGACATAGAAACGGAAACATGCTAGAAACAACTGTTTGGCAAACCATATCTGTTCTGTGCAGTGCTCAAGAACTTGCAAGACTCAAAACGGACATATCGACCATCTTACTAGACATAATAATAGATCAGTTTTAACTTTAATAGGTGAGGAGTGATCTTCATCACGTGAGATGGACAACCATAATTTTTTTTTTTACAGTCAATCTCTCTGTATGTCCAATACATTCTTAACATTTGTCTCAGAAACAAATATTTTCTGCTGTCTCAAACTTCTTTCTAACTAACTCGTTTACATTTCCCGATACAATAATTGCACACCATTTAAAAGCAAAATACTCGAGGTAAGTACGACAACACTAACGTTTGATAATACGGGTATCTGGAGATTAAAACACTTATACATAACAAAGCCAGTGCATACTATCAGACATAATCACGTGAATGGTACGGCGCGGAACTAGACTTGTGTCTGTGCTGTTTTAGTGTTTGTATCGGCTTATGATTGAATAATAATGTTCGTAAGAGTAAATCAAGAGAGTTCTTTAAATTAACTGGACAGCCAACATGAGTATTTCATTGTCTTGAAAGAGACAAACTCCAGAAGGCAACTTAAAACAACTTATAACACACAGCAGAAAGAGACTTTATTAATTTTTGGCATTGTTAGGAGAAGAAAGAAGCACCGAAGAAGCTGTGACGACTAGAAAGATTCACGGGGAAAGAGTTAGAAGAAGAGACACAACGCATGAAGATTCATGACTTTGGTCATGGCGTGGAGGGGTATCAGTACACGCTGATCGAAACAGTAGGGTATGGAGAGGTATGATCGTCCAGGAACTAGAGGACGATGAATAGTGACACTTTGTCCAGGCTGGTCAGCCAAAATTAATAACGATTAACACCTGATAATCGTATAAAGACGACGGTGATGAAAATTATGTACACATATCATATCACAAAGTATGTACATACATCATATCACAATCATCATTATAGTTACAATTTTGCATTATAAACATAATTGTTCACAGTCATGGCTTCTTTTCTGGCGGGACGCTGTATCGGCAGCTTTTTTAGGTAACATTTTCTTTAGCGCTTCTGTATACACACTTTGTGGCGAGCACAGGCACCCTCTTCTAGGTACTTGATGGCGAGTGCCAGCACCTTTCTGTCCAGCCCTGTTCTTACTCAGTCTACTGTACGATCATTACTCACGAAATCATGAAGGAGACCATACAGATCCAAGCGCCGCACCAGGCGGCCTTGTCCCCGACCAGCTGACGAAAGGAGCCAATCACAGCTTTCTGAGTGTACCTTCCGGTTCCATACTCCACCGTGAGCATAGGGATGGACCACAGCAACAAGAAGATAACCCACACTATGAGGAAGACGAGTCCACCTGCAACGTATACAAGTTATAAAGATAAAGGTTTGAATCCTCAGTAAGGTTGTAGTGGGTTTTTTTTGGGGGGGGGGGGGGGGGGGGGGGGCCCCCCCCCCCCCCAAAAAAAATCCACACTCGCAACCCGTGGCGACGGAACTAACAATGTGACCCTAAATCCCCAGGTTCAGTTAATCCCCCACCCCCATCCTCAACCTCCCCGCCTGTATCGCAAAAGTGGTTAAGATCCTAATAGGTTTGGTTTAGGTTTTGAACATCAAATCAACATCATGGCACATAAGTAACCCATAAGTGCTCCGTTCTACTTCTAACTTAAGCCTGAGTCCGAAGAATCTCAGTGCAGTGCACGAATTCCGTAGCACCGGCAAGGATCCTGAAATACGTTGGATAGATTTTCAACTCCAAAATTTTTCTAGGGCAGCGGTGTTAGGCTACAATTTTCGATTTTCAACTGCCAAAAGATTTTTTTTTTACGTGCGCAACAATACACACGGGAGTTCGATATTACTACCCAGAGACAACGGGAAATTACTGAAAGTTCCACTCTCCCCCCCCCCCCCCCCCCCCCCCCAAAGTCCAAGCCTTCACCGGGGTCTGAAACGAGGACCTCCAACACTCGTGGCAGACGCCATACCTGGAGACCACGCAGCCTCCAATATACAATACCGACAATAATAACACCATCGTTTCACCGGATAAAGAACACCTGTTCAACAAGCAGAAGACAAAGTAACCTGGCCAGTTGTGTATGCTAGTGCTTTCACCCACACCTCCACGATCCTAACTGGTCAAAGGTTTTTTTTTAAAATAGTATATCCTCCACCTCACACCAAAGGCTGGCCGACTGTCTCCCCCTACCCCACACCAAAGGCTGGCCGACTGTCTCCTCCTACCCCACACCAAAGCCTGGCCGACTGTCTCCTCCTACCCCACACCAAAGCCTGGCCGACTGTCTCCTCCTACCCCACACCAAAGCCTGGCCGACTGTCTCCTCCTACCCCACACCCAAGCCTGGCCGACTGTCTCCTCCTACCCCACACAAAGCCTGGCCGACTGTCTCCTCCTACCCCACACCAAAGCCTGGCCGACTGTCTCCTCCTACCCCACACCAAAGCCTGGCCGACTGTCTCCTCCTACCCCACACCAAAGCCTGGCCGACTGTCTCCTCCTACCCCACACCAAAGCCTGGCCGACTGTCTCCTCCTACCCCACACCAAAGCCTGGCCGACTGTCTCCTCTTACCCCACACCAAAGCCTGGCCGACTGTCTCCTCCTACCCCACACCAAAGCCTGGCCGACTGTCTCCTCCTACCCCACACCAAAGCCTGGCCGACTGTCTCCTCCTACCCCACACCAAAGCCTGGCCGACTGTCTCCTCCTACCCCACACCAAAGCCTGGCCGACTGTCTCCTCCTACCCACACCAAAGCCTGGCCGACTGTCTCCTCCTACCCCACACCAAAGCCTGGCCGACTGTCTCCCCCTACCCCACACCAAAGCCTGGCCGACTGTCTCCTCCTACCCACACCAAAGCCTGGCCGACTGTCTCCTCCTACCCCACACCAAAGCCTGGCCGACTGTCTCCCCCTACCCCACACCAAAGCCTGACCGACTGTCTCCCCCTACCCCACACCAAAGCCTGACCGACTGTCTCCCCCTACCCCACACCAAAGCCTGACCGACTGTCTCCTCCTACCCAACACCAAAGCCTGGCCGACTGTCTCCTCCTACCCCACTAATAAGTAAAGAGAACACGTTAAAACGAAATGGAAGAATAAGGGCGTGCTCAATGAGACATTAGTCGGCAGTAAGTCGTTATTTCAGTTTACAATTGTTAATCCAGGTTCCAATCGTTAATTCACGTTCCAATCATGAATCCAGGTTCCGATCGTTAATTCACGTTCCAATCATTAATCCAGGTTCCGATTGTTAATCCAGCTTCCAATCGTTAATCTAGGTTCCACTCGTTAATTTAGGTTAAAATCGGTAATCCAGGTTCCAATAGTTAATTCAGGTTCCAATTGTTAATCCAGGCCCCAATCGTTAATCTAGGTTCCAGCTTCACTGCATGACTGGCCTGTTCCTGTCCCAATGGAAATCATAGAACATGTGCTTTACTGTCCCATTTGAAAAAAAAACTAGTAAATAACATATCAGTCCAATCAAAATCTTGAAGCTTGCACACGCAAAGTAAATGCAAGAGGTAGCCGCCTAATGTGCCAGTACCATGAGTGTTTAAACACAAGAAGAGGATGATGATGATTATTAATGATTATGGAGTTTGCTGTGTTGTTATATTACCTTCGTCTTGGCTGTTATTGGCTACGATCCTGGGGAATCTCCAGATGTTGCCAGTTCCCACAACACATCCCAGACATGACAGCACCAAGCCGATCTTGCTCTTAAAGTGGGGCCTGTAAACATCCTTTGGGAGAAACACAGTGGCAAGGCGTGATAAATTCGCACGTGTAAACGGTTTTAGACAAAAATTAAACGTAGCAGGTAAAGATTACACTGGATATGATAACACGTGATATTTTCCTTCTAGGCGCTTCGCTACTGAGCATAGGAATACACATCTAGCATCGTACTATTAGTAACTGGTAGCTCTCACAGTTTCTGCATGAGTGTCGTAAGCAAGCAACGAACGTTTTTCAGCTATGTTAATACTGTTGACATGTCTTACGTGCTTGACGAGACGTAAACTGAATGGCGTATTTGTAATAAAAAGTCAACAATAACAATAAATAGTAAAATAATGCATACCTTTTGTAAAAGGTAAAGGTAAAGTCGGGGGATGTTGACCAAGCTTATAAACCATAACTGCTCTGCCACCAGTACCAACAGCTGATAAGAAACTGTCCGCCTGTGTTGCCGTCCGCATGAAACTCCGTAGCTACAGCGACGTACCTCCATTTACCCAAGAGCGTTAACTCTGGTATCCATTTCCTAGAGGCTGGGTGAACCCCTGGAACCGTCCAGTTTCGAACACCGGCCGTGGGATGCAGCGAGTCGTACCTGGATTTGAAAGCGAGTCTCCTATCGACTGCGCTGTCGTGGCCCCTATATCTTTTGTAAGCGAAAGTGCAATCGGTGATTACAACCGTTACATGTATGTCTAGCCAATTTTAAGAAACAATTGTTTGTATAAAAATGATCGGCAATATACATGACAGAAGTCTGTGAACAAAACATGCAGACCAACGTTTTACAGCATAGATTTTGAGAAGAAGAGACACGTTATGTTAGGGACAGACTGTCACACGTTTGTAAAACGGAAGGAGGTGGTATCATACACGTATGTCCATGCAGCAATGCAGAGAAACACAGCAGAAGAGAAAGAGATGGTAAAATAAGACTAGCTAAGTCAGAAAGAGCTTTAATAGCACTAGAAGATGGGGGGGGGGGGGGGGGGGGGGGATTGTAAAGTGAAGTTGAAAATAGTGCCAAACATGAATATTTATTGCTAACGTTGAATCGGGCCTGCTGTATAGACAAGAAAGGAGGAGAGACCAAAACAAATACTCACAGACTACAAACATTTATTATTAAATCATGCCTGGGCAGAACAGATGCACTAGAGATGGAAGCAAACAAGAAGGCGGAAAAATACGTACGTTGATGCCTTGAGCTGCTTCTACTTTTTCTTCTTTATCGCTAGAAGAAGTCGCTGAATTCGCCACCATTTTCTTTAAATCCAGTTCTGCTATCATACCTATTGAAGCCCAGCTTGGCAAGTCATAGAGCGGCAGACAACGGCAAAATGAAACCTATCAATTACATTGAACTCATCCCTATTCACAAAGCAATCACATCATGTGTGACGCCAGCAATGACTTATGACAAATATGAAAAAGGCACTGATAACAACATTTCCAAGATAACGATTCTAAACCGTGTTATTTTCTGTCATAAGTTATCGTATCTGTTCTGATGATAACATTTATGTGTGTTACAATCCTTCATAAAAAATATCTATATCCTTTATGAAATATATAGTATCCTTTGCGTAAATTTCATTGTCTATTTTAATTCACTCAATTCACTTTGATGTTGCTTTTCTGCACCAAATACTCAATTCACTTTGATGTTGCTTTTCTGCACCAAATAGTTTATCTATGCCTTTAATACTATCATTATCATCACCACGATTGTCATCAAGTGCCTTGCCGACTGGCGTGGGCGATCATGCCTTTCCACAATCTGCGATCCGCAACTGCGTGTATCAGTTCGTGTGCTGAAACCACTCTATGCCATGACAGAAGACTGTCAAGAATTTTCTCACGCTGTCTTCCTCTGCCTCTCTTTCCACATATCTTCCCAGTGGTCACAACATGTGCCATTCTCCCTTTTCTCATAACATGACCAAAAATGATGACTGTCTCCTTCTGATGTTTGTGGTAAGTTATCTTCTAGCACTCGCCTCTTTCCAAACATCTGGGTTGCTCTTCTTTGCTGTCCAAGGAATTCTAAGGATTTTTTTGTAAAACCACATCTCTGAGGCCTCAAGATATTGTTCAGCTTGTGTTCTTTTATTGCCCAGGCTTCACAGCTGTATGTTAAAACTGGCTCTATAGAGCATGCGAGATTTTTTTTTTCTTCATAACCTTCAATGACATAGATTTATTGTACAAAATGTGCATTTTACAAAATGCAGTTTTGGCCTGTCCTGTTATATTCTGTATCTCCGTGATGCACCTTCCATTGGATGTTATCCATGTGCCTATATACTTAAATGTATGTACTAATTTAATATTATATATACATTATATATTAATTAATATATATATATATATATAAATGTTAATTCTTCGGTGTTGTTTTCCCTAAACTCAGAAACTACTGAACCGATTGCTTTCAAATTTCCACACAATGTTGCCTCTGACCCAAAAAGTGATTTTTTTTGTAAAAAAATCGCACAAACCACGAACGACGTAGCTCCAGCAACGGTCAAAACATTATTTGTTTCGTTGCCCGCCCGGATTTGTTTTCAATCTATTGGCCTTCACATAATTATTATATACTTTCATGTCTCCTAATTGCTTGAGTATTCAGTAGCGTAGTTAGTTGTAAGCATTTCATTTTCTTTAACTCGGGTGTTAGGGATTCGATTCCCTGCTGGGTAATATAATTTTTTTTCCCCCTAACTGGGTGGCTGCCACGTTTTGTTGTTGTTTATATCAAGGCTGCAATATCTATGCTTTTTTTCCGTTCGAATTTGGGGTTTACAGCTAGCCAGCGATAGCGGCGACGTGATGCTCACTGTTCCAGTTCCAGTTTGTTCGAAAAAAAAAAAAGTTCTAGTCACCCTAACAAGCTCCAAGTGTAAGCGACGGTTATTTTGGGACTGCGTTTATTTGTTTGGAATTTCCAATAGTTTTTTTCCATTGCGACGAATTGCGTCTAGAAGTCGTTTCCTTGCGTGTTTCTGTGATCTTGGCCGTGATTGGGAGTGGAAGCCTACTAGTCCTGAGAAGGACTAGTAGGGATTGCCGGGGCGGCCTGGGTCGGGATGGGTGGGAGCGGGTTTGGCGGTAGACATCCTGCCTGGCTGGTTGCTAGTAGTGGGTTTTCTTCGTGCCGGCGAGTTGGTTTGGTCTGCTGTCATGGCGGCTTGCTTGGTTTCCATTGGTTGTTTTATCGAGCTTGCTGTGCTACGTGGGGCTGGTTTGAGTTGGCTTCTATTTTCGCTTTGCTGTTTCTTATGCTTTCAAGTTGGAGTTGTCGGGTGGCCTTCTTGAGATGCTTGACTTCCATGTTCACTATTGCGAAGTCGCCTTTCAGGCATTCTTTGAGGAAAACCATGTCTTGTATGCATTGCTTCTCTGCTTCTCCGAGTCTCGAGTGTTTTTCGTAGATCTGCCTTTTTCTGTCTTTTTTTTTTCTTTGCGTTTTCTCTAGCGTCTATCACCTTGTTTGTGGCTTGAAGAGAAGTGCTCAGTTTGGCGCCTTCTTCCTTTGACTTAGTTAGCTCTGCTCTGGTTTCTATCAGTTCTTTCTTGATAGTAGTGACTTCGGCTTTAGGCTTGTCTGGTCATCTTGCAGTTTTTTGGCAGATTCGGCATTTGCTTCTTTCATGTTCTTGAGTTCTGTCAGCATCGACATCAGGTCTGTTTTAAACGCCATCATCTCGACATTCTCTTTTTCCAGTCTTCTCTAGGTTTCAAGGGATGACTGCAGGATTCCTCTCAGATCTGTCATGTCGTCCCTTTCTTGGTCCCTTTGAGCCTTGATTAGTGTGTTCTCTTTCTTGAGGTTCTGGATTTCCTCCTTTAACAGCAGAATTTCCTTGCTGAACGTGGGGGCCGTGACTGTGGGCCTGGGCTTCTCAGCTCAGCGTCGATACTCTGGGTTAGAGGCGGTCCTGGTGGTGGTATACATCTTGGCTCTCTTGATTTCCTTCAAGTACGGGCATCCTTGGTACCTGGCGCTGTGGCTCCCTGAGCAATTGGAGCATTTTCGATTGTTGTTAGGTTTCTTGAAGTCCGGATCCGTTTTAGCAATGCTGAATTCCTTAAAACCATGCAGGCCGGCGCAGTAACGGCAAATTGGGCTGCTGCGGCAGGTCACGGCGGTATGCCACGCCCGGTTACAGCGCGAACACTGCTTGATATCAGGTGTGTAGTTACCAGACTGCTGCTTCTTGTACGGCTGACTGCTACTTCCTCTCCGTGTCACGACAGTTGCGGCTTCTGTGTTTGGCGTCTTGATAGGTGACTGTGCATCCACCGGGACTGCGTCTGGAATTGGCGACGTCTGGGTCAGTGCGGCTGGCTTCAGACTAGAGACAACTTCAGCCGGTGCTTGCGCCTTGACTGGGTCCTCTAGAGTCGGCATCATCTCCTCTTGTGAGGTCGGTTCCACGTTGGCTGCGGTAACTTCGTTCACTGAAGTAGAGCGGGGGCTGCAGCTTGGTTGCTGCTTCCTCTGATTGTTTCTACCACGGCCCATAGTTGTTTGATCGGGCTGGCAAGGCGGTACTACTCAGGCTGCTGTTGAAAGCTCGATTCCTGCAGAGTCGGCAAGGCTTGTTGAGTGCTCTGAAAAGAACACCAAGCGTGCTTTCTCCACAGTTCACGAGACAATCGTTTGTATATGGTGCTACAACTGGCTGTGTCTTCAACAATGGTGTGTTCACGGGCTGCTAATAGCACAAACGCAGACGACCCTGATAGCGTAGTCGAGACAATCTCAGCCGAATATCAAGCAAGTAATTGTCCAGTATCTAGCTATCGAGCATCAGGCTAAGAATGGGTAGTTAGCGGGCGACGCGTCGAGACACAAGTGGCTGATCGGACGGTTGAGCGAGCCGTGGATGTTTACAGTATGGTATCGTATGAGTGGACTGCCATTGCCATTGCCAGTTGTCCAAGAAAAATTCCAAACTTGATCCTCTTTCAGCCGCCCGGAGGCCTGCTATATCGAAGAAGGGTCCTTTGCTGTCTTATATGGTTTCCTTTTATTTGTGGTGTGTAGTCACACCTGATATTATGGTTGTTTGCTTCCTTGCTGTGCTGCGTTGTTTGCGGTTTTGGGTTCTGGTGTGATCCAGATCTCTGTGCGGTGATATTAACGGGTACTAGCTGACTGCTGCTGGTGCTTGGTTTGCCTCGTGCTGGTCGCTGTGCTGGTGCCCTGTTGCTGCTTGGTTGCCGATCTAAAAGCCGCCGGAAAAAGCCAAACAAACATCCGTTGCGCCGTCGATACGAACAATGTTCCTTTTCAGGACAAACAGGGCCGTCACAATCTGTTGTTGTGATCGGCCCAAAAAAAAATTTTTTTTTTTTTTTTCCACGGAGTGTGGAGAAGTAGTGGAGGTAAGATAGACTGCAAATGAGAGGTCAGTTTGCCCGAATGTGCCAGTAGATGTGATAGTGAGGTCGGGAGAATGAGAGTGACAGATAGAGGCAGGATCCATCCCGGTCGGCTGAGGTCACTTGGTCTGAAATAAAATTGAAAGGCAATTGTTAACATACACGTGGGGCGGGTGGGGTGGCATGACGGTGACTGGAATTCCCAAGTGCTGGGTCCCCTTAGGTGCAATGCCCTCGGCTGTACTGCTTCGGGGCGTCGGGCGGCCTGTGGTATTTTCCCGTGTCTTCTTTTTTCTGAAAATAAACTAGATAAGATTTGGGTTAGTTCAATGGTGATTACGTGGTATTTGCCAGTGGGGCGGAGCGGGTGGGAGTGGCTCCGGTAAGTCGACCCGCTGTCCGGTTGGTGGTTGTTTGTTTTTTGGCTGTCCGTGAAGATGGCGGTTTGTTCAGTGGGCTCTTTTCTACGGCTCTTTAGAATTGGCGGCGCCTCTTCTCTTGGGAGTGCCGTTTGTCCAATGATTTCTCTTGCGAATTCGGATCAGGGCCGCATTAAATGCGTCCATAGAATTTGTCAAGTAGTTCGGCCGCTTCTGTTTCTTCTGGTGTTTTGACTTTTTTCCCGATGGTTTCACAGTGGTAGTCAACGCAGTAGCGCCTACTTTCTTCGTCGTACTTCAGCTTGTGCGGGGAAAAACATGCTCGTTGTATTCTTCAAGCAATGCCATCGAGGTCAGCCTCGCAGGTTGCGTCAGATACTGTTTTTCAGGCTTCTGAGTGGGGTGACTGGCTGCCTGGTGGCTGTCTCATCGCTTGGTTCTTCTCGTTCATATCGGGGTCTGTCATCTGTTCCTGGTGCTGCATCACTACCGCTTCTCGGTAAGTGTGCTTTTGTCGGTATTTGGTTGTTTTACAGTTTTGCTGGAGGCCTCTCTTGCTTTCTTCTAGCAGGGCGCGCTCTGTTCTTGCCGCCAGCACTGCAGCTTCGGCTTCTGCTTTTGCCTGGATCATAAGGGTGACTTCTTTATAAGTGCTCTCGCGGGCCTCCCTAAGTGCTTCGGTTGCCTTTCGTCTCTCCTCCCTTTCTTCCTGTCGGCGGGTCTCGTCTGCAGCTTTTCCTGCTTGTAATTTCAGTGTCATTTCTGTCAGGTTTACTTGCATTCGTGCAGCCTCTGCTAGCCACTTTGTTTGCTGCGATACTTGTTCTTGTCTGTCGTCTTTCAATGCTTTGATTTCGGCACGCATCTGCGAAATCAGGTCTAGCATCTGCGTTCTGTCAGCGTCGGTGTCGGACTTTTCTTGGCGGAGAGCTCTGATTTCCGCTAAAATTTCAGTAATTTGTAGCGAGATTTCAGGGTCTTTTGTGGCTGTGATCGCCTTGTCGGTTAGTCTGTCTGTGTCCGTTGTGCTGGCTTCCCACTTGGTTGCTTTGGTGCGGCTGAGGACCTGGGTTCCACGTATCTCTGTCTAGTTGCTTCTTGCTCAGTTCTGAGTGTCCTCTTGCACTGCTGGAGATACGGGCAGCCCATGTATCTCGCGCCGTGCGCACCGGAACAGTTGGAGCACTTGCGGTTGCTGTTCGGTTTTTTAAAATTAGTGTCAATTTTAGCCAGCGGGCACTCCTTGAATTCGTGCGCACCAGAACAGTATCTGCACGAAAGGCTGCTGCGACAGGACAAAGCTGTATGCCATGCCCTATTGCAGCGCGAGCACTGCATGATGTCTGGTGTGCTGGTCTCAGGCTGCCGCTGCTTGCGTTGGCGAGGGGGTCCTTGCGTCGCTACTGGGGCGGCATCAGGCACCCTGAAGGGTCGGCTCCCGGAGGAGCGGCCCCCTGTGCTGGTGATTCAATCGTAATGGGCGCAGTGTCCATTTTCTACGGCGATTATAAAAGTTGTCGAATTTATTTAGAGGTTAAACGCACGCCCTAGGTTTCGGTTTAGAAAGTTTATAATGTAAATTATAATTACCTAGGGCGTTGTTCCTTTCTCTGTTGATTCTTGTAGATCTTTGTTGCTGGTCGTTGGCTAGGTGCGTACACGGGCTGCTAATGACCCACCCGCAGCCGATTCCGATAACTCAGTCGAGACAGACTCAGTCGAATATCAAGCGATTCTGTCCAGTAGCTGGCTATCGAAAATCAGGCAACGAATGGATAGTTAGCGGGCAACGTGTTCAGGCGAGGCGGGCTTGAGCGTTCAACGTCTTGCTCGGGCAAAGGCTGTCAGCGAAGTGGTTGGTGAATGGACTGTTCATGTCACGGGTAATATTCGTTCGCCCGAAGACATCCAATTTCAGTACAGTCCAAATTAGCCTCCCTCCGACGCCTCACTCGATCAAAAACTATTGGTTGATGACAAAAACTGTTAACTTAGACGGCTTACGGTCCAGTTTAGTTTGGGTCGACATGGATGCCAAGGGTAATTAAACATCGGGTTTTTTATTTCCGCTATTTGTAAGTATAGTGTACTTTTTTTTTTAATCACGGAATATTACTGTGGGTTCCATTACCGGTTAGGTGATGGAGTTTTATGTCGGGGACACACTTAAACTAAACAGTCCGTGGCGACAGCATGCGGCGCCAACTCCTCTGGCTACAACGACTTGTACAGAAAGTAGTGATCGTTTTGTGTTGTTGTTGTTGTTGTGGCTGTGGTAGCAGTAGTACTGGTACTCGATGGGTGATGTGGTAGCTGTTACACTGGCCACATTTACTTCTCATTATAGATGAATGATACCCATTTTTGTCTGGGTGGACACGGATGCCAAGCAATATTTCGTCAGGCGATGACTTTCCCATACTTCGTAGAGAATGATTTGATTATCACGGAGGGGAAAGGGGGGGGGGGGGGGGGTTAGTTGATGCCAGCAGACAATGTTAACTGAGAGAGTTTAAAATAATATTTTAACGTTCTCATTTCTTAACTATTTCATTTTAACAATGTCGCCACACAATAATGTTTCAATCATTCGGAGAGGGAGATATAATTGGGCAGATGCTCGAGTCCTTTTAGCGTAGCTGTATATTTTGTTACGCGGGTGACTGGCGATCAATGCCTCGCTGGGTGATAAACAAATTTGTTGGGCCCTTAACTAAGCGGCTGGCACGTTGTGTTGTGATTTACAGCTAAGCTGCGATATCTACGTCTTTTTTCCGCTCGGTTTCAGGGTTTACAGCTAGCCTGCGATAGCGGCGACGTGGTGCTGGTCATGTCACGAGTAATCTTCGTTCGCCCTTGAGAGGGCGGTTGGCACGTTGTGTTGTGGTTTACAGCTAGGCTGCGATATCGGACCCAAACTCTTCAGTTTTAGGTAGTACAGTTGCACGTAATCCGCCCTTCACGCGGTTGACCGGTGTTCGATTACCACTGGGTGCTAATTTTTCTTTTTCCCTCAAGAGGGCTGTTGGCATGTTGTGTTGTGGTTTACAGCTAGGCTGCGATATCTGCACCTTTCGCCCAAAGGCATCTGATTTAAGTAAAGTCCCATTTATTCTCCCCGCGACGCTTCACTCGATCATAAACTATTTGTTGATGACAGAAGCTGTCAACTAAGACTGACCAGTTTACTCTGGGTGGACACGGATGCCAAGGTCATTTAACATTCGTCCCTTCGGAGAGGGTAGATGACGGGTGTTTTTTTAAATTTCCGCTATTTGTGAGTATAGAACGGACTATGGCTATGGGTTCCATCACTGGTTAGCTCAATTACACTAAACAGTCCGTGGCGACAACATGCGGCGCTAACTCCTCTGGCTACACCGACCTGCACAGACAGTAGTGACTGTTTTTTGTTTTTGTTCTGAAGGTGGTGGTGGTAGTGGTGGTAGTGGTAGCAGTAGTACTGGTACTGGATGGGTGATGTGGTAGCTGTTACACTGGCCACATTTACTTCCCATTACACATTAATGCTATCCATCTGTCTCTGGGTGGACACGGATGCAAAGCTCAATTTAGTTACAATATTTCGTCAGATGATGACTTTCCCAACCTTCGGCGAGGATGGTATGATTAGTTTGGGGGGGGGTGGGGGGGGGGGGGGGGGGGGTGATGGCAGACACTGTTAACTGAGAGAGCTTAAAACATTATTTTAAAGTTATCATTTCTTTACTATATCTATTTTAATAATTTCTTGACTATTTCTATTTTAATAATTTCGTCAAGGGATAATTTTTTTTATTTCTTCGGAGAGGGCAATTTTATTTGGGAGGGGAAAAAAGGGGGGTGGGGGGCTTATGCCAGACACTGTTAGCTGAGAGAGCTCAACACATTATTTTCAAGTTCTCATTTCTTAACTATTTCTATTTTAATACTTTCGCCAGGGAGGATTTTTCAATCCTTCGGAGAGGGAGACATGACGGGGTGGAGAGGAGAGGGAAGGGGGTGAGGGTTATGACAGACACTGTTAGCTGAGAGCTACTTTCTTTCTTTTCTATTTCACCATTCGAGGCCACAGCAACGCGTGGCATGGCACAGCTACTATATATATATATATATATATATATTATATATATATATATATATATATATATATACACACACACACACGCTTGGGAGGAATCAGACCGATTCCTGTGAAGGCAGCCAGTGAGAGACTGACCGTTATGCATTGAAAGCGCCCTAAAGAAGCAAGCTATAGACATGAGACGTTTAAAAGAAAACAAGCCTCTGCATAGTAGCGTATCAACGTTTTTATGTAGTCTATGTGGGTACGTAGCAATAATATTGCAATAATGTATGTCTTAAACCTTCTGTAATATTGTATGTTAATCATTTCTGACACTGATGTTCTTTCATACAATGATGACAAACTGGCAAGCATCCTCTTTCTTAGTCGCTCTAAGCCCTTTCCCATCCAACCTTCCCTTTGTTACAAAGTATGAAATGTATGGTTTGGTTTTGGTTTGAACAACGGATCAATATCATGGCACACGGGTAGTAGCCCATAAGTGCTCCGAACTTCTCCTAACTTAAGTCTGAGTTCGAAGAAGCGCAACACAGTGCACAGTCTCTGTAGCACCGGCTAGGATCCTGAAATACTTCGGGTAGATTTTTAACTCCAAATTTTGCCAGGGCAGCGCCGTTAGGCTACTCTTTTCGATTTCCAACTGCCAGCAATGCGTCGGATCTCACTACAGAGGGACCAGGGGGAATTACCATAAGTCCAAGTCCAAGAGAAAAAATACCAGTCCTTACTAGGGATTGTAAACCGGAACCTCTAGCACTCGAGGCGGAAACCATGCTTCGAGACCACGCAGCCCTCCATGTGAAATGGACTTTAGGCTGCGCCTCAATACCATGGACAGGCAGATGTCCAAGGAAAATATATAATTAGATATTTCTTTTAAATGGAAACATAGTACCAATTATATGTTAAATAATAAAAGCGGCAAAGCAACAAAAAGAGATATAAACAATTTTGATGAGTGACACATGTTTCTCTCAAAGGGGAGACTTGGTTTCGATTCTTCGGTAAGAAGTTCATCGTCTCTATAGAACAAAGCCTGGACAGTATTGTAGAGACTATATGTTGCCCCTGCATCATTATCCCCCTCGTTCGACCTTCCTTGTTTACACCAAAAAACCGGTAATACCATCACGTTTGGGACAACGCAGGCTGCAGAAGCTGCCGGATCAGAAGAGCAGTGCTCTCTCTGTCCACCTGTCGGAGCTCCCCTCTTAGCCCAGCCGCCATCCAAGGCTAAAGGCCTAGTCTGCCCTGCCATAAAGGATATAAAACCGAACGAAAAGTGTATCAGCATTCTTCACAATATAACAAGCACAAACAAAACTTGAACGTTACCACTATGGAGCCTTAATCAGCAAATACATAAATCAAACAATACCATACAAATACACAAAATTACTTAGCTTACTATCTCGAAGCAGCCAAGTCGATTTCCTGCCGGTAGACCGACAAGACACGTGGGACAGGAAAATAAATACTCTTAGGGGTTTTGCCAGGGCCGTAACTTGATAGTTTTAGATAAAACTGTGTGCGCAGTTCAATCCTCTAGGATTAGATAAAATTGTGTTGGCAGTTCAGTTCTCTAGGTGTTAAGGTGCCCAAAGTGAAAATAAATAACAATTTTTAAGAAACTTGCGTACTCTGTCGCTGGAGTGGCTAGATTTAATGGCTGTCGCCTACATGTCGTGGACACCTTGGTGATTCTGGGAATTGAAATGCAATAGCTGTGCCATAACAAAGTTTTTTTCAGATTGAATTTCGTCTTCCCAGGATAAGGCTAGTATCCTCCCCAGTGTGCTCCTCCGCCTAAGGCCATTGGCACATTATGGGATGTCAGATTTGTTGTACGCCGCCCAACATTCAGTGCTAACAGAAGACAGGTGGTACCGGCTACTGTTATGCTTTAGCTTAGTTATACATGGAACTTCCGGTGTAAACAGCCACAATGGCGGTACACTTTTTCGTCCGTTGAGGCGAATGGCGCAAATTAGCTATTTTCGCTCACGTATAATGTGAAAGTTTCATCGGTATGGGGTCTGAACCGTGCAATGGAAGTACATGGCACGGACAGCTCATTTTGTCGGACCCCATACCGGTGTCGGGTGGGGGCAGGCTAAGTGGGAATATGACGACTTTCAAGTAACGCCCAAATTCCCCNTTGTTGTCGGCATTCTGCGAATGGATTTTTTGCACGAAGGTATGTATTTTATTTTCTTTCATTTGGACATTTGAAGCCTTGTTTGGGGTTATTTTCTTTTATTTCACCCTATCTCAGGGGTTACACGATTTCATAGAGACTTCCCAGGAAAGTCTAATATTACGGGGTGGGGGGGGGGGGGGGGGGGGGGGGGGGGGGGGGGGGGGGGAATGTTGAAGTTAGATTTAGTCTTTTCTGGGTATTCCCTACAAAATCCCCTGAGATAAAATAAAAGAACTCTTGTATGGTTTTGTTGCTATGGATATGACAGTTCAAAAAGTCATGACATATGCAGTCTTTATTCCAGTATTAGGTTGCCAGTGGCAGACTTGGATATTGACCAAAGAACACAAGGGAGAACTAACCACTGAAAAAAGCTGCGTGCAATAAAATACAAAGATATGTAAAAAGTGAAAAAAACTATAACTCTTGAAAAATACCCACTTTAAAATTTAAATTGGAACAAAACTAAATGGTTTGACCCCATTGAGCGTATGGCAAGACCCACCCACACACACACACTCCTTCACAAGTGTATGGCAAGACCCCCCCCTCCCCCCCACCCACACACACACACACTCCTTCACAAGTGTATGGCAAGACCCCCCCCCCCCCCCACCCACACACACTCCTTCACAAGTGTATGGCAAGAACCCCCCACACACACACACTCCTTCACAAGTGCATGGCAAGACCCCCCCCCCCCCCACACACACACTCCTTCACAGGTGTATGGCAAGACCCCCTCCCTCCTTAAGTATATTGCTGCAAGACCCCCCCACCCCCATGAGTATATTGCAAGACACACCACCCCCCCAACCCCCCCCCCCCCCCCCCCCCAGCATAAGAAAATGTGTTTAAAAAGAGGACAATTGATCCTACAACAAGAGAAACAGTCACTATGAATGAAACTGAAATTTTTTTTTATAACAGATACAAATGCACTCAATTTCAAATTTGCTTGATGCTTTTCCCGTGAAACTTCATCGCGCTCCCTAAGTTGGAGCTACTGGTTTCAACTGAAGCTCTGATATTTAAACTTTTTGACCAACACATTTGACCTTTAATGTAAATGTTAATGAGCCATGGCACTTCAGATAATGGGTAACTTAAAATATTTATAATTAACACAGTCCAGTGTAACAGTTAGCGAATGGAGGATGAGAGTAGTTAATACAGATTTCTTCTTTATCTTAATGTTTCACTGTCTGTGACACCTATATGGCATATTCCTGGTTGTTTCTCCATTCTGAACTTTAGCCTTTTTCCCAGGATTGTAGTTTTATGGATTATTTATATGCAGTCTGACATCCCTAATTCATTGTCTTGTTCGGCATGCTGGTTGGTGGAGGAGGGTTGGGTCTGTATTTATATTCTCTCCATGGCGAAGTGGTAAAGCTGTTTGCCATGCACGCTGCAAGCCGTGGGTTTGTTTCATGGCTGCGTCCTTCAGTTCACGAGTGCAGTTTTTATTGAGATCACTGAAGCTACAGAATTCGTACTTCATGCGATGCTCTTGACAGGCGGCTAGCCGTTCTGCTGAGGGAGACTGAGCCATATGGGATAAAACCCAGTGCAGCGAAGTCGATCCTTTTGACTTTTTAACCTTTAACTTTTTATTCTCTCCACCACACATACACACGCAGTGGGGCCCTAAAACACACAGAGGAAGCTGAGGAAGGAAACCAGTTGTGAATAGAGCCCTTTGGGATTGCAGCATTGAAAAATTAATAAGAAAGAAAGAAAGAAAAGCTGTCTTACTTTTGATTTTCTCTTTTGTGTTACTAAAAGTGATCTTTCCTTTCTTTTAGGGTTTCTTTGGAAAAGGAACCTTGTCACGCAGCCAACCCAACTTTAATGAAAGGAGGCAGAAAATCAGTATTGAACTGCCTCAGAAAAGTGGAGATTATAAATTAGTCCAAGCAGTTGTGGTCAGCAAAAGAAGGTTTGAAATTGTTAACAATTTGGTATAAGCGAGTGTGCTTGATGTTCCCCCCCCCCCCCCCCCCTTTTTTTTTCTTTCCCTTTCAAATCCTTTTACTATTATCTGTTTGTTCTCTCTCACTCTCTCACTCTTTCTCCGTCTGTCTGACTATCTCTCTCTCTCTCTCTCTCTCTCTCTCTCTCTCTCTCTCTCTCTCCTCTCTCTCTCTCTCTGTGTCTGTTATAATGTGGATAGTTTTTCACCACTAAATCTCCATGATTGTATGGTCTGTCCATTTGCCTCACACTCTGAAAGTCTTATGTTTATTTTACGACTGCAATGTTCGGTTCACGAGTGCAAATGTTTTTTACAGAGACCCCTGGGGATCATCGTCAGAGCTATGGTACTCATTTAAGTGGCTAGCCATTCTGGGGAGACCGACTGAGTCATGTGTAATAAAGCATGGTGTGAGGAAGTTGATCCCTTAGACCTTAACCTTATGATACTTTCTCAGATATCCCCAACTACTGAATTCTTACTCTTTCATGGCCTTCTCCATTGTTTATTAAAAAATAAAAAATCACATATATTGCAGTTTTTATATAGATATTCTTTCTCAGCCTTCTCTGGCATCTCACCCGTAATCATTTATATCTGTATTTAAAAGAGTTTACTCCCAGTCTTTACCTTCTTTAGCCCCATCTTCTGGAAGCGGAGGTACCATTTTGTGCAAGACCATCAGACCTTATTTGATGTATTTGCCATAGTTTTTATAATATCGATATATATCTGACAGCTGCTCCTATCTGTTCAACAGCTATGTAAGACCTTGGAACTGTAGTCTATGTACTTTCACTAGTATATGTGTAATTTTTGTGGACTGATTGATATATCTAATGTATACTTAGATTTTTTTACAAAATATATGAGACCACTGAACTGTAATCTATATGCTTGCAGTAGTGAATAGCTGCGTCTGTGGCTTAGGTATTGCGAATGCACTTCCTAATGCTGGGTTCGATCCCAATATATTTTTGTCTAACTAATACTTCTATCTGTCTTCAGCTATCTTGCACACAAAAGATTCAAGGCTCTTGCTGATGGAAAGATGAAAGAATTTAATGATATTGTTTATCAGGAGGAACAACAGCAGGGTTTTGTTGATTCCTCTGACGAAGAGGAAGAGGAGGCAGATGAAGAGGAGGAGGAGGATGAAGATGAGGAGGAGGAAGAAGAGAAGATGGATGAAGACAGTAGTGATGATGATAGCGTTTCCAGTGGTGGTGTTGACAGTGTGAAAATGACAGCGTTCAAATTGTTGAACCAGGAGAACAGCCACACAGCTTTTGATCTTACAAACGCAGGCACATCTGGTAATTCTGTGGGTGTGGCTGATATTTCGCCCCAGGTCAGGTCTCACATCATATCAATGTTGGCCAAAATATCGACACTGTCTAATGAACAGATTACAACGTTCTTGCAGGTGCCTCAAGAAATGAAGCATTTAGCAGAAAGGTACAAGAAGATGAGGAAAGCAGAGGTGAACATGCTGCAGCAGGCTTTTGCGGCAAAGTTTCCTGGTCGGAATTTCAAGAAAGGAGAAGTTATCACACTGGATGAGGATGACAGTGTCTCTGAAAATAAGCGTTGTGGGAATGAGTCTGAAAATGCTGTTGTCATTTCAGATAGCGATGATGGTGATGGAGGAAGCAAAAGTGGTGATGATGATGATAAATTGAAAAGATTGGGATTTGATGGTGCTGACAGCATGTTGGATCAAGGGAATAGAAAAGCATTGAACAAAAGTAAGGATTTAAGTAAAGTTGATTCTTCAAAGAAAGATTTGGCTGACTGGTCCAGTGATGACTCTAATTTCTGGAGTGATGATCCTAAGTTTCCTGTTAAGGACACCTCTAATAAGCAACAGACAGCTTCAGAGAAGAGTAGTCTACAAGACAAAGCTTCCGAGAATGTGGAAGATAAGAAGAAGAAGTCTGTGGGTGCTAGTAGTGATGGTGAACAAATTGTGAGTGCAAACACCGACCAAGTGATGATAGAGACAGAACTACAGAGTGTTTCTAGCAAACTTGTGGAGGATGCCGACCAAGTGATGATAGAGAAAGAACTACAGAGTGTTTCTAGCAAACTTGTGGAGGATGATGGAGATGAGGTTAATAAGCAGCAGATAGCTGCCAAAAACAAGGCAGAATGCAATACCATTGTGGAAGAAAGTAAAAGTCCTGAAAGTAAAAGTCCTTGGAAAACAAATCAGGATGTTAATGGAGGTGAGGTGGATAATGCACAGAAGCTGGCAGAGACAACGTCGAAGAGTACTGCTGGTAAGTTTAAGAACACGGATGGGGTTGAGGTTGATGCGCAAGACACAGATGCCAAAAATGTGGCAGATTACAACATCATAGACAAGAAAAGTCCTGGAGAGGAAAATCATCAAGATGTTAATGCAGATGAGGCTGATTCTGTAACTGATAAAAAAGACAAACAACCTAAGTCACCACCACCAGGTCTAGAAGACAATGCTAGCAGCTTACCAGATATTGCAAACACAAATGATTCTGTAACTGATAAAAAAGACAAACAACCTAAGTCACCACCACCAGGTCTAGAAGACAATGCTAGCAGCTTACCAGATATTGCAAACACAAATGATTCTGTAACTGATAAAAAAGACAAACAACCTAAGTCACCACCACCAGGTCTAGAAGACAATGCTAGCAGCTTACCAGATATTGCAAACACAAATGATTCTGCAACTAATACAGACAGTTTTCATGATGTTAGTTCTGATTTAAAAATGAAAGATGATATTGAATTGGATAACAAAAAGGATAGCATTACTACTCAAAGCAAAGGTTTGGAGGAAAATTTAGTTGATTCATTAATGTCAGTAAACGGGGATACTGATGTTATTCTTCCGAAAGACAGCTTAAATATTCAACAAGAAAATTCATTACGCTCTTATGATTTTGCTGCGAAGGTTGTTAGTTCTAAAGCAGGTGAAGATTCAACAGCATCGGAAGCAAATTCTGACAAAAGGGCATCAGCGAATGAAAATTCAGAAGAAACAATTGGTCAGTCACAGGAAAGTGTAGTTGGAAAAGCTTCCAGTGCAGTGAATGAAACACAAGAAACAGTCAAACTGGACAAAGAGAATCAGTCTGAAATTGTAGATTCTCTGTTGGGAATTGGTAGCATTGAGGATTGTGCCAGAGATCTACACAGGTCTGATGGTCATCTGGATAGAGAAGGTCATGAACAGTCTGAGAAGTCAAAAACTGGAAGTCTTGGTGGCCTACAGATAGAAACTGCAACAACAAACAGCGAGAGCCATGTAAGAGATAAGTTTGTTGTTTTGTCAGATTCTGTTGAAAATGTCACCAGCATAGAAAGTGAAAACTCAAACGACAGTGATGATGTTATATGCATTGAATCAAAATCAGCAGAACCCAAGAAGTTACACCACTTTTTATCGCAGCCAGTGAAGAAGATTTCAATTCCAGTTGTAACAAGGTCCGTTACGTTCATGAGTTCCATTACCGAGGAACCCACTTTTGTGTGTGCAAGCGTTGGCTTCCAATCATGGGGTCCCCTTTTGCACTTCAATTTCACCGGTGACCCATCTCACCTGCCGACAGTTATGGCAGTGTCTTCAGCATCATCTCCATCAGCAGGTCAGAGGGCACCACCCAATGGGCAGACGCAAAATACTGACATTGTATATGAGAGAATATACCCACCAGTCAGATCTCTGGTTCCGAATAGTAATTCTACAGGTGCAGTCATCAAACAGCGACTCAGGGGACTTCCGCTTTTAAACGTGGCCTACAGTCAGATTTTACAAGCTGGCGACGCTGGTTCTGGTGTCGAAAGTTGTTCTCAGAAAAATCTGAAAGAGCTGATGGTCAAACCCCCACAGTCCACAGTTCAGCCTCACACAAGGACGTTAGTAACTCAGCAGTTCTCAGTATTATCAACTTCAAAGACTACACAGTCACACTCATTAGATTCACATGAGTCGTCTCATCGAGCGTCTTCTGATATTCCAAAAATCAAATTCTCTCAAGTTTCATCTTATATAGAAGCATATCAGTCTCTCTCCACGTCACCAGCCTCTGACCATACAGAACCGCAAGATGGAACTGAAGATGCTGTGAACATTACATCTCTTCTTGCTTCTTTGTCATCAGCCGTTGTGAAAGTTTCAAAGTTATACAGTGTTTTGTCTTCTAAGGATACACTAGAGATTTCTGTCGATGACCAAGAGAAGCATAGAACTGAAACAGACACGGTCCTTGCGGAATTCCACTTGGCCTTGTCTCGTTATTTATCATGTGTTGAAATATCGTCCGCATTAGAACCGCACATTCTTACTTTGCTTTTATCAGGGAAGAATAATAGTGGGGAGGGCGTCTCTGATACAGAAATTGTGGAGGTGAAAAGCAAGTTATCATCTTTTCATAAATGGTTGCTGGACAGAAGATTTGAATATTTGAAGAAGGATCAGCAGGTTAAACATCATCACGATTTGCGGAAGGTGGTAGTTGTTGATTTAACAAGTAACTCTGATGAGAAAGTACATCTATCACAACCCAAATCAGGGGTTAAAGGCAGTGTGGTTGTTGATCTTACTGACAAATCTGATATGAAGCTAGATGATTCATCTGATAGTTCAAAATTTGAAAAGGGAACAGCTAGTAATTTGATTCTAGACCCGGTGAAAATAACAAACTCATTTGCTGAAAAATCCGCCATTGAAAATGCTGGTTTCCTAGATTCAGACAGCAGCAAACAGCAAACTGAGGGGAAGATTGAGACAGATGCTTCAGACAGCAGCAAACAGCAAACTGAGGGGAAGATTGAGACAGATGCTTCAGACAGCAGCAAACAGCAAAGTGAGGGGAAGATTGGGACAGATGCTTCAGACAGCAGCAAACAGCAAAGTGAGGGGAAGATTGGGACAGATGCTTCAGACAGCAGCAAACAGCAAAGTGAGGGGAAGATTGAGACAGATGCTTCAGACAGCAGCAAACAGCAAACTGAGGGGAAGATTGAGACAGATGCTTCAGACAGCAGCAAACAGCAAAGTGAGGGGAAGATTGGGACAGATGCTTCAGACAGCAGCAAACAGCAAAGTGAGGGGAAGATTGAGACAGATGCTTCAGACAGCAGCAAACAGCAAAGTGAGGGGAAGATTGAGACAGATGCTTCAGACAGCAGCAAACAGCAAAGTGAGGGGAAGATTGGGACAGATGCTTCAGACAGCAGCAAACAGCAAAGTGAGGGGAAGTTTGAGACAGATGCTTCAGACAGCAGCAAACAGCAAACTGAGGGGAAGATTGAGACAGATGCTTCAGACAGCAGCAAACAGCAAAGTGAGGGGAAGATTAAGACAGATGCTTCAGACAGCAGCAAACAGCAAAGTGAGGGGAAGATTGAGACAGATGCTGTTCATTTAACAAACTCAGAAAATAAAAATGAAAGCTTAAATGAAGAAAATGTTACCAGAGATTTAAATGAAAGACAGATCTCGGCTACGTTGTCTGAAGAGTCTAAAACTGAAAGCTTTGGTAAAGAAAATGGGTGTGAAAATTTACATGAAAATACAGAACTTTTGTGTGACGGGGATGTCTGTAAAAGTTCACCTGTAAAAAATATTGAAAAGCTGAATGACGGACATGTCTGTGACAATGCATCTGAAGTCAGTATCAGTGAAAATGTAATGAAAGAGAATGTGTGCACAAGTTTAATTGAAACAAATATCAGTAAAAGTGAAGAGGCTATACACAATGAAGTGGTCTCTGAAGAAACACTGAAACATAGACAGAAAACTCTAGAAACAGAAAACAGGAAGCGAAAATTTGAGAGGTCACATGATGAGACGTCTGAGATGAACGGTAAAAAATTGAAATCTGACGAGGATAGGTTGTTAGGTTTAGATGAAGCAGATGAGAAGACCTGTACTAGCAGTAGGGGTGAAGATAACATGATGGACACAGAAGATGGCACACTGGTTGGTTCAGATGAATGTCTAGAGGTAGAATCGAAGAGCCTCATGAAAACACTGGAAACTACAAATAATTGTTTTAAAGCTGAAACTAGTCTTGATATACTAGGCCAGGAATCCCATTTGCTAGACGAGTCTGATGTAAAAGTTGGCGCAAGCCAGACATTTGATAGTGGGCAGCCGTGTTTGGACTCTGGTGGTTTGCCAGGTAAGATTATGAATACCAATAAAGAAATTCAAGCTAGTGAAACTGACCAGATCTTGACCTCAGAAAGTGCTGAGGCTAAAGAAGGCACTGGAGTAGTGACAGATGGTGTCAGTGATTCCTGTGTGAGCGACGTGAAGTTGACTACACCTAGTGAAGTAGAACCTGTGAAATTAGAGTCCTCTAACGGCTCAGATGTTCACACACCATGCCAACAAGATCCTTCTAGAGACTCAGCAGATGTGAAAATCAAGAAAGATGACCGTTTGATGAAACAGTCTGAGTCTTCCATTTTAAATGAAGAAGATTCTTCAGTTGTAACCCTAGATGATAGCGTTGAAAAGATGGATACACCCGTTGCAGCTGAAGCTAAACAAGACATTGGTCCAGAAACTGCCGAAAGATTACCCTATACTAATTCTCCAGTTACAGACCTGAAGTCAGAGAAACCCCCAGGAAAAAGTGAAGTTTTATTGTCAAAATCTGGAAGAGAACAGCCAACAAATGTCGTCAACTGTGTGGTTAGTTCTGAGTCTGACTCCGAGGATGTTGCTTGTATCAGTGCTGTAGAAAAAGCCAGGCCTCCTGGTGCAAGTAAAAATACAAATCCATTACTCAAAAAAATATCTGATAAGAAAGAAGCTCCCGAAACTTCAGAAAAAGGCAGCTTGCAGAGCTCAAGCACCAGTAAAGACATCCATATCTTCATAGGCAGCAGCTCCGATGAAGCAGAGGAACCTCCAGCTAAAAGACACAGATCAGGACAGTCTTCAGCACTTGAGACACATCCCTACAGCACCAGGGATGACCCCGATGGCAATTTATTTGTTGTGGCAAACACATCAGATGAAGATTATGAGGACTGTTCTGACGATGACGATGGTGAAGAAGGGCGAGTCAGAAAAAGACGCCAGCAGCGGTGGCGGTCGTGTGTGAAAAAGGACCCTTATCCTACACAAGAGAAACTTCATTTGATGCTGGAAGAGGTCAGTTTTAAGGACATGTATTCTTGTGACTGCATTCTTGGTTTATTGTACATAACATTTAAAGCAATAGATTTCAGCTAACTTATCTGTTATTTGAAGCTGCGTTTGTGCAATGGTTAATGTGCTTGCAGGTCAAGACAGATGCTCCCCGTGTGGGTTCCGGGGCCCCATTGTGGGGAAAACAAGAATAGACCCACTGCCTCCCCAAAAAGCATGTCGTAAGAGTCGACTAATTGGGGAGCTTCCTTTGAAGTCGGAGTGCATATGCCGGAGAGGCAAGGAACCAACAGTCTGTATTCAAGAGAATGAGATCTGTAAAACTGATGCACACGCAACACTCAGGTTCTGGAGCAGGACTGCAGTTCAGTAGTGGACGAGCAACCAGAACTTTCCGCCAGAGTGTACAGCTGGTGAACGCGAAGAAGAAGAAGGCAGAGGTTCAGGTTTTGTAGAGAATCATCAGTAGAACTAATTACTAATTAAAAACTGTTGAGGTTAGGGTTGGCAAATTGGCCTTTAATTGCCTAATTGACCTTTTAAAAACCAAATTCAAAAAATAATCTTTCTTTTTTTTTTTGGAAAGTGGTTGGCCGATTTGTCTAAATTTTGCGTTGGCAGTCCTGGTTGTGGTTTGCAGTTTTCAGACATGATATTTTGGCCTAGATAAGAAATGCTAGGGGGTAATTGTACACTTTACATAGACTCTGAATGGTTGTATTAGAACAGGGTCTCCACCATACCAGTGGCAGGCATTTTATTGAGATGTTCCATGATGGCTGTGATGAAATGAATCTGTGCAATGACCTTGACTTTTGTAGTAAAGGACCCATTTCCACACCTGCAGGCATATTGGGCATATAGGGCTAGACCTATATTTTATAGACTAATCAGTACTTGTTGGGTGATGTGGTCAACACCACACTGGCCGCCTTTACTTCCTGGGACTGTACTCTAACCTGTTTAAGGCTGGGTTGACTACTGAAATAACTATATATTTCTATCATTCATTTATACCATTATCATTGTAAGCTCACTGGCGTAATTGATCCGATTTTACCCTGGGGTGTAGACATTTACCAGATGCCTCCAGATTTCTCTTAACAGCAATTTTCTTTTTGACTTTTTGTTCCATTCCAGTCCTCCTTCAGTCAGGGACTGCTGGATGTTGCCTGCCCAGTGAAACCTGCGTCGTCATTGAGGTCTGGTTCCCTGGTTTTTGGCCTCTTATGCCTTTCATGGTGGCCGCTTCTGTCCCATTCTGCATACTTTTCCAAACCATCATAACTGTGACGTATCCACTGGAGTTTTTAAGGCCTGGGTTTCAAGATCATGGTGTATTGTTTGGTTGTGAACTTTGTCCGTTCTTATCACTTGGACCATTTTTCTCAGATACCTCATTTCTGTTGCCTGAACATTACAGGCTAACACCTGAGAACCAAGCAAAATACCAACCATGAGCTTACTGTCTTCATTGCACATCCAGTTGGCTCATGTCATTTTTGAGTCAGATGATCTTCTCTGCCATGATGCCAGACAATCTAATATCGTCAACTTCTTGGCCTCTCCTTGCCTCTCCCCCTCTAACTCTCTCACTATCCTGATGTTTTGTAGTTTTCCCTTTCTCATTGTGTGCCTAAAGAATATGGGTTCTTTTCTTCAAGTGTGAGAATCAATTCTCTTTTTTCCCCCCAGTATAGAGAAAACAAGAATAGATTCGCTGTCGACTAATTGGGAGCCTTCTTCGAAGTCAGAGTGCATCTGCCTCAGAGGCAAGGAACCAACAGTCTGCACACAGATATGTCAGATCTGTCAAACAGATGCACACACAACACTCAGTTTTTGGAACAGGGCTGCATTTCAGAAGTGGACAAACAAATAGAACTTTCTACCAGAGTTTACAGCTGGTGAACGCAAAGAAGAAGAAGAATTCTCTTTTGAGTTAATTTCCTTCGTTACATTGTTTTTTTAATCTGTCCATTTCGTTCTTATCAGACTTCTTTACAGCCACATCTTTCCAACTTCTACATAATGTTTCTCCCATGATGCACTTCCATACATCAAGATTAAATCTGTAGACGTATTTGTTATTAACTGGAAAGAGTGCTTATTATCTTTATAATAACGTCTGTGAACAATGATTTTGTCAAATAAAATCAGATGGTATTTGTACATACTTTTTGTGTGACACATTCTCTATTTTACCCAGGCATTTTTCCTGTCATTTGGCCTGGGATGCTTGAGAATTCTGGATCCTGAAATGGTAAAGTATAGTTACAGTATGATAAATGTCTTCTGTATTGCATTCATAGATCCAGTGATTTGCCTAACAGTTGACCGCAGACATCATCATCATCATCATGTGTGACACAGACCATCATGTTCCTTTACATTTGCCATCTGTTTTTTTGAAAAGTTTATTATATATTTGCTTTAGACAACATTTAGATAACATAATGTACTCATTTTGAATCAGTATTTTCTTCTTACCCTGAAGTCATGAGGCATTCCAGGAGTAGAGAAAAGTAGAAGAAGTATTTTATTGTGTGTGTTTCTCATGGCCTGGAGAGAATGATGCACCTCAGTGTGACCAAAGGGTCTGGCTCACTACACTCAGGAACGGCAAGACGGACTTTGACTGGTACCATTAGTATTGGTACTCTGCGCTGGCTGCTGAAAATGGGGATGGAATGCATATGGAAATGTCTCGAGTGCTCTGATGTGAGTTCTTGACTCAACTCTAGTCGTCATTCTGCTGCTGAAAGCTAATCTTCGCTTATCTCTTTGTTTTTATAAAATTTAAATTGGTTCTGTAACATACAAGGTCCGATAATTAAGTAATGAGACTGATTTTATTATTACGGCCAAGACAAAAATGCCATTTATGAATCAAAGCATGAAATCCAAAGAGGTAAGCTTGTTCTACGATCTGGCAACTTTTCTTCGCCGCCCTATAAGCAGACAACAAATAAGCCGCCATTTTGTTAACCTAATCAGAGGTGTATGGTCACATAATCAGCATGGAGCCAAAAAAGCTAACATTAAATTCTGCTTTAAACTCATAAAAAGCGCCATTGCTACAGTTGAATTGATGTGTCAAGTTTATAGGGATAATTGTTTATCTCGTGCACAGATTTTCAGCTGGTATTCACGATTTAAAAGTGGTGTGGAAATGATTACTAATGCAACTAGACCTGGAAGCCCAATTTCTGTTCGTAATGAGGAACTCATTGCAAAATTTCGAGAACGGATATAAGAAGATCGTTGTTCGACTGTAAGAATAATGGTAGATGAATTTGGTGTTAATACAGAGATTATTCCTAAAATTTTAGTGGAAGATTTGGGCAAGAAAAAAGTTGCTGGCAATTTTTTGTCCTTCATGAAAATGCACCAGCTCAAAGGGCGATAGTTGTACAGGAATGTTTGGTCCAAAAACAGATGTGTGTTCTCAACCATCCACCCTATTCCTCAAATTTGTCTTCCTGTGAGTATTTTGTATTCCCAAAATTAAAGTTGCCATTGAAAGGAGGTTTTTTTGACAATATTGATGGCATCCATAGGGCCGTAACATCGACTTTAAGGGCCATAACGATAGAAGAACTACAGAGGTCGTTCCAGCGTTTGTTAGATCATGCCACTCACTGTATTTAAGCACAAGAGGCTTACTTTAAATAAAATACAGGTTATATCTTCAACTGTTGATTATTTAAATTTTTATGGAATTAATCTGTTTACTTAATTGTCGGACCTGATATACTATGTGTTTCCTATTTTAATTTTTTTTTAAAGACAACCTTAAGAAACTTGTTAAAAACAGCTCTTCAGTTGTCATGTTTTATTTGAGTCTATCTTATTGGTTTAAATAGTTTGTTGTACTAGTAGTTGTGGCTTTTGGTCTGTAACAATGTGTGCTAATGTCTCAACATGACTGAGTCCTTTCTGTTGGTTCTCTGATCCTGGTTGGGGCTTCCATATTGTGTGTCCATTTTCCTGTCTGTGCCTTCTGTCTCCTTGGTATGATCAATTTTCAATGTTGCATTAAGAATCGACATCGCAGCACTTGGGACACCCCCACAAGCGCTCCGTCCGTATCTTCAGCAGCAAGTGAAGAGTTCCAATTCTAATGGCACCGGTACTGCTTGATTGTATATCCGTTTTGCCTTTCCCCTAAGTGTGAGCACCGGCCAGATCCACTTGTAATTCCTGGCAACGCCATTCTCCCCAGACTGTAATAATCTATCTGTGCCTCTGCACTGTTCAGTCTCTCCCAAAGAGCCCTCACAAAATCCAACCTGTCACATCAGTTCACCACTAAGCGGTTCAGAACCGGTCTGTCTGTCTGCCTGCTCATTTGCCAACACACCGGCATTACCTGAAGAAAATATCCAAAGGACGCTAACTACCCGGGACCTGTGAAGTGTTGCTTGCCACTCTGCACAGAGCATGCCAGTCTCCACCTTTCTCAACATGCTCTGTGAGTCAGTTACAATCACGGCATGTGTGCTCAGCAGTGACTGCCTCCATCTCCATGCACTTCGTCTGCCCCTCATAAAAAACCCATCTGTATAGATAATCAAATCACCTGGGAGGGAATTGTCTAATTATGAATGAAGTTGTTCTTTTTATGTGTGATAATATTCCTCCCGAGTGATTGTATCCTGTCATCTGTCTTGAAGGTCTCTGACTTTTATTGTTGTTGTCCGTCTTCTCCTGCTGTGTGGTCCTGATATGGGTCCATCATATTGAGGCTGCTTTTTATCTCTGTGCGTCCCAGGCAAGAGCTAAGGCTGTCACCAATATGTCCAGACTGATCTTTTAAAAAAATCTGAATATTGTCCACCACTCACACGAAGAGCATCCTTTTATTCTAGTAACCTTAAACAAGTCATTTGGGCCTATTATCTTGTGCACACCTGCATGTAAGGTATTTTTGTTGTTAACAGAAGCTGTTGGACCTGACACAGATGTGGCAACAGTTTCAGGTCTTGAAGGAACATTTCATCCCACACTATGTTGCTTACCATTACTTCCGAAGCAAAGGATGGGTTCCTAAATCTGGCCTCAAATTTGGATGTGATCTCGGTAAGTTGACCTCTGCATGTTTTTGTTAAATATAATTACACTTATATCAGATAAATTCACATGTATTCGTTCGTGCTCCTTGAAGTAAAGGAAAGTCAAGGCTTTGTGAATCCGACCTGTGATTCCAACATACCGCAATTGAAACCCACTGCTGTGTGGATTTTTATCATGGTACGGAACGTCACAGGTTGACCCAGCATATAGTGGGTACCAGGATGTATGTCCTAGAGAAGTAAAGACGGCTGGAGTAATGCTGAACAAATTTACCCCCCTAGTGCTGATTGGTCTGTAAAAATATGGGTGCTCATTCCATATGCCTGATACACCTAAAGAAAGGATCTTTACTTTTACTTTTGCACTATGTCTGTGTGTGTGCATATCTATGCACATATGCATAGTTAAGTACTGCACAACATTGAAACTTTGACACAGCCTTAATGATGGTCCTGACCCACTCAGGACTGGAGATTATACATGGCTAATTATATGCCCTAATTATATAATCTTTAGAGGTTGAATCAGCTGTCTGGGATCGGTCTTGTTGGTCTGCTGACCGTATTGAGATTTTGAAATCACTGGGTTGCATGGTAAACCGTTAGTAGACCCATCTACCGACAACCTTGAGACATGCTTTAAAAAAGAATTTGATGTATTTGCTAGGAAAAGTTGAAATTAGAGGACTTGCTAGACAAAATAAAAATGACAGACTACGTTGATTGCATATGAAGTCTGCTGTTTTCTTGAATTCATTGGTTTGTTTGGCGTTTTAATGAACTTTTTCGCTGTGTTGTTTTTGGTGACCCATGTGGGGGGGGACAGTAGACCTACTGCCTCCACAATCATGTCATTAAAAAAAGCAAGTTTAGGGATTTGCTGAAATCAGATGTTTTGGGCCAAAATGGATAGGTATCGCACCCTAGCTGTAAACTAGAACTTAGTGTGCCAACTTAGTGTGCCAACTAAGTGTGCCAACTTAGTGTGCCAAACAACCTCCAGAGAGTGAACACAGAAGAAGAAGAAAAAGCTGGAGCTACTAAAGTGAGAATGAAACTAAAGATATCGTACAATAAGGTTGTCCCAAGAAAGAAGAAATGTCACAATGTAGTGTTCTGGTAAATGGGTATATTCTTAAATTGGTGAATTTTTATGACTGTCTGTTAACAGTTGTGTGCTATTTCAAATGTATTGTAAAGATTAGAACAGAATCTCCAGGACATGAGTAATCTTTTGCGAGGAATCTCATCAGCAAAACTTGTTGACTGCATTAGAACAAGGAGTTAATACTATCAATCTAAAAAAGCATAATATTAGTTTTGCCATCAGTTACAACTCCCTATCAGTTGCTAAAATTGATGTCATTGTTTTTTTGTAGTCTTGTACCGAGAGGGGCCGCCGTTCTACCATGGCAGCTACTCCGTGGTTGTGATTGCAGTGAAAGACAGCACTCTGTTGCCAGTTAGCACACGCGGTGGCCTACTTCTGGACAACAGGAAGCTCAACTGGGTTTCCCTGGCAGGGTTAAACCGAATTACCGAACATGTTGCCAAGGTAAAGTTTATGAAAGAGGCTGGCCAAGTTTTTATGATGCTGGCTTGTTGTATATGGAAACAGGACTTCTTAACTCTGGAGTTATCACCCCGCATCCCAAATGTTACTTCTTCTTCTTCTCCGCATCCTCTTCTTATCCTTCGATCTCTGTCATCATCATCTGCATCCTCCTCCTCTTGTCCTTCTTCTCCGCCTCCTTCTGCTTCCCTTTGATCTCTTTAATGTCATCCTTTTCTTGTTCTTCATATCCCCCCATTGGAGCATAGGCCCTCAATCGGCTCTTGCTAGGCTGTACTGTCTTTTGCCATGGCTTATTACTGCTATCGTATTCTCCCCATATTACTCATTTCTAGCTCTAATTCTCTCCAGTCTTCCTCTTTATCTGTCTGCCCCGTGGGTTCCAAAGTAGTGTTATTGTCTTAGTTTAAAAAAATTAGTTCTAGTTGCTTTTTAGTTTCTAGTTAACTATAAGTTTCTAGTTAAAAGGTTATATTTACCTAATTAGTTTCTAGTTACTTTTTTATTTCTTGTTAATTATTAGTTTATAGTACAATATTAGTTTCTAGTTATTTTTTAGTTTACAGTAACTGTTTAGTATCTCGTCACTAAAAAGTTTCTAGGTTAATTTACTTTAGTCACTCAGCAGTTTCTAGTCACCCATGAATTTCTAGTCACTTAGTTTCTTTCACACACAATCATTCAGACTGCATTAAGTATTAACATCTGTTTCTTGCAAACTGAAAACTGATTATGAAATATTTTGATACGATTCGACATAATATTCCAGGACCTATAGACATTTTTCTCCTAATTCACCCATACAGGAGCTGATGCTGTGTTATGTCATTTGGCCAGCAAATATGACCTCTGAGGAGTCCCTGTCGCCAGATTGCATTTCAAGATTTAAGGTTAAGGTGAGCTGGATAATTAGGTAGAAATGATGACCAAATTGTTTTCTTGAAGTTATCTCTCTGCTCCTGACCTTCATAAACATTAATCTGATGATAATTTTTAATGTCCAGTGTTCATCTTTTCTCACTTGCTTCTTCTTCTTCGTTCACCAGCTGTAAGCTGCGGTGGAAAGTCCTGGTTGTTCCTCCATTTAGACTTTGACTTTGTGCCAGGGTCTAAGCTTTGCGTGTACATCCATTTTACTAGCTTTCTTATGTGCAGTTTGTTGCTCCTTGCCACTCAGGCAGATGCACCCTGACTTCAAAGGAAGTCCCCATGTAGTCAACTCCTATGACATGCTTGTTAGGGAGGCAGTGGGTCTATTCTTATTGTCTCCACAGTGGGGTCCCTGAACCCACACAGGGATGATCAGTAGTGAGGGGCATGTTGATAGAGCTGGTTGATCAGCGAAAATAATGTTCTGAATTCTCCTCCTCTTTATCTTTGTTGCTGCTTCTGCTACCTCTTTGCCTGCTGCATTCACCCTTAAAAAAGTAGTTGGTACTTGGTGTTATTGGTTACAGCTAGGCTGCAATATCTGCTCTTCTGACCAAAGCATATGATTTTTACCAAACTCTTAATTAATCGGGAGCTGACTTGCTGTAGCAGCTAGGCCCTCACATGCAAGTCTAAAGGTTGTCAGTTCGAATCCAAACAGTGCTGGACTTGTTTCAAAATGACTTGACTCTCAGGTTGACCCAGCCTCAAATGGGTACGAGATAAAAGTTCATGGGAAGTCAAGGTGGCTGGGGTGATGCTGACCATATCATCCACAGAGTGCCAATTGGTCTATGAAATATAGGTACAGCCCTACATGCCCTGTATGCCTGGAGGTGTAGAAAAGGGTCCTTTACTTAATTAGTCACCAGTTACCAACGTGCTTGGTCACTGTTAATTTTTCCTCCTTAAAATTGGGCCTGGAGGCCACACAGGGTGTTCTGTATTCTGTGGGTAAATTCTTTTGTTTCTCCAACACCCTATCTTGTACTCTGTGGGTAAATTCTTTTGTTTCTCCAACACCCTGATCTTGTATTCTGTGGGTAAATTCTTTTGTTTCTCCAACACCCTGATCTTGTATTCTATGGGTAAATTCTTTCGTTTCTCCAACACCCTGATCTTGTATTCTGTGGGTAAATTCTTTCGTTTCTTCAACACCCTGATCTTGTCTTCTATAATATGTAGTCATTTTTTATTCTTACACCACCTAATATTTCACTAGTGCTACTAGATAGCACGTCGCTCTGCTCTCACAGTGTTCTAATCATCACTGAACAAATGTAATACCAGTCAAAGTCTTCCAGTCAATGTGGTAAATAGGCAGGTTTACTGTTTTTTTGTTGTTGGTCAGGGCAAGTTTTTTTGTATGGCACTAATTAGCTTTTGTATATTTCGCCATATATGGACAGAAAGGCTATAGTTCCTTCACCCAGCTACTGAGTTAAGCGAATGGTATGACACAGCTGTGGTTTTCATTTGGAAATCTTTTTGACTGCCCTACGTGGTTTGTGTGGTGAACTGCAGATCACAGAAAATGGCAAGTAGCCCATTGCCAGAGATAACTGTTGGTGCCTCATGCAATTAATTCCATGTACAACTACTGATCTGTTGTAACTGCTTCTGCTATCGATGAACTGCATTTCTCGTGTCAGACTGTTTGTGTTGGCACTTCTGATGGCTGTCTTTATATTTATTGCGTGTGTCTGCTATTGGCTTTGCTGAGACTGCAGTCTGTGTCATTGTTTTTATAAGGGACAGTTATAGACATTCAGTGTGGGTTTTCGTTGGCACAGGAACGGAGCAGCTATAGGGCGACAAGTTTGCTATGAAGTTGGAACTGCAGTTACCTGATTACCTGTAGACAAAAAAAAAAAGTTCAAATGTTTTAAAGTCATGAGGCTCAACTTCCGACACTTAATGGCAAAATTGGAAGGTTGTAAAGATGATGAAGTTATATTCTTCTTCTTCATGTTCACTGGCTGTAAACTAAGGCGGAAAGTTCTGGTTGTTTGTCCAAATCTGGACTTGATAGTCTTGTTCCACAACCTGATTGTTGCATGCACATCTGTTCAACAGATCTGACATAATCGTTTGCAGATTGTTGGTTCCTGCCTTTCAGTCAGATGCATTCTGACTTCGAAGAAAGTCCCCCCACCCACCCCAGTTAGTCAAGTCTTACAATATACTGGGGGAGGGGGGGGGGGTCCAGTTCTTGCTTTCCCTACGGTGGGACAATGAACCAACAAATGGAAAGTTATATTCTAACACTTACAGTGTGTATTATGCTTGTTTCTTCCAAATCAGGAATTGGTGGTTTCCCGATGGGTGTCTTCTCAAGAAAGAGAGAATAAGTTTGGAGAGGAAGAGATGCCATGATACTGGAGTCAAGTCTCAACAAACAACCAAGGTGAATCTGAGCCGTCAACCTGAATGTCACAGGCACTTGTAGTGGGCAACATACCTGCTGGGGTATTGTACCAGGCAACATACCTGCTGGGGTATCATTAAACCCATGTTAATAATGCCTCCATACGTGTGCAGAAATGTGACTGAAAGTTCTAGTCTGCATTACAGTGGTTAAAGCTGTAGTAAAACAGCACTAAGGATTAGTCATTTGTGTTGTATTTTCTGTATGTATTTTCAGTTGTGTAAATAAATGTCCTTAAGTTTGAAATAAAAAAGGTCAGGGTTAATTGCAAGAGGATTACCTTCCTTGCATGGGTTTTATCCGATATCTTCTTCTTCATCGCGTTCACCAGCTGTAAACTCTGGTGGAAGGTTCTGGTTGCTCGTCCACTAATGAACTGCAGTCCTGCTCCAGAACCTGAGTGTTGCGTGTGCATCAGTTTTACAGATCTCATTCTCTTGAATACAGACTGTTGGTTCCTTGCCTCTCTGGCAGATGCACTCCGACTTCAAAGGAAGCTCCCCAATTAGTCGACTCTTGCGACATGCTTATGGGGAGGCAGTGGGTTTATTCTTGTTTTCCCCACAATGGGCCCCCGGAACCCACACGGGGGTTTATCCGATATGCTTGAGTCTCTCTATGCAGAGCGTACCCCACTCCCAAGAGCATCACACAAAATGTGAAAATGTTGCACTCTTGAACCAAACAACCACAGCTGATGAAATGAGCCCATGACATTTAAAGCGCGAGGCAAATGGCTTGAACACTTTGCCAGAAAACTTGCGAACTAGATGGAGAGTTAGTTAGTCTTTCCTCTTGTGTCGAGTGCGGCACATAGGGCAGAGGTCGTGACTCTCCATGCACGGCGGTCCGTTGCAATCCGTTGTAGGTCTTGGATGTTTGAGTGGCCCATGAGCGAGCCTTCCCTGATGATAGTTCTACGTAGGGTTTCCCTTGGTCTTCCACGAGATCTTTTCCCCTGTGGTGTCCAAATGAGGGCTTGGTAAGGAAGTCTTGATTTATCCATTCTAAGGACGTGGCCGACATAGTTCCAGCGGCGTTTTCGTATAAAATTAGACACATACTCTTGCCTGGATTCTTGCCTTATTTGTGTATTGGTTCGGAAATCTGACCATTTGAAATTTAGTATTCTTCTAAGGCATTTATTTTCAAAACTGTCTAATTTTGTGTCTAGAGTTTTCGTTGATTTCCAACTCTCGCATCCATAGGTTAGTACTGGAATCACACAAGAATTGAAGATCTTGAGTTTTGTGTGTTTGCTAAGTGTCTTTGATTTCCAGATGTTAGACAGTTTATTGAAGGCACTAGATGCCAGTGCTATTCTAAATGATATTTCTGGTGCGGTATCTGGAGAGTAATTGCTAAAATAATGGATATTGTGAAATAAATTATTCAAGGTCGTCATTTAAAATTTTGCATTTAACATTTTTCTGATTAGAAAAAGAAATCATTGTATTCTGTTGTAATACAAGGTATGACCCAGAAGTTTTCAAATTTGTTGTTCTACAAGAGTACTGTGTGTTACATCTAGTGGCCAACACCATAACTACGTGGCAGCTTGCTTCATGTAACAAGGAACCAGGCCTCAGTAGTTTATGCCTGCACTTCCTCAAAGTATAAACTTGTTTAGTAAGACGACTTCGTTGTCTTATCATCATCATCATGTAAAAGTAGAGAGTGAAAGTTTAATTTAGTACTGTTTATATAAAAACACTGAAGTCTCTTAACTGATTAATAAAAGTTTTGGTAGCCCTACCAATAGCCTTGCTAATTTGCATTGGTGGCTTTCACATTTTGGAGACAAGGGATGAAATGAATAATGAAGCCAGAAGTGGTTGTTCCTTAACTGCCAAAAAAAAAAAAAAAAAAAACAAACATGTAATATGTTGTCTACTTGCAGGAGACCATCCTAGGATTTTGGAATGTTTGTAAAGAGACAGTTCATTAATCAAGATTAACATAATTAAAACTTTCCTCTTCCTTGATCAGTGATTCTAAGAATGATCTGGCTTTTTTAATCTTTATCTGGATAAAAAATAACGTACACAAAATAAATAACTAGATAGATAAACAAGAGGAAATGCGAGAAGAACAATACAGTCTGGAACAGGAAAGCTCTCTGTTATTCAAGATTTTCTTATATATTAAAGAAATTGACGATTGGGTATTAAAAACTGTACGCATGTGTGGACTGGCACCCCCAGACAACTGGACATGTGCTACAGACATGCAGTCGAGAGATCACAGGTTGGAACTCCAGTGGAAACCAAGCTGTATGGATCAGGGGAAGACATGTGGCGCCAAAGACTTCATAGAGGCCTGTGGCCTTCCCATCTGAACACCGGGGGCAGGAAGACAGAAAAGAAAGGAAGATTCCTTATGTATTATATTATGATGATGTTATATTTTTCTATGTAAACATTACTTTATGCTAAAATGTATTATTTTATGTAGTTATGATGTAAGCATTATTTTCACATGACGTTGTAAGTTTCTCCAATGTAAAAAGAAAAATTCATTGATAAGTGTAGCTATGATGAAAGCATCATTGACATAAGTCTTGTTGATACTTGCCTGTGTAAACATAATTTTATGCTGTTCTTATGTGACCCCCCCCCCCCCCCTCCCCCTTTCCACCCACCCTCATCCAATCAGGGGAGTTTCAAAAGTCTGAGTGCATCGGCCTGAGAACCGAGGAACTAGCAGTCTGCATACAAATAAGCCAGATGTATAAAATGGAAGTGCAGGCACAACTCCAGATCTGGAACCAGAGTCTAGCAATGGATGGACAACCAGAACTTTCTGCTGGAGTTTAGAGCCAGTAAACACTAAAAAGAATAAGAGGGGAGTTGTTTGGTATGTGTGGCTTAGGGGGTATAACTAGTTTTATAATTCCTGGATTTCCTACATCTCTAATATTAGTGGCGTTTCTGTTCTGCCAGCTTGCTAGAGGATTTTGCAGCCTAAGTCTTTGGTCTTTCCTCTTTCAGTGAAGCATTGGCCTCCAACCAACTCGTAGACTAGTTCCTTGTGTAGGCAACTGTCAAAGAGGGACCATGGAGTTGTGTCGTTGGTTATGGCAACAGTGTCTGTTATGTCACTAAGTCCAATGCCGAAGTGGCAGTTTCTGTCAAATAGCCTACATAAAAACGTTGATACTCTATTATACTGAGGCTTTTTGTTCCCTCAGACTTCTTCTTTCTTTAGCTTGTGTGTTAAACCTCTTGCAAACTATGCTGCGTGGTCTCGAGGCATGGTGTCCGCCTCGAGTGCCAGAGGTTGCGGGTTCAATCCCCGGAAAGGGCTGGGATTTTTTCACGTGGACTTGGACTTCTAATAATTCCCTCTGGTCTCTGGGCAGTGACATTGAATGCTTGTGTGCATTGTTGTGCACGTAAAAATTCCTTGGCAGTTGGAAATCGAAAAGAGTAGCTTTACGGCGCTGCCCGTTAAGTGTTAAAAATCCACCCAAAGTATTTCAGGATCCTCGCCAGTGCTGCAGAACCTGTTCACCGTGCTGAGCTTCTTCGGACTTAGACTTGAGTTAGAAGAAGAACGGAGCACATATAGGTTACACCCATATGCCATGATGTTGATCCGTTGTTCAAAACCTCAAACTGTTCACTGCCTGCTGCCATAGGAGTCGATCTGCAGTTGATGTCTTCCAGGTGGCTGTATCGTTGTTCATAGACATGTTTCTCATTGTTTATATATAGCAATTTGAGTATTCTGAGATGGGATCTGGTGAGCCTCATGCCAACCCACCCGTGGTTTATGTAACATGTATCTGAAATTTATATCTAAAAGAGAAAAGCAAGCAAGAAATCTTCTCCTATGTGCGTTCACTAACTGTTAACTCTAGCGAAAAGTTCTGGTTGTTTGCCAGCCTCTGGTCTTGTTTTGGTCCAGAACCTGAGTGTTGCATGCACATCCATTTTACAGATGTGACTTATTTGTATGCAGATTGTTAGTCCCCTGCCTCTCAGGCAGATGCACTCTGACTTCTAAGGAAGCTGCGCCCCCCCCCCCCCCCCCACCTTCCAGTTAGTCGACTCTTACAACATGCCTCTTGGAGAGGCAATAGGTCTGATCTTGTTTTCCCCCACAGTGGGGCCCTGGAACCCGTGTAGGGATGAAGCAAGAAATCCTTTTCATGATTACATGAACGGTATGCATCAACACATCTCCATTGTCTGAGTAAACACATCTCCATTGTCTGAGTAAACACATCTCCATTGTCTGAGTAAACACATCTCCATTGTCTAAGTAAACACATCTCCATTGTCTGAGTCAACACATCTCCATTGTCTGAGTCAACACATCTCCATTGTCCGAGTAAACACATCTCCATTGTCTGAGTAAACACATCTCCATTGTCTGAGTAAACACATCTCCATTGTCTGAGTAAACACATCTCCATTGTCTGAGTCAACACATCTCCATTGTCTGAGTCAACACATCTCCATTGTCTGAGTCAACACATCTCCATTGTCTGAGTCAACACATCTCCATTGTCTGAGTAAACACATCTCCATTGTCTGAGTCAACACATCTCCATTGTCTGAAAGGATTACAGATGCTGGATTTCTGAGGTATAACTCGGAGGAGTTGAACACCCTCTTTTGTTCAGCAGAAAAATGATATTTACATGGCCTGTTATTGGTAAAGTTTGATGATCTGATTGACGTGTTTGTGAGTTAGTGGAAAAAAATAAACCTCTCTTACTGTTAATTGTGTGTGTAAATCTACATGTGAATGTGGTCTCTCTCTCTCTCTCTCTCTCTCTCTCTCTCTCTCTCTCTCTCTCTAAATATATATATATATATATATAATGTGTATATGTGCCCGCTTTCGAACACCATGCGTTGCCTGCAGCGAGTCACAGCTGGATTTGAAAGCGAGTCTCCTATCGACTGCGCAAATGCGGCCCCGTTGCACACACACAACTACTAGTTTTGGCCTCTTTTCTCACGATTGTGTTTTTCAAGGCTGACAATTTCAGGGCTTGTGTCTAAACAGTCATCACGTAGTAAAACTGGAAGTCGTGATATTGCATACAGTATGTGTGATTAAATGCGTTTGAAAGGGCATTTCTATAAAAGCCAGAAAAGAACTTTATTGCAGTAGGTTTTGTTTAATATAGCACAGTCTCTGTCCACAAAAGTAGCTGTTCATCCACTAAAAGTGTTGCACACAATATCGAGGCTAAGGCGATGACCCACCTTTACCCGAGATCTTTGAAATACCTGCACTTGCAAATGAAATAATAATTTAGTCAAGAATTGGCGTCTTTGCACTCGATATGTTTCCAGATGTGCTGTTTAATTCCTAAGAAATCTTGAGGTATGGATGCTCTGTCGAGTTCTGCTGTACTGTTTACTTGATCCCAGAGGACTTTAACTGTATTCCGCTTTATTATACAGTAGCTCACAGCCCAGAGGAGCAGCAGAAGCACTAAATGTACCCCATGAGTACCCATACTGATGTTGACAGTTTAAAAAAATTAACCTGCTGCCCCCACCCTACCCTCTCCAACAAGCATGTTGTTCAATATCATGAGTCCTGCCAGATGGCGAAGGCACTCATGTCTCTCCAGAGATCACGATCCCTCGTTGCCTGGAACAGCTCTCTTGATGGTATTCCTCCATGCCGTCGTTTCAGCCCATCCAGCATAATCTCTCTTGGTCTGCCTCTACCCCTCTTTCCACTGATCTGTCCAGTTGCCTCGATGTTTTCCAATGTCTCGCTTCTCATTACGCATCCAGAGAACAGTGTTTGTCTCCGTCTTATTGTTGTTACAGTTGACTAATTAGGGTTGTTTTCTTCAAAGTCGGCATACATCTGCCCCGAGAGGCAAGCAACCAGCAACTGCATTCAGATAAGCTAGAAATGTAAAACGGATGAGCACGCAAAAAGCCAGTTCTGGAACAAGGCTAAAAAGTCTGAATTCCAGAATAGGCGAGAGACTAAAACTTTTCACTGCTGTTTGAAGCTGGTGAACTTGAACCCCCCCCCCACCCCCCCAAAAAAGAAGAAAGTCTGCTTGTCTTTTCCCCGTTCACATTGCAACCGTCCAAATCCTCTTGAAGTTTCCTAGAGTGGGAATATTCTGTTTAGAGTGACCATAATATCATGAGCTTAAAACGGGACATCACGTTAATAATATGAGCTGAAAACGGGACTTCCCAAGCAATCCAGATTCACCATCCCATCCCCATTCTCCTCCCATCTAGGCTACAAGGGTGAAAGGCAGTGTTGCCACTTTGGATGTTTTACATCCAGATTTAGATGTTTATCCTTGCATTTAGATGGCGTTTTTGACGTTTAGATGGTAGATGTTTTTCATTTAGAGTGAATTTATCAAATATAACCCAAGAAACAGGATGAAATTTGACCTCCTAAATTCTATCTTGACAATAAAATTCTGGCTGATAAGAGTAGGAAAAGGCTGTTCCACTTATCAGCTCCCTGATTGGGTAATAAAAGAAAATGGAACAGCTAAAGCATACCATAGTCATTATGGATCTGAAGCTTCAACTTTAACATCCAAGCAAAGTTTATCATGTGGATCTTGTGAGACAGACTTCAGTAAAGATGAGGACATGATTCTATAGAGTAAGTCATATCAATAGCTGTGTAATTTGTAACTCTTTCAATTTGGATGTTTTTTCTAGATGTTCTCCACGCAAAAGATAATTTTTGACTCTGTTTTGGATGTTTTTTGTCAAAGAAAAGTGGCAACACTGGTGAAAAGGGTTAATTGCTCGCCTGACAGTCGTATTCACACCCTTACCTCTGACGTCAAGAAATGAACCAAACCAGTGTTTCCCAAACATTTCCCGTCACGGCCCACTCGCCGCTAAAAAAAATAAAAATTACCTCAGCGGCTTTTTAGCTGCAATGGAAAATGTGCAAGCAGTATCTGAAATTATTAAATCTAATAAGGCCTACAGATATAACTATAAGTTTATGTTCTGCTCTGGAGGAAATGTGTAACAGATAAAACGAGATAATTAATTTTTTTTTTAAACAGAGTACCAAAGGTACATATGGAATGCGCATAAAAACGGAACTGCTCAGTGAAAACGGGACGTATGGTCACCCGTGACTTTCGGTAGTATCCCTGGGTCACCCTAGTCCTGTTTCACTGTTCACGTGATCCTGGAGAGCTTCAACCACATCCGTCTTCATTTAAAATGTCCTGCATCCACATCCGCGAAGGTCTGCCTCTGCGTCGTTTTTTTTAAGAAACTACCTTCCATCAGATCTCTCTCTAGGCCAACAGCGTTCAACAGGACCAAAATTGCCCGGCTCGCTAGCGTAGTCTGCTAAACCTGACTTAGCAACGACCGGGTGATGAACTCCTTGTGGTCCGGGGGTAGGCAGAAAAGCCACAACTCTCCCAGATTTACGGTATCTATCATGTAATCAAGACCGAAGGGTTGCGATATCCATAGTCCCGAGCCAAAGGGTTTAACAACTCATGGTTTCTTGATATAAAAAAAAAAAAAAAATGACCAAAATAGCACACCTACAATGGCTCTCGGTGCACACGGCAATTACTGATACTTGATTAATCCATAACTTTAATGGTACGGATTTTTCAACATTCTTCCTTTCCTTTCGTAGTGACATAAACATACTGTAAGATTTCTAATTTGGGGAGGTCAAAGTCGTTACTATTTTAAGTCAGTTTCTCTTATTGCAGGATCATTGATTATCAGCGCTATTTCTGCGCCGTCCAGTTCTACAATCTTTTCTAAATCTGTGGCTTGTTTGATGGAGATTTCGTCCAAATGCGGCTGAAAAACTGTTTTCTTGGAGCACACGGCAATTATAAGAGCCACACTATAGAAAGCCACAGTGATAATTCGTAGTCCAAGGCTGAGAGCGTGATACCGGAAACGGAACAGCTCGATGTCGTACAATGTGCATGCGCCAACGGAAGTGCAGGTTGTCTTCCATAGCAGGCAGGTGGTGTCGATGAGGCCACGAAGATTTGTGCTTTGTGCGACGGTCTTGGCAGACGGCTCATAATCACATTGAGAGAGACCGAGGGGATAAAAGCTGGTGCAGTGAGTCTATCCTTTCGACTCGAAAACCTTCAATAAAGCATTACATGCCTCGAATGTAACATCGCACTTCTAGTATCAAAAGAATTATTTAAATATGGTGTTAGGACTAACAAGAAGTATTAAATTAGGAGAATGGGTCATACCAACATTTGAATCCAAAGAATGCGTAAAAGCTGAAGAACACTAGGGAAGAAAGAGGCTAAAGCTTTGCTTTAGAGGGAAAAGGTGGGGGGAGGTTGAGTGTTTCCATGACAAATTAGTTAATGGACGTGCTAAATTATTCATTTTTTAAGTATTTTTCTTATATCCATACTCTAACCATGACTGTAGTGAACTTCCGTATCAGACTGAATATGTTTTTTGTACATTTTATTTTACCTTTTGGCATGTCACGCGGCATTGTCCATTGCTCTGTTACCTCGTCTTAATAGACTGTTCATATGAAAAAAAAAAAAAAAAAAAAGACTTTATGCTGAACATCTCTCTGGTTGGCCCTCTCTTTCCAGTTGGTGAAAATGTTGTGTTTGCAGGTCTGTATGATTTTATCTCTCCTGTGCATTGTGCATTATCTCCTCTGCATCTGTAACTTCAATATTCCCCACCCATACTATTAGCTCTCATTCCATCTGATGTTATTTCAGGCTTCTCACTCCATTCACTGCGTATGCATCTTTTTTCCAACACTTCTAAACTTATCTTAAAGTCCATACTCTTGATTCACTTCCGTAAGGATATGATTGTCGCTTTAAGAAATGCTCTTTTCGTCTTTTGATGAGATTTTATTGAAACAATTTTATTTTGTAAGAGGGTCCATTTTCAGACTATACTGAGGGACAAAGGAGAAAACTATAAATGAACATCTATGCTATATGCACAACTTACCCAGCAAAGTTCCTGCAAAGGCACTGAGGCCAATAGCTAATGGCTTATCTACTTCCTTCACAGATCTGTGTTTTTGGAGGGGGAAAAAAACACACACTAAATAAACTATCACGCGTAAGAAAATTAATACATGTTATTTAATATAATTATTTTATATAAAGTTGGATTCTTCTTCTTGGCGCTAACTGGTTGTAAACTCCGGCTGAAAATAGAAATTATTTGCCCACTTCTGGACTTTGTTCTTGTTCCACAGCTTCAGTATAAGAGTGTAACTCTGTTTCACAAATCTAGCTTATTTGTATGCAGTTGGTTACTTGCCTTTTAAGCAGAAGCACTCCGATTTCAATGGAAGCATGGATTCAATAACCAGCCCCACCTCTGTCGTGACGTTCGCCAGGAGCTGCATGTCTCTCTTTGGTAGCCAGTGAACAGTTATAAAGCTAGTGGTGGCAGTAGAAGCCTGATTAAATATCCCTATGGTTTCCCTCGTAGATTTTCATCATGGTATGGAGCGTCGCAGGTCGACCCAGCCTAAAATGGGTACCAGGATGGCTGTCCTGGGGAAGCAAAGACGGCTGGCGTAATGCTGATCACCTTACCCACCTTGTGCAGATTGGTCTGTAAAAATATGGGATGCTCTTCCCATATGCCCTGTACATCTAAGGCATGACAAGGGGTCTTTACTTTACTCACTATGGTTCCCCTTACTCGTTCACACTCCGCACTGTAGCAGTTGACCCATAATTGTTTAACAGTCTGGGTACAAGAAAGACCTGAATCAAACATCTGGCAGAGGTCACTACATATGAACAGGTATGTAGACAGAGAGACGGATAGACATGAACACAGGAAAACTGGCAGTAGAATAATAGACAGGCAGACCTACACACACGCAGACAAATATAGATAAATACACAGACAGGCAGTCACACAGACAGACAAACAGATAAATAGGTAGACGGACAGACAGACAGACAGACAGACAGACAGACAGACAGACAGACAGACAGGCAGGCAGACAGACAGACAGACAGACAGACAGACAGACAGATAGATAGACAGACAGACAGACAGACAGACAGACAGATAGATAGATAGATAGATAGATAGATAGATAGATAGATAGATAGATAGATAGATAGATAGATAGATAGATAGATAGATAGATAGATAGATAGATAGATAGATAGATAGATAGATAGATAGATAGATAGATAGATAGATAGATAGATAGATAGATAGATAGACAGACAGAAAGAGACATACATAAACTTCTTTGACAGTGGAACGGCATTCTTATGATTATGATGATAATGATGATGATTATGATGATGACAATGATGATGTCGATAATGATGATAATGACGAAAATGAAGATGACGATGATAATGATGAAAACAATAAAGATTGTTATAATTATAACTAGTAAAGTATAGGACTCTTTTCGACGCCTTTAAGCATATAGGGCTAAAACTTTATTTTGTATAGACCAATCGGCACAAGATGGGTGATGTGGTCAGCATCAGGCCGGCCGCCTTCACTTCCAGGGACTACACCTGGTGCCCACTCAAGGCTGGGTCGACCTGGGAGCCAAGGTCATTTTTGAAAAACGTCCGGCTCCGCCAGAGAGCGAACCCACGACCTTCCGATCAGCAGAGGTTAGTCTAGCTGCTCCGCCACGGCGACTCCCATAATAATAGAGATGAAAATGATATAATAGCGATGATGATGACGACAATGATGATGACGATAAGGATGATGGGACATGTACCTGACACTGACAACGAAACCTGGCATGATGGTCAGAGTTGCGGTAAAGGCTCCCAGGAAAGTGAATCCAAGAAAGACGTACAACATGTTGCAGTCTGGTTCACACAGGCCTCCCTTCGCTGTGCTGACCCCCGCAGAGGTTAGGCAGCTACAGTTTGAGAACACCTGAAATATTAATGTCATTATTGTCGCTTATTATTTGATTCATTTCTTTTCCCCCTCCCTTTTTCTCTTGCAGACACCTGGTAAGAATTCATAATGGAACCCACAGGTGCTTGAAATAGAGGCACGTAGAAGGGTAAAAGATGGGGAGGACATGCGTGAGCTGCGGGCAGTTGCGAAGGATAGATCGACTAGCCGTAAGTTGGTTAAGGATAACGGAACTTAAAATGTTTCAAAGGCTGCCTTTCTAGAGACGGGACGAAGCTAGAAGAAGATACATACAGATGCAATGATCAAGTAGGAACTCTCTCTCTCTTCTCCCCCCCCCCCCGTAATTTGTAGGACAACAAAGTAAGTACGTCTATAAGCAGTTGTCTGAGAGCGTGTAGGCTTGCCATTTATAAAAAGGGGTGGGGTGGAGTGGGGGGGGGGGGGGGGGAGACGGGGGGGGGGGGAGACGGGGGGGGGGGGGGAGGAGACGGGGGGGGGGGGCGTTGGGGGGGGGGGGTAAACCCTGAAAAATATTCAAAGCTAAGATTTTACATGCATCGCAAACCAGGTTTAGCAGTTGCGAATTTTCTGGGCAATTTTACATTCAGTAGTAAGCCATTGCTTTCTCAACGGTTCGACGTTCTTGCCAGAATTACGAAATCAACTCAGAGCAGTTGCCAAATCTTTTGCAGCTGAATTTAAGCAGGTGTTTTTAAGTTTTGAATCTACCGACAGGTATACAGCATGTGAGAAAACAGTGAAGTGGTCAAGGCAGAAGTGAGATCTGCGTGTGGGTTCCGCGGCCTCATTAGGGTTGGGGTGGGTGTGGGTTAAGGGGGTGGGTGTGGGTTAAGGGGGTGGGTGTGGGTTAAGGGGGTGGGTGTGGGTTAAGGGGTGGGGTGGGTTAAGGGGGTGGGGGTGTTAAGGAGAATAGCAGAACCACTGCCCTCAAACATTTCGTAAAAGCCCACTAATTAGGAGTGTTTTTTTTAAAGGGTGGAAGGGGGGGGGGGGGGCGTCCGAAGTGCCTCTGCCTGAAAGGCGAAGAAACAACAGTCCTCATACAAATAAATAAGAACTGTAAACGGATGTTCACGCATAAGTAAGAAGAAAAGAAGAAGAAGAAGAAAAAGAAGAAGAAGAAGAAAAAGAAGAAGAAGAAGAAGAAGAAGAAGAAGAAGAAGAAGAAGAAGAAGAAGAAGAAGAAGAAGAAGAAGAAGAAGAAGAAGAAGAAGAAGCATTGAGATTCTGAAATACAGTTTGTGCTTACCCCTTTATCAATAGACAAACACCCGGCATGACAAGGTGAGAAGTAGTTTCTCCCATCTTCTCCACAAACCGGGAAAAAGTTGCCATCGTCGCAGTTACAGTCTCGTACACAAGGAGACAGGCTGGAACTGGACAATAAATGATGTATCAATTTCCAAGTCTAGGAATAATAATTTTCTATATATAGACGCCGAAACATGAAGGTTTAAGCATCTTGACCGGCCAGGAATTTAGCTCAGATCCCTAAATATGAATGAAAAGCTGCGCCCCCCTCCCCCCAACGATGTATAAAAGTTCTATTTTGAACCTTTTGTTTATACACATCATACATAGTCTGACAATTAGCTAATGGGATTGATTTTATCATGACTAAGACAAAAAACACAAAACATGTTATCCAAATAGGCGCCATTCATCTATGATTTGACCAAATTGCAACGACACCTGACCAACAAACGATTAATCACTTGCAATTTTGTTGAAGTAGTGAGAGTTGCCTGGTTTCGTGTTAGCTTGGGGAATAGCCAATATTAAATTATATTTTAAAATCTGAAAAAAACGTGTTTCTGACACAGCTGAATTGTCGACACCAGTCTATTAGCATCAGTGATATCTCATGCGTAATCAGGTGTGGAAAAGACAAAAAATGCAGTTAGACCGTGGCATCTGATTTCTGATCGTAAAGATAAAATCATTGCCCCAGTCAGAGAACCGATACATGAATACTCATATCTGAATATGAGGATGCTGACAAAGGAATCTGATATTAATAACAAAAAAAAAAAAAAATGAAGGTCATAAAATGTGAAAGATTTGGGCAGAGGAAAATCGCTTCCAGACTCTGTCTGATGACCAGCTATGTATTCGAAAAAAAAAAAAAATCACTAAAACTTCAGAGAAACTAAATTCTTTCATTGTAGCAGAGAATGGAACATGGTGTTTTCTGTATTATTCTACAACTATGAGAGAATACTCAATGGAAAGTCACCATCGTCACCAAGAGGGGAAAAATCTTTTTGAAAAGTAAAGACAATGTATGACAGCAAGGGCATTATTCCCAAAGTTTCCGCGAAGGTCCGATCGTTGGGGAAATGTAAAGACCTACCCCCACCTCCTCCTTACCCCACAAAGAAGGATGTCGTACTTAGGGATGTCTCCTTCGATGTCGCAGTGTATCTGCCCTAGAGGCTTGGAACCAACAGTATGCAAACAATTGGTTCTGGAAAACGATCAAAGTCCAGAAGTGTTGAAAATCTCCCGGGACCTCTGCTTGCTGTCTATAACAGTACCATTTATCCAGCAATCTCCTTGCTTGCTGTCTGTAACAGTACCATTTATCCAGTAATCTCCTTGCTTGCTGTCTATAACAGTACCATTTATCCAGTAATCTCCTTGCTTGCTGTATATAACAGTACCATTTATCCAGTAATCTCCTTGCTTGCTGTCTACAACAGTACCATTTATCCAGTAATCTCCTTGCTTGCTGTCTACAACAGTACCATTTATCCAGTAATCTCCTTGCTTGCTGTCTATAACAGTACCATTTATCCAGTAATTTCCTTGCTTGCTGTCTATAACAGTACCATTTATCCAGTAATATCCTTGCTTGCTGTCTGTAACAGTACCATTTATCCAGTAATCTCCTTGCTTGCTGTCTATAACAGTACCATTTATCCAGTAATCTCCTTGCTTGCTGTCTATGACAGGACCATTTATCCAGTAATCTCCTTGCTTGCTGTATACAACTGTACCATTTATCCAGTAATCTCCTTGCTTGCTGTCTACAACAGTACCATTTATCCAGTAATCTCCTTGCTTGCTGTCTACAACAGTACCATTTATCCAGTAATCTCCTTGCTTGCTGTCTACAACAGTACCATTTATCCAGTAATTTCCTTGCTTGCTGTCTATGACAGTACCATTTATCCAGTAATCTCCTTGCTTGCTGTCTATGACAGTACCATTTATCCAGTAATTTCCTTGCTTGCTGTCTATGACAGTACCATTTATCCAGTAATCTCCTTGCTTGCTGTCTACAACAGTACCATTTATCCAGTAATCTCTTTGCTTGCTGTCTATGACAGTACCTTTTATCCAGTAATCTCCTTGCTTTCTGTCTATGACAGTATCATTTATCCAGTAATCTCATTGCTTGCTGTCTATGACAGTACCATTTATCCAGTAATCTCCTTGCTTGCTGTCTATGACAGTACCATTTATCCAGTAATATTCTTGCTTCCTGTCTATGACAATACCATTTATCCAGTAATCTCCTTGCTTGCTGTCTATGACAGTACCATTTATCCAGTAATATCCTTGTGAGATAAATTTTTTTTATTATTTGAAGCCCTACTCTGGCTATTAACTACTGGACGTAAATTTGCCTAGAGAAACCACACAACAGCCAGTTGCTGCTGGGGTTGGTTCTGCAACGTCCGGTAAAGGATATGCAAATAACCTTACTCTGGCTATTGCCAGGTGCAGCAATATAGCCTGACCATAAATATGGTCTAATGGCTGAACGCGGTTTCTGGGACCTCTCCACTGGTGATCCTCATCCACATGATGGCACTTTGTGTCATCGGGTGTTTATCGCTTGTGTGATGTCCTAGTGGGGTAAAAATCTACTACTACTACTACTACTACTACTACTACTACTACTACTACTACTACTACTACTACTACTACTACTACAACTTCTACTACTACTACTACTACTACTACTACTACTACTACTACTACTACTACTACTACTACTACTACTACTACTACTACTACTGCTGCTTGCTGCAGCTGAAATAGTCTTTCAAGGTATATATATATATATATATATATATATATATATATATATATATATATATATATATATATATATATATATATATAAACTGCTCTGTTGCTCTGTCCACTCGATCTCAGGCAATCTTCATACAGTCGGCTTTATCAGAAGGTGTTTAAAATATGGAATACTGCATAACGAAAGATTTATCAGCATCGTGCGACCTGCTGATAGCCATCGGCCTGGGCTATTCAGGTAACTTCACCCAGGGGCCAAAATTTAAAAAAAAAACAAACATCGTCACAGGCCAGAAGCCTAGAGAGATCATTAATCATCATCATGTAGCAGGTCCTTTGCAGAACGTCGCTCTCATCACAGTCTGCCTGAAAGAAACTTGGTCTCTCGCCAGTTCTCCTGCCTCATATACTTTCATTCTCAAGGAGTCACTTATATCCTGTGCCCATCTTCGTGTTGGTCGGCCCCTGCCCCTCCTTCCTGGTACCATGCCTTCTGCTACAGTTTTTTCCAATCCGTTGTGGTGCTTGATATGACCAAAATATTTCAGCTTCCGAGAAAGGATGCTGTTTATTAGCCAATCTCCCTTGATGTACAGATTTTTTAAGATGTCAATATTTCTCCTCTTCTTTGTCCAAGATATGCTGAGAATCTTTCTATAGCATTTCAGCTCAAAAGCCCCTATTCTCTTTATTAAGGACTGAGAGATAGTCCACGACTCACATCCGTATGTAGCCACAGGGAAGATGCATGCTCTCAAAATTCTAATTTTTATCTCCTTGCTGGTGCTTAACCATAGACTTTTAAGGCTGTTCAATCTTTGCATTGCCAAGGCCATCCTCCTTTTAATTTCTGTCAAACAGTCTCCATTGCTGTTTATCATAGATCCTAGATATTCAAAGTTTGTGACATTTTCAATTTCTCATCATTTATTGTTATTTTTGGGTGACAGCCAGTTTTATCTGTGGACATTATTTTTGTTTTCTTTAAATTCAAGAACAGATTTTGATCTTCACTGTGCTTTCGGACAGACAATATGAAATTTTCGATTCCCTTTACGCTGTTCAAAAGGAGGACTGTGTCATCTGCGTAGCGGAGTTCCAGAATAGGGTAATACAATTGTTATTAATTATAGTTGCCGTCCAGATGATGTACTTATCTATACAGACGGCTCTGTGTTGAGGGGCAGACGAAGTGCATGAGCTGACGGCTCTGTGTTGAGGGGCAGACGAAGTGCATGAGCTGACGGCTCTGTGTTGAGGGGCAGACGAAGTGCATGAGCTGACGGCTCTGTGTTGAGGGGCAGACGAAGTGCATGAGGGTTCATAGCACAATCGAATGGACGTCGCCTAGTGCAGCAAAACCTGGCTTATATCACAACATCTAGTTTGAGAATGGAGTTGAAGGCAGTCACTGCTGCCTTCCGCTGGATTGAGAATCAGCTGTACACACATGCCGTCATTTTCACTGATTCACAGAGCATGTGAAGACAGGCATTCTTCGTGCAGAGTGGTAAGCATCCCTTCAGAGATCCCGGGAAGTTAGCATCCTTTAGATATTTTCTCCAGCAGTTTCTGCTGCCATCCGCTGGATTGAGAATCAGCTGTACACACATGCCGTCATTGTCACTGATTCACAGAGCATGTTGAGGAAGGTGAAGACAGGCATGCTTCGTGCAGAGTGGTAAGCATCACTTCAGAGATCCCGGGTAGTTAGCATCCTTTAGATATTTTCTCCAGGTCATGCCGATGTGTTGGGAAATGAGCAGGTAGATAGACTGGCGTGTTCTGCACCACCTGGTGGTGAATTGATGTGTGACAAGTTAGATATTGTGGGGATCCATTGGGAACGGGTGAAGAGCGCAGAGCAGCAGATAGATCATTACGGTCTGAGGAGAATGGTGCTGCGAGGAATTACCAGGGAATCAGACATCTACCGATGCCATCGGAAATGGAACTCTTCGCTTGCTGCTGAAGATGGGGACTTAGCAGTTATGGAAGTGTCCCGGGTGCTGTGATGTCAATTCTTCATTCAACATTCAACATTTAATACAATTGTTAAACTGCCAATTACTGCCTTTTTACACCACTTTTGCGGTGAGCCTGAGGATTTACGGACGCACAGCTAGTGCTGTCGCTACGACTGTGCAGGTGAGGACTTTATTCACAATTATTAGGATCTGCAGAATCACCCAAGAATACCTACTTGTTTGTGTCGAATCCTGTGTGTATAACTGGCTGGCTGCAGCCCACGAAAAACCCCGCACACAGAAGGCTTGTGGAGATCAAAATACAGCCAATCATCATCTTCAGGCAAGCCACGGGAGACAACTTGAACCTTGACGTTAAATACCCGCCAAAGATGGATCCAAATGAGGCCGATAGGACATTGATGGCACCTGTTGTATGAAGTAAAATAAGTATTAAATGTTTAACTCTTTTCTTACCACTTTCATCAAGATTACAACGCCTAATCCCACTTCAACATTGGTCTACAAGTTACTTCATAATCGCAGCGTCGTCGGAATTTCATCTTGGTGCCCCACCTCCCAAATTGTTAGGGAGCAGGCCCCGCTCCTCTTCTTTAGCACCCCCCCCCACCCCCTATTTTCATATTATTGCACATGTACGCGTTTTATTATAAGGTATTTGCAACTGAAAGTTAAAAATACAAGGAGTAAAGGTTCCTTTACCACTCCATTAGACGTACTGGGCCCATTGCAATTGAACACACAGAAGTAATTTGTTGCCGTCCCCATGTGTGATGCAATGTTTTGTTATTTTGAAGCCCCACCATGGATTTTATCGGGGTCCCTAAATATAGCCGGGCCATAAATATGGCCTAAGTGTTGAACGGGGTTTCTGTGACCTTTTCACGGGTGATCAACATTCCCATGGTGACACTTTGTGTCACCGGTTGTTTATCGCTTTGCGTGCTGTCCTGGTGGGGTACAACATACATAACATACACAAGTAATTACCCGCCGTAGTGTAGAGGTTAGGCGCGTGACTGGATTTTTTTCAAAAACGACTTTGGCTCCCAGGTCGACCCAACCTTAAATTGGTACCGGGTATATTCATAGGAAGTTGGCCACATCATCCACCGATCGCTGGTTGGTCTATAAAAGATAGGTCTAGCCTTATATGCCCAATACTCCCCAAGACGTGGAAGAGGGCTCTTTACTTTAATAGTTTAATGGGAACGGGGTCATTCACTTTACTTACACAATAATAATTACGTTATTAACGCAAACAATAATACTAATACTGATGGCAATAATTGCGCAGTTAAACAAGGCTTGTGTCCCGTGAGCCCCATCTATTAAGGCAGAGGCCCCCCACCTCCCCCCTGATTGCTCCCCCCTCTATATTTTCGGTACACGTAATCTCTCTCTCTCTCTCTCTTTCTCTCTCTCCCTCTCTCTCTCCCTCTCTCTCTCTCTCTCTCTCTCTCTCTCTCTCTCTCTCTTTCTCTCTCTCGTTGCACTCCACTAGGACATCACACAATCGATAAACACCCGGTGACACAAAGTGCCAACATGCGTATGAGGATCACCCGTGGAGAGGTCCTTGAAACCCGTTTCAGTCGTTAGACCATATCTAAGGCCCGGCTATATTCAGGGCCCCCGGCATTTGATTATAACGACTTGATTATAAACTGAACGTTAATCTAGCGAGCCCCGCCTGTATACACACTAGGTCACGTCTGATTGAAAGTCCCTGAGCTTCTTAGCCTTCGCACAAGGTCAGAGGGGTGTTGCACGATACCGTTGATGTCGCATTCGCGTTCAGCATTCTGAGCCCTTGAGGTTCATTGCTGCAAATATCACCGGCCTCCACTCATCTCTCTGGTTAGCTTTCTCTTTTCAGTTGGTGACACCAAGTGCTTGCAGGTCTGTCTGGACGTTATCTCTCCATCGTACTCTTGGTCTGCCTTGTAGTTTGTGACTATTGAGAACTCTTGTGTACACCATGTTTTAACTATCTCTCTTTACACAGATAGATAGATAGATAGATAGATAGATAGATAGATAGATAGATAGATAGATAGATAGATAGATAGATAGATAGATAGATAGATAGATAGATAGATAGATAGATAGATAGATAGATAGATAGATAGATAGATAGATAGATAGATAGATAGATAGATAGATAGATAGATAGATAGATAGATAGATAGATAGATAGATAGATAGATAGATAGATTAGATAGATAGATAGATAGATAGATAGATAGATAGATAGATAGATAGATAGATAGATAGATAGATAGATAGATAGATAGATAGATAGATAGATAGATAGATAGATAGATAGATAGATAGATAGATAGATAGATAGATAGATAGATAGATCGATAGATCGATAGATCGATAGATAGATAGATAGATAGATAGATAAATAGATAGATAGATAGATAGATAGATAGATAGATAGATAGATAGATAGATAGATAGATAGATAGATAGATAGATAGATAGATAGATAGATAGATAGATAGATAGATAGATAGATAGATAGATAGATAGATAGATAGATAGATAGATAGATAGATAGATAGATAGATAGATAGATAGATAGATAGATAGATAGATAGATAGATAAAGTAGGTAATGATAGGCATCTTTCCAGACGACAGTGCTATATTGCGCTATGAGGAGGCTTAAGACTCACAGCCCATGGCGATGGCGAGTGTGACTAGCAAGACCTGCCTGCGTTAAAGAAAAGTCTTCCATAATTACAGCAAGGGATTTCAGAGTCGCTGTTGTCAACATTATTGTTTAGTGTGTTTCTTCTTAGAGGCTCAGCTCTCATCCTTTCTGCGATCAGTTCTTCCTTCTTTCTCATTACCTTCCTGATGTACCCCTCCTCATAACACGGATAGATAGATAGATAGATAGATAGGTATATATGACGCTAGATAGACAAATAGATACATAGACAGACAGACAGACAGAAAGACATACAGATATGGGCAGGATGGTAATTGTTATACAACACAAATTTCTATAACTTACCCAGTGACAAATTTGCGTCTTTAGCAGTGACTGTAAACTGCGTCTCGATGTATTTGGCCATAAATGACATTATCCCACTGACCACAGTAAGATTCATACAGGTGCCAAGTACCACGCAAGCGTAGACGGGGTTGAAGACAAGTCTGAACATTGATTTCAAGAAATCTACAGCAGACATACAAATCAAACCAGTTTATAAATATATGTCTATTTGTGTATCTGTTCTGTCTGCTATCTTTTTGTTTTTCTACATTTCTGCTTATTTCTCTGTCTGTCTACTTGCTGTCCATGTGTCTGCTTGCTGTCTATATGTCTATCTATATGTCTGTTATTTCTGTGTCTGTCTGCCTGCTGTCCATGTGTCTGCTTGCTGTCTATGTCTGTCTATATATCTGCTTATTTATGTGTCTGTCTGCTTGCTGTCCATGTGTCTGCTTGCTGTCCATGTGTCTGCTTGCTGTCTATATGTCTGTCTATATGTCTGTCTATATCTCTGCTTAGTTCTGTGTCTGCTTGCTGTCCATGTGTCTGCTTGCTGTCTATATGTCTGTCTATATGTCTGCTTATTTCCGTGTCTGTCTGCCTGCTGTCCATGTGTCTGCTTGCTGTCTATATGTCTGTCTATATGTCTGCTTATTTCTGTGTCTGTCTGCCTGCTGTCCATGTGTCTGCTTGCTGTCTATATGTCTGTCTATATGTCTGCTTATTTCTGTGTCTGTCTGCTTGCTGTCCATATGTCTGCTTGCTGTCTATATGTCTGTCTATATCTCTGCTTATTTCTGTGTCTGTCTGCTTGCTGACCATGTGTTTGCTTGCTGTCTATATGTCTGCTTTTTTCTGTGTCTGCTTGCTGTCCATGTGTCTGCTTGCTGTCTATATGTCTGCCTGTGTGTCTGCTTCCTGTCAGCCAATCTGTTTGTACGTCTGCTTGCCAATTATCTGTCTGTCTACTTGATATATGTCCTAAAGTGACGGATCAGATCTGTGTTCTTGTCTACCGCTTCACAAGTACAAAATACTAAGTTATTTGTTTTATTTTAAACGTTTTTTTTTCACTGCAAATGGAAACTTGTTACTGGTATGTTTCACATTTGTTCAAATCTAAGTCGAGAGAATCTAATTTAGGGCAACAGGGTTCGGTCTCATTCCACAGAACGGCTAGCTGTCTACCGTAACAGTTAGAGAAATCACCAACTTCATAGCGCTAGTGACGACTCTCATGGGTTACTATAGAATTTTGCGCTCATTAACTGGACGAAGCAGAGAATGAAACAAACCACAACCTACACAGGCGAGGCAAAAGGCTTGACTAATTCGCCAAGGAGACTTTGGCCCTCTTTTATGATTTGTTTGTTGCATGCAAATCCGTTTTACAGATTTGACCTATTTGTGTGCAGACCTGTGGATCTTTGTATCTCAGGTAGGTACACACCGATTTCGAGGGAAACATAGGTCAACTCTATGTTGGCTAGGCCCCTGGTCGCACCACCGCAGAGTTTTAGATAGGTTGTCACCAGTATGAGACTTGATTCTTGTGTACCGTCGCATTTGATTCAGCACCTTCGCATCCTGGTCTGCACTTGAGACTGAGATTTTGTAACCTCACTCCGAAACTTTCAGGAAAAGATGAAACGTAACGGAACATAATACAGTTTGACTAAGCTAACTACAACCTCGAATTTGACATTAAAGTAAACGTCTATTAGTCGCTTGTCTCTGTGCTTATTTTTTGCTATAAGGGCCCCTCTTCCACGCCTACAGGTGTACTGGACACATAGGGCTAGACATATATTTGTGTAAACCATTCGGCACTCATTGGGTGATTTGATCAGTATCAAACTGGCCGCCTTTACTTTTCAGGACTCTACCTGCTACTCACTCAAAACTGGGTCGACATGAATGCCAAGGTCAGTTTTAGAAAAAAAAGAACGGTTCTGTCAGGACTTGAACCCACGACCTTCCAAACCGCAGGTGAACGTCTAGCCGCTACACCACGACGGCTCCCTTTCTTGTGCTATAGCCAGCTGATTTTGTGACCTTAATTTTCCACCTCTGAGGAAGCAGCCCAAAGAGGTAAAAGTGACGGAATGTACCCAAATATAACTACGCGTTTTACAATCTCACCTTTGAAATCGAATAAACATTTCATTAGTCGTTTCTTGTTGCCGTGCTTCTTTTCTGTAACAGCTACCGGCCGTTCCTGTTTACGCAGGCGACGAGGGAAGAAAAGGAGTGGGATGGCAAACACGAGACCAAGGCCTCCAAACAGTAGGAACCCCAACCACCACGCTCCCAACCATCTAGGATCTCGAGGAGAAATATTCGTTTCTGAAAACCAACCACAAAAAAAAAAAAAACAAGAATTTAGGGTTCAGAAATGATGAAGAAATTCAATTTCATGTGTTAAAAAAAATATTGACGTTTGAACTGAAATGCTCAAGAAAAGAAAATACTGATATCCTAAAGATATCTTCTTCTTCTTTCGTTCGAATGAAATAAATGATCTATATCTGCATTGTCTCTAGTATGAACTTCACCGTCTTTTGTAATTCACCCAGCGACCCGTAAAGTTTGACTTGCACCGATGTTCCTCTTGGCCAAAAGTTTTGCCTTGATACCTGGTATTTGGGACAGTCTTGGAGGACGTGATCTGTTGTCTCAGGTGCCAATCCACATGTGAACATGGCTGATTCGCCGATTAAAATTTGTGTGTAAATATGGCTGCGATGTCGATTGTGTCCTGTTCTAAGGAGTAAAATAATAACTTGCTCTGGTCTGTCCATAATATTGTAATCGTCTTGTGCCGGTTTCGATGGCTTTCTGACTGATTTGATTATTCTCTTCTTTTGCTGATAAGAGACTGGTACATCAAGTTGTTCTTCATTTGCACTTTCCTTATCAAGTTTATGAGCTTTTTATTAACAGCAGGGAAGATTGGCTAGTAAACAAAATCTTGTCCTGAGAACTAAAATTGTTGGATCGTATCAAGCGCCGAGATAGATTGGTAAGAATAAACCAGCAGAAGGTTTTGAACCAGAAACCACTGTCACTTTGGGTAGCACATTGGACGAAGCGTCAGAGCTGGCGAGAGACCGAGTTTCTTTTAGACAGAACGTGATGAGAGCGACGTTCTGCAAAGGACCTGCTACAAGATGATGGAAAAAAAAAATCAGCTCAGATTATACAAGAGCAAACAGTTCAGGAAAGCCATTAGAGAAAAGTGAGTATTGGAAAATGAGAGCAGGAATTACACATAAACTAGAGACTTTATACAAAAATGTCTGAGAAGAACCCTGAAATTATTTTGGACAAAGAACATCACAGACAATGAACTGGGAAAGAAAACAAAATATTCACCTGTGCAAATTTTAGCAAAGGATGGATATGGCTTGAATATGCACATATAGCTACCCAGATAGGTTAAAAACCATCACACGTCATGCGCCGTTTGGGCCGCTAGGTAGTAACAAATCAGCGCGTGACGCGTTCCTTGGGACTCAAAGAGTTAATGGAACTTAGACTGCGCAAGGAAACATGGAGAATGAAAGTGGAAAGGGAAATCAAGGAATACTCAGTGACATAGGATACCATAGGAGGAAAAGCTGCAGATCAAATAAAATACTTGTAGCTAAACATCTCCGGCATACCTTCCAACGTAAAGTACTTAAGATTAAACATAACCCAAGCATATCTTCTAACGTAAAGTAACCTAGATTGCCTTCCAAGGTAAAGTACTTGTGACGGAACGAACCTCAACATACATTCTAACATAAAGTACTTGTGGCTGAACATACCGCAGGTTACTTTCTAACGTGAAGTACTTGAGACTGAACATAAACTAGCTTGCCTTCTAAGGTAATGTACTACTGACCGAACACACCAAAGCATACCTTCTACTGTATAGCACAGCCCGGCTCTCTAGCGTAGTTGGCTAAACCGAATTGCGCGGAGACCGGGTGACGAACTCCTTGTGGTCCGGGTTCAATCCTGGGGGTAGACAGGAAAGCCACTTTTCTCCCAGATTTACGGTATTTACAATGGAATCAAGGCCGAAAGGTTGCGATATCCATAATTCCGAGCCTAAGGGTTAACAACTCATGGCTTCTGGATACTAAAACAAACAAACAAACTGTATAGCACACGTTCCTGAACATAATAGAGCTTACCTTCTAATGTGACGTACATACTGCTGAACATACCCCCGATTCCAAAAGCTAAGGCAGGACCAAAAATAGACAATCCAGTTATAATACCTGCAACAGAGAAAACGAGTAGTCAATATTGTCATCATCATCATTATCGTGATCGTCGTCAACAACCTCATCATCATCAAATATCAAAAGTCGGCTATCATACCTGACTACCTCACACGGTAATCAGAATATCGAATCAGGTCTATGTAAAAATAAAATTATAGAAACGGTTTTCACACTCAGGATCGCCATGTGGATTCCGTTTGGCCCCATTATGGGGGAAGACAAAAATGTCGCAACAGTTGTCTAAATTGGTGCTTCCATCGAAGTCGGAGTGCATCTGTTGAGAGGTGAGGAACCAGCAATCTGCATACAAAGAGGTTAGATTTGTAAAACTGATGCGCACGCAACACTCAGGCTATGGAACAAGACTGACGTCCAGAGGTGGGCAAGGAATCAGAACCTTCCGCTGGAGTTTAAAGCCGATGAACTTAAAGCTGAAGACACCTACATGCTTACTAAGCTATAGCAATACGAGTTAACTGATTTCTCAGGCTCTGTGTAATAATTCAACAGGTTTCTCATTAAAGACACACACACACAAAACAAGGCCTTCTTCCACGCATTCAGGTTTAAACCTATATTTTTAGACCAATCCGTACCCGGTGGGTGGTGTGGTCAACATCACGCCGGTCGCCTTTACTTCCCAGGACTATGCCTGGTACTAATTAAAGGCTGGGTCGACCTGAGAAAAAGAAACCAGCCGAAGCTTTTTAAAGGCGCATCAGAAGACTTTTCCATTAGTATCCTGAATGAATAAACCAATAATGATGATGATGTTGATGGCGCTGATGATGATGATGATTTTGATGATGATGCTGATGCTGATGATGATGATGATGATGATGATGATGCTGATGATGATGATGATGATGATGATTTTGATGATGATGCTGATGATGATGATAATGATGATGATGATGATGATGATTTTGATGATGATGACGATGCTGATGATGATGATTTTGATGATGATGATGATGATACTGATGATGCTGATGATGATGAGGATGATGTTGATGATGAATTTAATGCTGAAGCTGATGCTGATGACACTCTTTGTAGTGGTAATAATGGGGATAGTGGTAGTGGTGAGGATTATGTTGATGCTCGTCATTGTCCATAAAATATGGGTCTAGCCCTATATGCCCATTACGCCAAACGGCTTGGTAAAATGTCTTTTACTTTACTTACTTTTACTTACATAGTGGTAGTTACAATGATGATGGAGGTGGTGGCAATGATGATAACGCTGGTGGTGGTGATGATGAGGACGTGGATGATGATGCCAAGATGATTTTGATGACGTTGATAATAATAACATACCCTTGACCCGTTAGGATCTGGAGGTGTCTCGATGAAAGCACTAGCACATAAAACCCGTCACATTTCTCTGTCTTCCCCTTGATGAATAAGTGTATGATAACTTAGTCCTGTCTATTTCTTGATGTTGTCATTCCATGTCCTTTTTTGCTTTCCTCTTCTTCGACTACCATCAAATGTTCCTTGAAGCACAGTCTTTGCAATCGAATCATGTCTTACCAAGTACCCAAACCTAGCTAGCTTGTGACGTTTTAACACTGCCAAGAGAGGCTCCTGATGTCCTGCAAATTTGTTATTTTTCCTCCTGACATATTTGCTAGTTTTGTATTCTGAATAACTATTTCGTAAAACGCGTCTTCTGTAATGATAATAATATGACATAAACATTGGCTAACCACCTACCTAAATATAACGGCGTCTTTGTTTTCGGCACGTTATCATCCACGTATGTCCCAATGAATGGATGTCTTGGAGACTTGGCCACTCCTTGGAGAATCATCCCCACAGCAAGAATAGCAATAGCCAAAGTTCTCCACGTCTCAGAAATCTCAAAGGGAGCCTTGGCTCTGTTTGTGTTGTCCCCACAGCTGGTGTTGGAGGGCATTGTTGTGTTCACACAGGTCTGGGTGAATAGTATAGGTGTGGCTAACAGGTGGGAAAGAAATATTATCAATATTTAGTTTTTTCTTAGAAGAGAGCAGATCAGGCAGTCATGTAGCAGGTTCTTTGCAGAACCTTGCTCTCACCACGGTCTGCCTGGGGATAAACATTATATATAATAAAGAAAGATACAATATCTTGATCGGCACTTATAGAAAGAAGTAGAAAGATAGAACGACACATTAGACAAAACGAAAATTGAAAGCTACAGTTACCGTGCCGGGAATCGAACCTGTCACCTCCTAGTGGCGTCTGCGCCGCACTATGGAAACAAGTGTACTAAGATACATGACCAACTAGCACCGTTAAAACAAAAGTTGTCTTCACTTGCCATGTCTATCGTACAGTTTGAAATCCACAACTATGGAATACGGACAGAATTAGTCTCAAACCATTGAAATGGCACCATAGGTTTCAGAAATTTGTAATAACCAAAAATATGTCAAATAACAAAAACTACAACAATTATAAACATGTTGATCGCAGTGGTGTCCAAAGAAGAAACCTTTTATTTATAGGTGTCTAGCTGGTCATGTATCTTACAACCCTTATTTCCATAACGCTGCTCTTCTACGCTGCTCCAAGAGGCTCCTTTGCTCTTTTACAACAACTACTTTTTCTTCTTCTTTTTTAAGTCCTATTTTACCGCTTCCGGAGTCGAGGGAAATGCAAAGCCCTGCTTCGTGCTCTTCTGGCTCCTTCAACCATAGGCACATAGTGGTGCTGTAGAGTTTCTCAGATATCTTTCCGTCTTGTTCTTTGTTTATCCCTGAGCTACGTCCTTCTCCTCTTTTAGTATACGCCTTGTATGGTATAGCATCAGAAGGCATTCTCTTTAAATAGGCAAACCATTTGATTTGCTGTCGTTGTATGTAATTTAGAATTGGTTCTGTGCTGATAAGGGACCATACGTTTTAGTCTTCAGACGTGCTTCTTCTTCTTATGGTGCATGGCGTGTGGCGTTGGTAGACATTTCTATACCCAATCTTCTGTCTCGTGTACTTTCAAACAGCTTTAACACCGATGATCTTCCATGCCATATTGTCAAACTGGTCAGCATCTTATCTCTAGGTCTTCCTTTGCAACTTTCCCACCGTCATGCTATACCCGCTTTCTCTTCCTCGTGACATGACCAAAGAAGACAGACTGTGTCCTTCTGATGTGGGCAACCAGTTTTCTTCGTATAGTTGGCAATAACTTTTGTATAGTGGGCAATCGACTCTCCTCGTATAGTGTGCTAGCTTCTCTTCGTATAAAGGGCACCCTGTTCTCTTCGTACAGTGTGCAAAAACTTCTCTTCCTATAGTGGGCAACCAGTTCTCTTTGTATAGTGGGCAATAACGTCTCTTCCTATAGTAGGCAATCTGTTCTATTCATATAGTGGGCAATAACTTCTCTCCCTATAGTAGGCAATCTGTTCTATTCGTATAGTGGGCAATAACTTCTCTTCCTATAGTAGGCAATCTGTTCTATTCGTATAGTGGGCAATAACTTCTCTTCCTATAGTAGGCAATCTGTTCTATTCGTATAGTGTGCAATAACTTATCTTCCTATAGTAGGCAATCTGTTCTATTCGTATAGTGGGCAATAACTTCTCTTCCTATAGTAGGCAATCTGTTCTATTCGTATAGTGGGCAATAACTTCTCTTCCTATAGTAGGCAATCTGTTCTATTCATATAGTGGGCAATAACTTCTCTCCCTATAGTAGGCAATCTGTTCTATTCATATAGTGGGCAATAACGTCTCTCCCTATAGTAGGCAATCTGTTCTATTCGTATAGTGGGCAATAACTTCTCTTCCTATAGTAGGCAATCTGTTCTATTCGTATAGTGGGCAATAACTTCTCTTCCTATAGTAGGCAATCTGTTCTATTCGTATAGTGGGCAATAACTTCTCTTCATATAGTGTGCAATAACCTCTCTTCATATAGTGGGCAGTCAGTTCTCTTTGTACGGTGGGCATTCAGTTATTTCCGTAATACTCACGATGAGAACTGATAGCTTATATCAGAAAGAGACAATCTACTCACTTTGGTCATGTGATGAGAAGGTGAAAACTGAAGTACATCGTGGCAGTAGGGAAGCTGGAGGGGAGGAGAGGCAGAGGGAGACCGAGAAAACAGATGCTGGACAGTTTGACATCATGGCAAGGAGGATCATCTGTGTCAGAGGTGATTGAAAGTACACGAGACAGAAGACTGTAGAGAGACCTGGCTACTAACGCCACACGGCATGGACTTTAAGAAGAAGAACGCGAAATAGAAGAAGCTGACAAATGATTATTCAGGGAAAGAGCTTAAGTCTTTATCAAAAAGTAAAACAAGATAATCTTTGAGACAACACGACAACTACCTGATCCAAATCCATCAGCCTCTTTCGGTGGACTGGGTATTTGATCCCTGGTGCCAAAGAAAGCCACTGTACAGAACAAGCCAGAGAGACCATACAGAAAAGTGAAGAATGCCATGGCCCTAGGTAGGTGCACCCGTCGGGTAAAGTAGCTCATGATCAAGGTAGTGGACAAGTAGCCCAGTTCGTTGCACGACATGAGGATACCGCTGACTGAACTGCTGAAGTTGAACTGCTTCTCCAGGGTTGAGATCTGAAACAGAGTTAACAAGAGACAGTTCGTATTATCGTTCGCTGATTCACTTTACATCCTTCTTCTTGGCATTAGCCGGTTGTAAACACAGGTTGAAGGTTCTAGTCATTCATCCACTTTTGGACTTCAGCCTTGTTCCAGAGCCTGATTTTGGCTCGTACATCCGTTTCCCCGGCTGTTGAGTTTGCTGGGCTCCAAGATTTCCCCAAGTCTTAAATGGAGACCAGGAAATGTCAGGGGAAATAAAATCGGCCGGCGTAACGTTAATCACATTACCTATCAAATAACAGATTTATATGCAGTGAATGAATAAATGAATCAAGAACTGACATCACTCCACTCAGGACATCTCCATACGGGATCCGTCTCCTTCCTCAGAAACCAGCGGGGAGTCCCTATTCTGATAGTACTAGCTGTGTGGATTTAGCACCAAATGCGCTATGCTCCGCTGACGTGCTAAAGGTCTTGAGTTGGGCTGATTCAAGAACCAACATCACAGCACTCGGGGCATGCCCGTAAACGTTCTGTCCCCAATCTTCAACAGCCAGCGCAGAATTCCAATACCGATGGTCCCAGTAGCATTCTGATTATACGTCCGTTTTGCCTTTCCCCTGAGAGTCGAATATCGGCCAGATCCCCTCGTACTTCTCGCTGCATCGCCCTCACCAGACTGTGGTGATACGTTTGCTCCGAGGAATTATACAAGTTCTTCCACAAGGCCTTAACCTCATCTGCCTGATCATGCATCAGTATTCCACCACGTTGTGGAGAGCCAGTCAGATCTTTTACAACTTTACAAACTGTCTTAACTAGGGGTTGCGTGGATTTTTGTCGTGGTATGGGACGTCGCAGGTTGACCCAGCCTAAAATGGGTACCAGTATGGGCTGTCCTAGGAAAGTAAAGACAGCCGGCGTAATGCTGACCACATTACCCACAGTGCTGATGGTCTGTAAAAATATGGGACGCTCTGCCCATATGCCCGATGCGCCGAAAGGCGTGAAAAGGGATCTTTACTTTTTTACTTTGCTTAACTAGGGGTATTTACCACGTTAAAGAGCTGTGTGGGAGGGTGGAAAGGAAACGAGGATCGTGAGCCTGATGATAGAGAACCTCGTGACTAGTGCAGTCGCCAGGGACAGTGCAGGTGAAGATTTTATGTGTATACCAAGGATAGAGAAACAACAAATCCGCCACCTTACGAAGGAGTCGAATATGTGTCATCGGAATGGAGGTCAAGCGATCCTAATCGCCAAGCCAATTCACACTTTACTTTAATAAGTTAGTTGCGATTGACGGAACCGGACTTTTTAAAAAAAAAACTGAACTTGACTCTGAGGTTGACCCAGGGTTAAATAGGTACCAGGTATAGGCCTGCGAAGTAAAGGCTACCGGCGTGATATTGACCACATAACCCACTGAGTGCCAATCATCATCATCATCATCATCATCATCATTATCATCATCATAAATTCTCTTTATGCCTAGTGGCACATGAGGCTTCAGAGAGGACTTTCCATGATTTCTTGTCCTGTGCAGTTCTCAGTGCAATTTTCCATGTCAGAGATGCCGCACTCAGGTCCCTTTCCATCGTTCGTCTTCATGTTGTTTTTGGGCGCCTCTTTTTTTCTCTTTCTCTCTGGTGTCCATGTGAGAGCTGTTTTGGCAGGTATATCAGGATTCCTTCTCATAACGTAGCCAAGCCATTTCCATCTTCTCTTGGTTATCATACTGTCTAGAGTTTCTTGGTTTGTGACTTGAACCGAGTGCCAATAGATCCTCAAAATATAGGTCTAGCCCTATATGCCAAATGCGCCCGAAGTCTTCGAAGAGAGGCCTCTTGTCTATTTGTCTCTGTCTCGACCTGCTCTTTTTCGGCCTCCCACTCCCACCCCTCCAGCCTCCCTTCCTTTCTTCTCTCGCTCTGCTGCTGCTAAAAAAAAAAAAAACGTACCACTCCAGAAGGGAGGTAACATTAATACTTGTTGAACGAAACATGCTACAACAACAGCCACATCACAATAGCAAGTTCTGTCTGCCAGAAAACCCACACTTTCGCCTGTATTCATTTCCCAAACTCCCTCTTTTTTACTACAAGAGAATCAGTGTAGTCTCTGACTATGATGCTATAAGGCAGTTTCCCCCACGTCTTGCACACCTCGTACAGTAGGCACTGGATGAACCTATTGCTTGTTCATTTGGATGGGAATCTTTACCAATCTCAGAAGTCGTCAACGCTTAACTTTATCAGTCCTTGAGAACGTCAAATTAAGTTGAAGTCAGGATGATTGACTTCGGGTTACCCGTATATTGCACCATCTATCTCGACAGAAAGGCTCGTTGCCTGCCGATAGTGTCCCACAAAACACGAACTCCATATATCCAGCGACGATACTAAAGGTCTTCGTAAAGACTGACCTTCAGAACGCCAGGCAAACGGCTAGATCTCCCACAACCCCCTTCCCCCACACACATCCCCTCACCACAGACACATACGCACACATACACACATACAAACACACACACCCACTCCAACATCACACAATAAAACAATGATTAACTCTAAGGCGTACATCAATAACGACAAAATCAACATCATCAACAGTGACCACACCTGGAGCACCTACCTGAGAATTGATGTACATACTGAGGGCGGAGGTCACAATACCAGCCACTCCGTACGTGGCTGTGAAACACGCCATGGTTCTGCATTTCTGTAAGCACAAAGGCCATTGTCTGTGTCATGAATGTCAGCGGTGAATGAATGGATGACATAATTAGTGAACTGACATCACTGCACGCGGGGCATTTCTACATGTGCTCTGTCCTCATCTTCAGTAGCTACCCATACTGCTGGTGCCAACTGTAACATGTCTAACAATCCGCCTGCCCCTTCTCCTTAAGGTTAGTTGCGTATCCTTTACAGGACGTTGCAGAACCAATCCCAGCAGACCCTGGCTGTTGTGCGGTTTTTCTAGGCAAATTTACGTCCAGTAGTTAGTCATTGCTTTCAGGACTGTCGGCTTTCTTGATACCACTGTCAAAACCAAGACACACGGTCAGCCACAGGTCTTTATGGTCACGATCTACACACAGCTTGCTGAGGACACAGTGAACTTACATTAGGGCCATCTTCAAACCTTTACCATTCTCTCAGTAGTAGTTGATATTACAGGTCAGGGAAGTCGACTTTCCTCTCTCTCTGTCTGGATTTCATTTCATTTTCATGTCGACTAAAACACAGCTAAAACGATTACTACTAAACTGCAGTCATTCATCAACTAATTGGTGCCTGTACAGAACAGAGAGAATTAAATGGCTGTGATAGAATCATTATGGAGGGGCTTTTGGAAAAAACACAAATTTTAGTGAATTAAGAGGTGAAGAAGAGACGCTGGCGATGGAGTGGACACACGTTGAGAGAGCATGAGAACATTGTAACTACAATGTCTTTGCACTGGAACCCACCGGGGCAAAGAAATGAAAGCAGACAAAAAAGAACACACACACACACACACACACACACACACACACACACACACACACGGACAAGGGAGCTAGAGAGTAACGGTAACAAATATGGAGGGTATCGGGTGAGCTGCATGCCATACCACAGAATGGGATGGCTTGGCGTCAGTTAGCTGAGCTAGTTGAGGGCTTTTGCTTTATGGGGTGGGGGGGGGGGGGGGGGGTGTTCAAGGACAAAAGAGGAAATAAATGTTGACATCAAGACAGAACAGCAACCTGCATAATCGGAGGTTTGCAGGAACCAATCCCGCAGTAAATCTCATCGTCACTGCTGGAGTACTTCCGCTCTACATTTTGACTGTCGACGGTATTTTTCTCACGTATGTTCCCGTTCATTGCTGCCTCTGGTGCAGTCTCTGGTGAAACATTTCAAATAATACAATATTATAAATGTCTTTTTATGTGAAGATAATATGACATATTAGACATCAGTCATTGCGTTGGAGAAAGGTATGTCGACAATTAAATTAGACTGTCAAGGGCACTTGAGGTATTGAAGCTGTGGTGGTCGTTGAAGATGGAGACGTAGCGCTTATGAGAAATCTTGAGTGCTGCTTGATGATTTTTAAATCAACGTAACTCATATTCAGATTAGTATTTCTAAAGACAGAGTTCAAATTCTTAAAATACTCTAACTCTGCGTTCTCCAGGTCTTAGGAACTTTCTTAAGCTTAATTCGCAGCAACAGCTCTCTTATGCATCATGCTTTGGAATTGTTTCGTTTCTTGGTAAAAGCAGCCAATGAGGCTTTTTCTACGTTTCCAGTGGTATTGCTCATGACGTGAAAGTTTTTAATATTTCTTAGACCAAAAGGCAGGCGGTGGTTGATTTCACAATTGTTAAAGCTGAATTAAGAATCGACATCACAGAACTGGAGACACTCCAATAAGTGATTCGGCGGCAGCTTTAGCTGCAAGCAAAGAGTTCCAATTCCGATGGCACTAGTAACCGTCTGAGTTTATATCTGCCTCATTTTTTTCTCTGAATGTTGAGCGTCGACCAGATCCTCTGGTAACTCCTCGCAGCGCCATTCTCCTCAGACCGTAATGATCAGTCTGCACTACCGCACTGTTCACAGTGATGCTTGCCACTCTGCACGAAACATGCCATTTTCACTTTTCTCAATATGCTCTGTGAGTCAGTTACAATAACGGTGTAGTGAATCTCATTTTCTCTTAGATAATTTATGCCTAGACAGAATGACGTCAGTAATAAATGTGAGTGGAATATTTTGAGTCTAACTGGGACAACACGGGAATTACTGATAGTCTAACTTTACGGGAATTGTAGAGAAATGCTGATAGTCAAACTTCGCGTGAATTATTATTATTCACGTGTAGAGAAATACTGACAGTCAAACTTCATGTGAAGTATGATTATTCACGGGAGTCACACAAACTGCCGGCCAAATGGAATTCGTGGGAATGAAGGAACACGGAGAATTCAGGAGTACGAAGAGGGGCATTAGAAGGCTATATAATGCCGTAGAAAGGGCTGGGAGTCAGTCACGTTTGGGCCCAGGAACGGAGTGCGTGAACAACGGTGGAAGATGTGTGGATCCAACATGTATTTGAGAGTGAGTGTTATTCCAACGTCCAGCTTGGCAAAACAAGCTAGCAGGCAACATGTCTGCCGGCCGTGTTAGTTTTCCGTCAGGACAGCTGTTGTTTTTTCGTTCATTATGCTTGTGGTAGGACGATTGTGATTTCGGCTAAAAGGTAACAATGATACTTTTGATATTTGAGTAATAATGTGGGCCTGGACAGTAGTCTATTTCATGTGCCGGCTGATGAAGCCGCGAGTGGAAGAATAAAGTGCAGAAACAGTCTCGTTTTGTTTTCCAGTCGTCCATTTTCTGCTCGTCGTGTGATTTCGGTGTATGAAATAGGAATCGTGCGATGACGCGAGCCAGATAGAAGATAAAAGAAAGTCATCGCATACGGCATGCGTGCACAGCTGACTCTCAAACCAGCGGAAAGCAGCAGAGACTGCCTCCACCTCCATTCACAAACTAGACGTTGTGATAACATATGCAAGGATTTACTGCAATAAGCGACGCCCATTCGTCTTTGTCCTGAACACCCATGCACTTCATCTGCCCCTCAACACAGAGCCATCTGTATATACAATGACATCACTTGGGCGGGAATTGTCATGAATTGTTTGTTGAACTTCTGATTCTGCAGAGCCAGCTGGCCAGTCACTGCACTTACGTCCCAACGTGATTAGAACCCTGCACAAGTCTTAAACTTGTTCGGACACCTTTACCCACTTCTCTCCTCGGAAAATTTATCAAGCTGGACACATATCCAAGTGTGTCTTCAGCTTGCGTCATCCAAGACCTTCCTCTTTTCAGTCTGTGATCCTTAGCTCTACCCAGGGCTTCATGCAGGAGGTCCCTCTTGTCCGCAGCTACTCTGAGATATGACTTTGCTTGCAGAACTTTGAGCCTATCTGCAATAGTAGGCTGTGAAAGTATCTATCGCATACATACTACCGGGGTATCTCTAGTACACCCCAGAATCACCCGCATGGCTTCATTCTGTACGTGTTGGCGAAACTCAGGCCTTGGTACAAAGCCAAATTCCAAATGGAAACACAAGCATGACTTGAACATAGAAGAAGAAGAAGAAAAAGATAGGGACAAAAAAAAAAAAAAAAAAAAAAACGGATGGGGCGGTTCAGTTTAAGGGGCCTGTTCTCGTGTCTGGGTTCCTCTTCTACCAAAAGCCGCTGACGGTGTAGCTACAGCAAGAAAGAACGTCGTATGTCTTGTGTGTAACAAGTGAGCCATTGGAACAGCCAGCATCTACAGCCTAGGATATTTGCTGCAGGAAACAGAGCACCAATGGGTGTGCCCGGAGTTCTTCGATGCCGATTCTTCAATGACAGAGCTTTCAATAAAGAATAGTCCAAGAAATATTTCTGCTCGCTCGGGTGAAGTTACAGCTGAACAATTCAAGCGTGCAAAGAAATTCGTGACACGGGTTTGAACAATATCGTGTTTAGTGCATTCTTCAGTAACTACGTCAGAACAGTAGAATGCCCGCCCACCCGATGACCAGGGCTGTCGATGTTGGTAGTTTCGTACACATTTGGAACTATTTGACCCTTGCTGAGCAAAACTGTACTTTCAATAAAACGCCGGTCAATTGTTACCAGGTCGCTAAAGCTGTTACCAAAACTTTCATGGGAAGTAAAAGCGGCCTGCTTGATCTTCACCCACTCATCCATTCAGATTTGATTGACCTACCAGTGTGAGACCAGAATCAAATACTAAACAAGATTTCTAGAGTGGAAATACGATCTTTATACACTAACATTGTGTGTTGTGGCGACTTACTTTGAAGTTTGATTCAGAAATCACTGCGCGGGACATTGAAATGCGCGGCCATTTAGATATTTAGATGTCTCAGGGGAAATAGAGCAGCGAGATCGTTGTTGAGGATAGGTGAGAACGCCCCCCCCCCTGCTGACGTCACTATAGAAGATCTACGAGTACAGTTTATGTGGCTATTGTTGACTAGGAAACCTGTGTGGCTGTATTAATGTTTTTGTATGTGATTGTGCATACGTGTGTTTATGTATGTGTATATGGACACCACAGAAAACATGAGGAAGATGGTGGTGGTCCCTGATATCTCTCTCGCCCCCCCCCCTCCCCCTCCTTCCTACCAGTACTCCCTAAGATTTATAGGCAAAGAAAGAGTATGGAGGTCCTTAGTAGGCTTAATTCTAGTTTAAAAGCATAATAATAATAGGAAAAAATGCTGAAACGAAATCATAGTCCTCTTAAAAACCTGGGAGCAGTTGGGGGGGGGGGCGGCTAGAGGGACTTGAGGCTCCAGCTTCCAGCACCATTTGTAACATTCTCTGTCACCTTACTTGTGCACTCTCTCAGACTGCCGTTCCCCTTTATGTTGAGACTTTCCTTTCACTCATTTCGCTATCTCTTGTTTGCCTGCTTTCAACGTTCCCCTCCAGCATAGCATTCATAATACTGTGAGATCGTCTGATGTGACCGAAATATTCCACGTGTTCCTGTTTATTTCCTTCAAAAACTTTCTTGTGTTGATTGTTCTTTAGAAGTTATCTAAAAGATTCTCAGGTTTTTTGGGGGAAATGAATAGAAAGAATTAAATGGTATGATAGAATTAGTAATGTAGAGCTCTGGGAGAGAACTAAACAGGGTGTAGTGGACCAAGAGGTCAGGAAAAGACGCTGGCGTTGGATAGGACACACACTGAAAAAAATAGGAGAACAGCATAAATAGAATGTCTTTGCATTTGAACCCACAGAGGCATAGGAATAAATGAATGCCAAAAAACACACGGAGAAGAGAGCTGGAGAATGAAGTAAGAAAGTTGGGGAGGACATAGGGTGAGCTCCATGCAATGGCGAAGGATAGAACGACTTGGCGTGAGTTGGTTGAGGGCCTATGCTCCATTGAGGGATAGAAAGGCAGAAGAGAGAGACAGACCGGTTGGTCTGCTCTGGGTGGTGGTTAAGTAATGGATGACAAGCTAAATGTGGTCAAGGCCTTTGGGAACAGTGCAGAAGCACATAAAGCTGATCATCGCGGTCTGAAAAAAAATGGATGCAGTGGGAAGGTCTCTGGCCGATACTCAACACTCAGAGGAAAGAAAGACGAACATACAATTAAACTACTACTGGTGCTGCCAGAATTGTATCTCTGTGCTAGTTGCTGAACTAAGTGCTTATGGTAGTATCCTGAGTGCTGTGTTATTGGTTTATAACTCAGCTTTCCGTTCGGTTTGATATTTTTTTAATGATATTCAGAAACCTCTGAAAAAAATCTACTTCTTACAGTCCATGCAGTGGGGCGTTGGTCGTCATGTCTACCCAACGTCTTCTATCGCGTGTACTTTCAGTCACTTCTGACACCGATAATCTTTCATTTCATTATGTCGAACTGTCCTGCATCTTCTCTCTCGGTCTCCCGCTGCCTCTTTTCCTCTCCAACTTTCCCACCGTCACGATGGACTCCAGTCTTGTTCTCATGACATGGACAAAGAATGTAGACTGTCTCTATCTGGTGTGGGCAACCGATTCTCTCTGTGAGTCACTTTCTGTCAAGACATCTACACACATCTTCTACCGATCTGTGACTCACCAAAGGGGATATCTTTACACTTTCAACCTCCGATTGGGTCCCAGTGGTCTGAATCTCGGAGAACTGAGCATTACGAAAATTGCATGAACACCTACTCTTGCTAATACCTCGCATGAACACCAACTCTTGCTAATACATCGCATGAACACCATTATTTTGCTAATACCTCGCATGAACACCTACTCTTGCTAATACCTCGCATGAACACCTACTCTTGCTAATACCTCGCATAAACACCTACTCTTGCTAATACCTCGCATGAACACCTACTCTTGCTAATACCTCGCATGAACACCATTATTTTGCTAATACCTCGCATGAACACCTACTCTTGCTAATACCTCGCATAAACACATACTCTTGCTAATACATCGCATGAACACCTACTCTTGCTAATACCTCGCATGAACACCATTATTTTGCTAATACCTCGCATGAACACCTACTCTTGCTAATACCTCGCATAAACACCTGCTCTTGATAATACCTCTCTGTTTGCAATCTTGTTTTACACCTAAAGCCAATTATTTTGTGTAGGTGCCACACTTGACAGTTTTTTAACCGTTTCATCTGGTGCAAATAAGTCAACCAAATTTCTCTAACACGAAGAACAACTTTATATACGTACTCAGTAATGAATTCATGACTTAACTTACTTCCAATGGAAATGTCCACAAATAGGTGTAAAGATAAATATCCTACAATGTTGTTACGCAGAGGTCTCCAGTTATATAAATAAAATCTAGTACAAGCTTATCTATAGGCGAAGGAACTGTCATTCAACGTACCCTGTTCTATGGCACAACAAATGATATATTTATAACAGTGGTTTTCATGCCTTGATTGGTTAACCAATGCGTCCCGTTTGTGAATTTCAGGTACCGAAAACCACCCACCCATATCGGACAGAAGGTCACTTCATAACCTTAGGGTGTTCGAATATAAATTTTGTTCCGTGAATAGTTTCTGCCATTTGCTTCTGGTGACTTCGCATCACAGTAGTAGTTCACTGAGTCGCTAGATGCTATTGTTTCAACTCATATAGAATAATAAACAAAACATTCGGACTGAGTGACGTTCACCCCACCAGGACATTACACAGGGCGATAAACATCCTGTGACACCATTCAGATGAGGATCACCCGAGGACAGGTCCCCAAAACCCCGTTTAATCTGTAGGCTGGGTTGCATTAGTGCATTAGCAAGGGTGTTGAGTTAAGTTAAGTTAGTTGCGTATCCTTTACAGGACGTTGCAGAACCAACCGTAACAGCCCCTGGCTGTTGTGTGGTTTCTCTAGGCAATATACGTCCAGTAGTTTGGCATTGCTTTCTGGACGGTCGGCTTTCTTGATACCGCTGTCGTTACCAACGCAAGGCGCAGTGCCCGCAGCTGGGATCGAACCTGGCATCCCGGCATTACGAAGCGAAGCGTTCGCATCGACTTAGCCACAGAGCCGACAGCAAGGGTGTAGGTAAAGATATTGTTAAACACACTCTGTCTGCTATACTAGGGAGAGGAAAGGCAGTAACTGATACATTCTTCGACAACATTGTGGAATTACACGGTAGCACTTTCTTCACGCAATGTCACAGCCTATTCTTTGTACTACTTTTCTGTGTGACACCACACCGTGAATTCTTTCTGACAGTCTATTGTGGGCAGTTAACCAACAATAATATAAATCTGCTGAACATCGAGTGGCAGGACATGTTTCTGAACACCGTGGTTCTCTATCAAGTTAATCTCCAGAGCTTCCAAACAATGCTAAAGAAATTTCCTATCTGCTGACCTGGTCACGTAGTTCGCACACCAGACTATTGGCTTCTAGAGAAAATATTTTCAGGCGAGCTCTGGGGAAAAAAAAAAGAAAAGATCCCCAGGTGGACAGAAAAACAAAACAGGCTTTAATGGAACTCAAAAGTGCTCTTAAATCATTAGAAATTAAGATAGAAAGGCTATTGCACACGATCATTCTGTATAAGTATGAATAATTCGACAGAGGAGCATGTACAGCAGGAGTCTACAAATAATCAGTAGAAGATCCCTAGTCAATAATTGTTTCGGCCTACGAACTCCTAGACAATTTCAGAGGGTGGGCCGACATGGGTCATGACTCCCAGGCCTTGATCTTCTCCTGCTGCACTTTACCGAATGTTCTCGGACACGGAAAAGACGAAAACGGTGACTATGGAACGGGCACTGTGAGATTCGAAGTTAGATATGTTTATAGTCGCTGCGGTAGCCTATTAGATCAGTCGGCTTACTTTAACGACCAAGCTTATGGTTGGTTCATCAGACACATGTTACATTTACGGTCTTTAAACATGCTGCATCCACTGCCAGGTAACAGACTGGCAGGGAAACGGAGGCAGACCAGAAAGAACCGTGTGGCAACTACCGCCTCTGATGTCACGTCTACCTGCTGCCCACACTGTTCAAGAACTTTCTAGGCGCAGTTGTTATCTTGGTACTCATAATGTTTGATCACTGCAACATTTCCAATGCTGAATGGTCTTCCTTACTTGTGAGGAAACAACAACACGATAACCAGCACATTCTGTCTATAACCTTTGTGATACTGACAACTTACCAGTCAAGTGCCCACTGGTACTACAGTACAGGGTGAGCACCATATACCTATTCAGGGGCGGTATCGTAATGGGTAGATGCTCGCCTGCTGGCCTTAAGGTCTTCATTTCAAATCCGAATCGAGTCCGATCATTTTTAAAAATAAAATACACATTGACACCTAGGTCGACCCAGCCTAAACTGGGTAGTAGGTAATGCCATGGAAAGTAAAGGCGACCGATGTGATGTTGTCAAACATCACCCCTCCCCAAACCCAAGTGCCGACTGACTTATGTAAAATATAAGTCTAGCTTTAGTTGAGAACTCAGGAAAAAAATGGCTCAATGAGACCCGGAAAATCTACCATTTTTCTTCCGACATTTATCCTCCTATGGAGCATAGTCTCTCAACCATTTCGCACCAACTTGTTCTTTCCTTTGTACTGGCATCAAGCTCACTCCATGTTCTTCCTGTCTTTTTAAACTTCCAGCAATAGCTCCCTTCTTCATGTGTTTAGTCTGTCTTCATTTCTAAGCGACTCTGTGCTGCAGTGCTTAGACGTTCTAGGTATACTGTTCTCACGTTTTCTCAATTTGTGTCTTAACGCCAGCGTCCTTTCTTCACCTCTCGATTTGTCAGCATTTGTACAGTCTCTCCCCACGTTACACATATATCCAGTTCGTTCTTTTTAGGATGACATTTTTTGTTATTTGAAGCCCCACCGTGGCTTTTTCAAGGGGCCGCAATATAGGCAGGCCATAAATATGGCCAATTGTCTGAACGCGGTTTCTGGGACCTCTCCACGGCGATCCTCGTCCACATGGTGGCACTTTGTGTCATCGGGTGTTTATCGCTTGTGTGATGTCCTAGTGGGGTAGAAAGTCAGTCAGTCAGTCTCTCCCAAATCTTAACATTACCGTCACTGCCTACCATTACTGTCAGTAACCTATCAAAGGCACCGCTTTGCGCAATTTGAAAACCTTGGAGATAATAGTTTGTTATCTCATTTAACCTTATCTGACATATAAATATTGTCACGTTATCAACCCATTCAAATATGTGTGGGCACTGGGCTGCCAAACCATTAGCACATTCGATTGCTAACTCAATGAGCCGGGGTTTAATTCCCTAGGAATTAATAACGGGTTCTCTTTTTCTTTCAGTCAGTCCAAGAAGTCTATCATTCATCATAATCATAATCACCATCATCATCATAACTACTTTTGCAGTTAAGCTACGTGGGGAGGAATAATTTGCGATCCAGTGCAAGCTGGCTGGCACTGGCTTTTGGCATGCCGTGAAGGCGTAGAGTGTCTTTAATGTTGTCGATCTACATTTCGCAGCCGTCCTCTTGCCCTTGTAGCTGAACTTCTGAGATGTTGTGCTTGTTTTTTCTGTAAGCTCCTGGTTTTTCTTTAATTTGGAATTCAGCTTTTTGCCATGGCCTGAGTTTTGCGTGCACATCCGTTTTACTTGCTTTTTTGTATGCACTCGGCTAGTCCCTACTACTTATGCAGAGGCACTACGACCACAAAGGACGTTCCCAAATAGTCGACCTCTACGAAATGCTTTTTGGGAAGTATGTGGATCTATTTTTATTTTCCAACTAAATTTAATGACTGTGCTTCTGGTATGTGGGATAAGTTGTCTTCAAGCACTCACCTCTTTCAAAACATTTAAATTATACATTTATATGTTCTCTTAAGGATTCTCAGGGGGCTGAGCGGCCCGAGGTATGGTGTCCGCCTCGAGTGCTGGAGGTCCTGGGCTCAAGCACCTGTGAAAGTTAGAATTTTTCACGTAGACTTCTAGTAATTTTCCCTGGTCTTTGGGTAGTGAGATCGGACGCCAGTGTGTTGTTGCGCACGTACAAAAATCCCCTGGCAGCTGGAAATCGAAAACAGTAGTCTAAGGGCGCTGCCCGGGCAAAATTTGGAGTTAAATATCTACCCAAAGTACTTTAGGATCTTCGCCGGTGCAACCGAGTTCGTGCACTGCGATAATATTCTTCTGACTTTGGTTTGAGTTAGAAGTAGAACGTTATACCCGTGTGCCATGATTTTGACTCGTCAAATGAACAAACAAACAAATAAGTATTTGTTTTCGCATTTAACGCTACTTCAAAAATGTTAACATAATTTTTTTACCGCTGAGCACGTGCAGAATGACAAGAATCTCTTTAGAGATCCAAGGCAGGTAATTTTGAGAGCATGAATCTTCCCTTAAGCAACATAACGAATACAAGTCGTGCACCGTCTAGAGTCATTATGGAAGAAAACAGTTTTTTGAGCTGAAATGCTACTGAAAAATTCTCAGGATACCATGGACCAAGAACAAAAGAAATACTGACATCTTAAAAGATTCATACATCAAGCTGATAAACAGAATCATGTCTCGGAAGCTGAAATACTTTGACCTATCAAGCATCAAAGCGGATTGGAAAGAATATTAGCAGAAGACATGGTTCGGGAAAGAGGGTGGGGGCCGACCAGCACGAAGATGGGCACAGAATGTAAGGGAAACCTTGGTCAGGAGTGAATGAAGAGAAGCATGCACGAACAGGAAAGAAAATCTAGCGGGAAATTGAGTTTGTCATGTAGGCTATAATGAGAGTGACGTACTGTAAAGGACCTGCTTAAAAACAAGTTAGCCGAGTATCCTTTACAGGAAGTCGTAGAACCAACTACAGCGTTTTTTGGTTGTTGTAGTTTTTCTATGCATATGTTACGTTCAGTAGTTTGCCATTGCTTCTGAACGGTCTGCTCTTGGTACCACTGTCGAAACCAACGCAAGACAAACCGTCCGCAGCTGGGATCGAACTCGCCACCCCGCCATTACTAAGCGCGTTCGCAACGCCCAAACCACAGACGCCGACCTGCTTTATGATGATTTTATTATTTATTCTAAATATTATACAAGAGCGTCGCCACAAGACTGGGTTGTTCTGCGTTTATTATTAAAAGGATGGTTGGCATGGTGTGGTTTACAGCTAGACTGTGACATTTGCGCCTTACAGCCCAAAACATTCAATTTAAGAAAATCCTTAATATTTTGGCTGTTACGACATTATTTTGTAATAAACGGTGAGTGTTTTTTTATTTCCATAAAAATAGGACAAGAGACTCTCACGGGCAAGTTACAAGAAACATATAAGATCAAAGATGCTCTTGAATCCAAGGCATATCAGCTTCACAAAGTATACATGCAACAAATAGACCACTTCCCAACTGATAAGGTTTGGTAACTGCACAAAAGTAGGGCTTTGATATGAACTGTAAGTGTTGTTCACGATAGTTCTTTCTGTACATTGCACATACGCTAGCATGCTTAGGAAATGTTTACATAATTAGAGCTTGTTTGTTCTCCTGGTGTCTAAAACCAAGTGTTTAGTTAGTATTATGTATTTGATTTTTTTGGTCAGTCGAAGAGTTTTTGTGTGTCATGTTTACCAGTTTTGCATGGATGTAAGTTATTTGCGAGTGGTTGGTTGAAGTATCTCGTGGATTTTGTTGTGTACCAGAAGATGAAGTATCCCATTGATACGTTTTGTTTGCGAGCTGTTGGACTATCCTGTTGATATGTGCTGTATGAGAGTGGTAAAAGTATCCTGCTGATTTCTGCTGTATGAGAGTGGTAAAAGTATCCTGCTGATTTCTGCTGTATGAGAGTGGTAAAAGTATCCTGCTGATTTCTGCTGTATGAGAGTGGTAAAAGTATCCTGCTGATTTCTGCTGTATGAGAGTGGTAAAATACCTTGTTAATATTGTAGTGATAGTAGTAACAGTATTCTGCTGATTATTGCTGTTTGAGAATGGTAAACGTATCCTGTTGATATGTGCTGTGTGAGAGCGGTAAACGTATCCTGTTGATATGTGCTGTGTGAGAGCGGTAAAAGTATTCTGTTGATTTGTACTGTGTGTGAGTGGTAAAAGTATCCTGTTGATTTGTGTTAAGTGACAGTAGTAAAAGTATGCTGCCGATTTGTGCTGTGTGACAGTGGTAAAAGCTGCAATGACCAGCGGGCTACTAGCTAGGTCTCCGCGGGCCACTTGCAAGGCCTCTGTGAGCCACCAGTTGAAAAGCCCTGTGTAATAATGTAAAGAAGTTAGTGTTGAGTTGAACTGAGTTAAGAACCGACGTCATAGCACTCAGGAATATCCCATAAACGCTCCGTCTCATTTTTCAGCAGCCAGCGAAAAGTGCTGATTCCGAGGTTATCAGTTTCAGTCTGACTGTATGTCCATCTTGCCTTTCCCGTGAGTGTTGACTGCAACAGTGTCTGGTCACTCCTCGCTACACTATACCCTTTAGACCGTGATCATCTCCTTCTGCCCCAGCACTGTTCACTTGCTCCCACATGGCACTGACCCCGTCTAGACAATCACGCATCAATTCAGCCGCATATCTTGGCGAAAATATCAAAGAACGCTAACTACCCGGTACCCGTGAAGCGATACTTGCAACACTGCACGGAACATAGCTACTCGCAGCTTTCCCAGCATTCTTTACGAGTCTGTTGCAATCTCATGTGTGCAGCTGGTTCTTAGATCAGTTAAAGGCTGCAGTGACGGCCTTCATCGCCAGCCTCAAAATAGTACAAATCAAGTTTAAAACGCCTCACCAGCAGATGATGTCCTACCTCTTCTTGTTATCTAAGCGTTGATGTTTCTTCTACAACTCTGTCAAGTTTAATGTAGCAAACTTTGTTTTTGTTCTTTTATAAAAAAAAATTGCTATTAAAAAAAAAAAAAAAATCACCAAAGGTTCACCTGTATTTGGTGCTCATTATGTTGTAGATAAGAGAATATTGACACTGGAGTTGATGCCGTCGATGAGAAAAGCGACGGACCAGGCTACCTAAAACATATTGCTGTACTGGGAAAAAAATCAATCATGAATTCAGGTTCCACAGACGAGGCGGTAAAATGTATCATCATAGGCAGATAGCAGGCACAGTAAATTACCGCAACCATAAAAACCATTTTAACAGTTTTCTGGCTCCGTTTAAAGCTTTCATTTGAGGTATCCTTTGCTGAAACCTGTCTCCATTTGGGTAATTGATTAGTGATAAGTGATTAGTGATAAGTGATTAGTGATTAGTGATAATTGATTAGTGATAAGTGATTAGTGATAAGTGATTAGTGATAAGGGATTAGTGATTAGTGATTAGTGATAAGAAAGGACTATCATCACAGCACTCCGGACAGATCCATAGGTGCTCCGATATCCTCCTCTAAAGCTCCACAAGTGTAAAACGACTGATGACACCTCTTCTGTGTTGGTTAATGAAACATCTTGAAAAGCAAAATGTTTATTTCTTGCAGCTCCAGGCTGCACTCCCATGTCCATCAGTCTAGACAGGGATATGGAGTCATGTCCTTTGGCGTGCTCCTCGGTACGGTAATTGCAGCGCATAGCTTTGATAACATCACTTCTGTCCGGTACTGGGCCAGTCATAGTAACTGCAGTGTCAGCAAGATACTCTGTACGCTCGTTCCCTTGAACACCCGCATACCTGGCACAAAGATGAAGGTTAGGGCAGATATTCGTGAAGTGCTTAGTGTTTCAATCCATTCTTGCCCGATAAATCCAGCTTGGATTTTTAAAACATATTCATCGAGTCACTAAGAAAGCATACGTGTGTGAACTTTTGAGTACCGAGTCATGCTAAAGCCCTTGTTACAGCCATAGTTTCCATTGTAAGGCTACTAGTTGTAACAGGAAAAGCGCCAACCATCTCCTTGATGGTTTCCCCCTTGAGCTTTTTGTGAAGGCAAATGCACTTTGTTTGCACTTAATTACTGACCCATCTGTGTAAACTACAGCATCACCTTCATCTGTGTTTTCGTCAGTCAGTGTTCTGACTAAAGTGTCAACAATGCCAGGAATCTGCTCTCTACAGCTTCCATCAAGTGTGATATGGACTGTAAAATTAATTTTGGGAGAGGGAGGCGTATTATCTATTCATTTCCAAAATGAATGTCAATGAGGCAGCAAACATGTTCGATGACATCCTCAGCCCGACCCATCCAGGATTTGCCTCCTTTGAGTCTACTCTATTTTCGCTTGAATAAAGTGGGTGTTGAAAATTTTGATAATTGATGAAGCCGTGTAACTAATATTTCAGAACATAATTTTACCGCGCAAAATCCAGCGATCTGGGTCGCGGTGGATAACGTGAAACTTAAAGATGACAGTTAATCCATGCCTTCCAGTAAAATTAGTCCTAACATATTTTTATTGTGAGCTGAGCTAAATTTGCAGTCAATGTATATTGATCTATAATCAGGAACCATGGTATCGAACATAAGTGAGTAAATGATGACCATTGTGGAGATGGTGATGGTAGGGGTGACAACTCTTTCCACCTTCAATGGGATAATCACACAAAGGAATCTCTCTAGCGTGATGTAGGCGGTGATCCAGCTGGTGAGTTTCGTAAAGCATGCGTGGGGCCAAGCTGCCTTGAGGTACTGGACTTTATCAGCGAAGATAGGGTTACCGTAGACGAAAAGAGGGTTTCTGAAGAGGTTCAGTTGAAGAAAGATCAATGAGCGTAAGTCGGAGATGGCCAGGGCTAGAAGAAAAATACTGATTGTGTCGCCAATCCCTTGTTTGACTAAGACGGCAATGTTGATGAGGTCTGTGACAATCCCGAATGTGGCAACTGCAGCGGCCAGTATGCTGTAGCTGATGGTGAGACGAAGTTCATGAAGAGGTCCTGTCTGACATAGACAACAACCGATCTAGCATTTCACCCACGTGATTCGATTGCAAAGTCTACTTCGAAGAACATGGTTTATGGGGGGGGGGGGGGGGGGGGGGGGGTAGTCGAAGAAGAGGGCAAAGAAGAACCTGGAATGGCAACATCAAGAAATGGACAGGACTAAGTTATACACTTATTTATCAATCAGAAGACAGAGAAAGACGGTGGGTTTTATGTGCTAGTGCTTCCATCAATACACCTCCACGACCCTAACGGGTCAAGGGTTATGTTATGTTATGTTACGAGAAATAAGCATTGTTAAAAAAAAAGACATTGCATTTTGATTGCCTGTGACCTAGAAATTAATTGTAACCATAGGGGATTTCACTTTCGGCGAGTAGTTTCAAAAATTTCAGTTTCTTCAAGTTTAATAAAATCACGATGGTTCTTCTTGTCTGTACATATGTGGTTCGATTCCCTCGGAGTTTTTATCGCTCTAACACTCAAGTATCATAAATAAAAAAATCGAGAATTTAAAAACGAGTTCACTGATTTAACAAATCGATGGCGACAAATGACTGCACGCAACACATGGCCACCACGAAACATCGCATACAAACTACAACGGAGTGAATATACATAAGCGTAACATTTATAGGGGACAATCTTATGACAAAGGTGACTCCAGAACATTCTTACGTGTAACTCTCTCAGTCTCACCAGGTTTAACTGAAGATATGCAAAGGAAAAAGTTGCCGAAATGATAATAACATGAGTGCATAGGTCTAAATGCGGCAGCACTTACATAAGTTGCATAAAACATCGACTATATTGCATAGTAAAATACCGGACCATGCTTCCATAAGATTCAACACATCAAAGTGTTCGCTGCGTGCTTCATTGGACAGCAGCATGCTATGCACGGTTTGTTGTTTGGAACTAGCTGAGACACAAGGGAACCATGTCAGGGTCCTGGCTAGATCCTTGACAGCCGACCTAAAGATCTTGAGTTCGAATGTCTATACTATTGCCTTACAACCTTCCCCCCCCCCTTTCAGGTTGGTGTATGTGGCAAGACACGCTACTCTCTCCCCCCCCCCCCCACCACCCCAAAAACCAAAATGTGATTAAAAAAAGGAGCAGAAACAGATTAATCGCATGCACTTTAAACTAGGGCTGTACCGAATAGTGATCTTCACTATTCGGCCGAATACGAATAGCGGAACCGACTATTCGGCTGAATACGAATACAAACAGTGTATCAACATCATCAGGTGCCTTGCAGACTGACGTGGGCGATTATGCCTCGCCACAATCTGTGATCTCCTTCATACCATGCAACAAGACTGTCAAGCATCTTCTCTCGTTGTCTTTCTCTATCCCTCCTTCCACAGATCTTTCCAGTGGTCACAACATGTTCTATTTTCACTCTTCTCATAACATGGCCGAAAAATGATGACTGTCTCCTTCTGATGTCTGTGATTTGTTGTCTTTGGGCTCCCGCCTCTTTCAAAACCTCTTGGTTGCTTTTGTTGTTGTTGCTGTGCAAGGTATTTTAGGCATTGTTCTGTAAAACCACATCTCTGAGGCCTCAGGAAATTGTTTGCCCTGCCTACCGATTGTACAGGACTCACAGCCATATGTTAAAACTGGATGTATGTAGCAAGCAAGAATTCTTTTTCTAACTCTCAATGACAAATATATACTGCATAAGATGCTCTTCATTTTATAAAATGCAGTTTTTGACTGTCTTATTCTGTTTCTTATTTCAGTAATACATCTTCCATCTGATGTTATCCGTGTGCCCAGATACTTACATTTCCTTACTGGTCCCAAAATAAAACCATTGACTTTTATTACACATTTGGGAATAATTATTTTCTTTGATACCACCATTACTTCTGTCTTCCCACTATTCAAAATGGGGTCCATTCTTCCACTTTCGAATAGTGTGTATGATATGAAATAGATCTAAAAAAACATTAATAATGTCATATGTACGCTGAAATTTTACTTCACAAAATGTAGTCAGAATAGTAAAAAATTTAAAAACAGTTTATTTTTTTTTTTGCATCCTTCAGTCTGTCAGTCTGTGGTAACTTATACCTAGGAATGAAAGTATTCTTAGTTTTATAAACAGTAACCTAACTTGTAAATTATCACTGACAGCTTAGTTAATGCATGAAAGCTGCATTAGCTTAAAAAAAAAAAAACCCAATCGTTCCATGTCGTGAGCATTAAGGCAGGTTCTCGTCTCCCAGAAGGTATTTCCAGCTGTACTAAACAGACGTTCACTTGGTACGCTCGTAGGTGGTGCACAAAGATAACGCTTGACAGTATGAACCAAGGTGGGAAATCTTGATATATTTATTTTTCACCAGTCCAGAAACGGGTGTGAGGTAGCCACTATTCGTATTCGGCCCGACAGCAAGTATTCGACCGAATACCGAATAGTTATTAGGTCCACTATTCGGCCCCGAAACGAATACGAAGCAAATATTCGGTACAGCCCTACTTTAAACAAGAACTTGGAGAAAAACATTCTTCATATATTAAAGCTTCTAATAAAAAATGAACACCCCCCTCCCCCTTTTCCGCACTCCCATGTAAAATTAGTGTCCAGATATCAGTGGGATGGCTGACACTGGTTTATCTTGAAAATATCGGCTATCTGGGAGTCGACGTGGCGTTTATCGGCTATCTGGGAGTCGACGTGGCGTTTATCGGCTATCTGGGAGTCGACGTGGCGTTTATCGGCTATCTGGGAGTCGACGTGGCGTTTATCGGCTATCTGGGAGTCGACGTGGCGTTTATCGACTAGACGCTCGCCTGCAGATCGGAGGGTCATGGTTTTTTCAAAAATGTCTTTGACTCCAAGGTCGATCCAGCCTTGAGTGAGTACCAGGTGCAGTCCTGTGAAGTAAAGGCGGCAGGCGTGATGCTGACCACGTCATCCACCAAGTGCCGATTGGTCTATATAATATATGTCTAGCCCTAGATTCCCAATACGCTCAAAGGCGTGGAAATGGGACCTTTACTTTTAATATCGGCTATCCTCGGTCTTTTGTTGGACAAAGCACAATGGAGATCACTTTCCACATCAAGCTGGCAACGCTGAGAATCAAACAGCTGTGCGTCCGGGAAGACCCGTTCAGCCATATAGCCATAAATTGCGGTTATGTTGGGGCATTACCAAACGGTTTGGTAACCTGAAGGCAAATATTGGTGGGTTTTGATTATCATTTGATTTGGGAGAAGATGCTAAACAATTTGACATCATAGCGTGGCGGTTCATGTGTGTTGGAATGACAGCAAGTTCACGAGACAGAAGGTTGGGGACGGACATGATTACCAGTGCCACCTGACATTGACTAATAAACATATAACAATAAACCCTCTAGGGTCGTGGTCGTGTATCAGTGGAAGCACTAGCACAGAAAACATGCAATCTTTTATATCTTCTGCTTGTTGAACAAATGTATAATAATTTAGTCCTGTCCATTTCTTGAGATTGTCATTCCAAGATCTTCTTTGCCTCCTTCTTCTTCAACTACCCTCAATGTTCCTTGAAGCACAGAGGAAGTCCAATATTCTTCCTTGACAATATTCGTAAATTTTCACCACTGCCAAAACAGCTCTCACATGGAAACCAAAGTGAAGGAGGACGAAAGCGCGGCCAAAAACAACATGGAGACGAACGATGGAAAGTGACCTGAGTGCGGCATCTGTGACATGGGAAACAGCACTGAAGATTGATGATGACAGGAAAGCATGGAAAGTCCTCTCTGATGCCTCAAGTGCTACTAGGCATGAAGAGAATTGATGATGATGATGAAAAGAGGCTGTTAATCATATATGTCAAAATGTCAATATAATCAAAATGTTGACAAAGTTCTTGATAGCTTTCTGAACAGTTTGTGAATCATCAATCATCATCATCATCATCATCATGTGCCCTACCAGTCGGCCTAGGCGCTAATGCATCTCCACAGATCACGATCCCTGGTTGCCTGGAACAGCTCTCTTGATAATACCCTCCATGTCATCGTTTTTCAGCCCATCTAGCATTATCTCTCTTGGTCTGACTCTACCCCTCTTTCCACTTATCTTTCCAGTTGTCACGATGTTCTCCAATGTCTCTCTTCTCATTACGTAACCAGAGAACAGTTTTTGTCTCTTTCTTATTGTTGTATATAGAGATCTACTTTCATTAGCTTCTTTCAAACAATTGTTGTTAGTTACTCTAGCTATCCAAGGTATTCGTAAAATTCATCTCAGAAACCACATCTCTGTTGCTTCCAAATTCTTCTTAATTAGTTCACTGACATTTCAAGATTCGCTGTCATACAGCAGAACAGGTTCTATGTAACATTTTATTAATACAGCTATAACTAGCTATTATAGTTTTTAAATAGTTAAAAATAATCCTACACTATTACATACCAGATTGTCATGTTTTGCTGTGAATTTTTGGGCTTTTACACATACTTGGCCACAACATTTGAAGTAAGACGGACGGTTCCTATTGCCTTTTCTTCACAAAAACATGCCATACAAATAACATGAAGAGAAATGGACTTGTCCAAAAGGCGCTACAGCAGTCGCAGCAAGGTCAATAGGTGGCGTGAGAAGAGCCACATAGAGGTCCTCTTTCCTGACACGATATTTAGCGCAGGACGGCACCGAGGCTGAGCTTCTAAGTCAGATACGTGTACTATCTCCTGCCATCCCTTGCCAACCTGGGTAAATTGTGTTAAAACGAAGTCACCTCCTGTCTCTTGTGCGGAGTGGAGCAGACATTGGATCACGTCCTGTCTGTTGTGCGGAGTGGAGCAGACATTGGATCACGCCCTGTCTCTTGTGCGGAGTGGAGCGGACATTGGATAACGCCTTGTCTCCTGTGCAGAGTGGAGCAGACATTGGATCACGTCCTGTCTCTTGTGCGGAGTGGAGCAGACATTGGAGCACGTCCTGTCTCCTCTGCGGAGTGGAGCAGACATTGGATCACGTCCTGTCTCCTCTGCGGAGTGGAGCAGACATTGGATCACGTCCTGTCTCCTGTGCGGAGTAAAGTAGACATTGGATCACGTCTTATCTCTTGTGCGGAGTAGAGCAGACATTGGAGCACGTCCTGTCTCCTGTGCGGAGTGGATCAGACATTGGAGCACGTCCTGTCTCTTGTGCAGAGTGGAGCAGACATTGGATTACGCCCTGTCTCCTGTGCGGAGTAAAGTAGACATTGGAGCACGTCCTGTCTCTTGTGCGGAGTGGAGCAGTCATTTGATCACGCCCTGTCTCTTGTGCGGAGTGGAGCAGACATTGGAGCACGTCCTGTCTCCTGTGCGGAGTGGATCAGACTTTGGAGCACGTCCTGTCTCCTGTGGGGATTCTCATCCGAAAGACATTGGATCACGTGTTTGTCGCTCGTTATGCGGAGTGGAGCAGACATTAGAGCACGTCCTGTCTCTTGTGCGGAGAGGAGCAGACATTGGATCACGCCCTGTCTCTTGTGCGGAGTGGAGCAGACATTGGATCACGCCCTGTCTCTTGTGCAGAGAGGAGCAGACATTGGATCACGTTCTGTCTCCTGTGCGGAGTGGATCAGACATTGGATCACGCCCTGTCTCCTGTGCGGAGTAAAGTAGACATTAGAGCACGTCCTGTCTCTTGTGCGGAGAGGAGCAGACATTGGATCACGCCCTGTCTCTTGTGCGGAGTGGAGCAGACATTGGATCACGCCCTGTCTCTTGTGCAGAGAGGAGCAGACATTGGATCACATACTGTCTCTTGTGCGGAGTGGAGCAGACATTGGATCACGTCCTGTCTCTTGTGCGGAGTGGAGCAGACATTGGATCACGTCCTGTCTCCTGTGCGGAGAGGAGCAGACATTGGAGCACGCCCTGTCTCTTGTGCGGTATGGAGCAGACATTGGATCACGCCCTGTCTCCTATGCTGAGTAAAGTAGACATTGGAGCACGTCCTGTCTCTTGTGCGGAGTAAAGTATACATTGGAGCACGTCCTGTCTCCTGTGCGGAGTAAAGTAGACATTGGAGCACGTCCTGTCTCTTGTGCGGAGTAAAGTAGACATTGGAGCACGTCCTGTCTCTTGTGCAGAGTGGACACGGTGAGAATGCAGGCCGGTATAAAAGTCCAACCCCATATGCTTAGTCAAAGCATTATAAACCTCACCCCAGTATGGAATGCAATTTTTTTTTAATCATTTTGAATTCCCCACCACAGCTGTAGTCGGAGACCCTAATATAACCTTAAGGTTGAAAGTGGTTTCTGAGACTTGTACAGGGGTGATTCTCATCCGAATGGTGGATTTTTGTGACTGTGTGTTTATCGCTAGTTGTGCGGTCCTTGTAGGGTTGGTTGAACGTCACTCACTTATTCAAAGCTAATCTGCCCCGACATAGGAAAGCATTTGTTGTTGTTATAAAAACCCCATCCCGGTTGGACATCAGGTAATGGAATGACAACACCAAGAAATGGACAAGACTAAATTATCATACATTTGTTCAACAAGCGGAAGGCAGAGAAAGATGGTTTTGTGTGCTAGTGTTGGCATCGATGCACGCCCACAACCATAACGGGTCAAGGGTTATGTTAGGTTAAGCTGTTCTCCAAATACCAAGCCATACTGGATAAAACCCAGAGTAAGGAACTCCAGCCTCTTGGTGGTGTTTTAATTAATATTTTGCATGCACATTACAGACATATGACTTTAAAACGGCCAATGTGACGAACAGGATACATTTATTCTAGATAAGTCGGGTCAATGCCCTTTAGAAGACATTAGTACAGTTTTATTACATTCTGCTTTGCAGACATATTGTTTGCATCGTATTTGCCACTGTAAAAAACCATAACATAACAAACAGCAATAGATTAATAAAACAACGAAGGGAACTGAAAAAACGAAAGGATATTAATCTGATAACAACAAGATGAATTACAAATCTTTAACTCGAGACACATAAAAGAAAACAAGAAGCGACAAAAACAAATATATACATGATTCCTTTATTCAAGTAGAGCAATATCATAAGGATGGAATAGATTCCGAAATATTCAGAGAAATGAAGTTATTGACAAGAAATGTTCAAACTTGATTAAATGTTATCTGTGACAAGTTGGGAAATACCTTGACAGAATCTAGACAAGAAAGATGGCAGAATACTGCAGTGGAGTGTATGATATGAATGACTATGAGGACATGAATGACGGTGAGGATATGAATGACTATGAGGATATGAATGACTATGAGGATATGAATGACTATGAGGATATGAATGACTATGAGGATATGAATGACTGTGAGGATATGAATGACTGTGAGGATATGAATGACTATGAGGATATGAATGACTATGCGGATATGAATGACTATGAGGATATGAATGACTATGAGGATACGAATGACTGTGAGGATACGAATGACTATGAGGATATGAATGACTGTGAGGATATGAAGGACTGTGAGGATATTAATGACTGTGAGGATATGAATGACTGTGAGGATATGAATGACTATGAGGATATGAATGACTATGAGTATATGAATGACTATGAGGATATGAATGACTGTGAGGATATGAATGACTATGAGGATATGAATGACTGTGAGGATATGAATGACTATGAGGATATGAATGACTATGAGGATATGAATGACTGTGAGGATATGAATGACTATGAGGATATGAATGACTATGAGGATATGAATGACGGTGAGGATATGAATGACTATGAGGATATGAATGACTGTGAGGATATGAATGACTATGACGATATGAATGACTATGAGGATAGGAATGACTATGAGGATATGAATGACTATGAGGATATGAATGACTGTGAGGATATGAATGACTATGAGGATATGAATGACTATGAGGATATGAATGACTATGAGGATATGAATGACTATGAGGATATGAATGACTATGAGGATATGAATGACTATGAAGATATGAATGACTATGAGCATATGAATGACTATGAGCATATGAATGACTATGAGGATATGAATGACTATGAGGATATGAATGATATACATGAACCAATGACAGCAGAGACAGATCCTGAACCCTCATTAGATGATATTCCATGGGTAATAAAGAACCTGAAGAATAGTAAATCACCAGGATGTGATGAGATACAAGCTGAACTAATTAAAGCGGGAGGGTAGGAAAGCAAACAAATCAATCTCGCATTATGTAAAAAGATGTGGTAATTTGCTATATGCGCCAAAGTATTGGAAGAGAACCATCTTCATTCCAATAAAAAAAAGGGCAACTTGAAATTATGCACTAACTATAGAACTGTTGCTTTGATTAGTCATGTAAGTAAAATTTTACTAAAAATCATAATGGGAAGACTTTGTAAAAATATTGAAGAAGAGATTAACGTGGTTTTAGAAAAGGAAGAGGAAGAAGAGATCACAACCTCAACATGCGTTTAATAATAGAGAAGTTAAGACAATTTAATGTAAACCTATTCTCATCTTTTGTAAATTATTCAAAGGCACTTGACTGTACAACATCAGGAACTTTGGGAAATCACGAGGAGACAATCCAATGATCCGGAGCGCAGCACAAGGCCAGCCAGTTACGAAAACAGCCATACGAGAGGAACGACAACAAACACCGAGCGACAAAACACTGAAAGTACACTTCAAAACCAGATGAGATGAGGGCCAGAAACTTCACCACAAATATCGCAAACAGGAAAGAGAGCTGCAATGTTTTCTGACCTAGCTGTAAGTGGTCAACGTTAAATGGAGAAGAAGAAGAAGAAAACTGAAATATTTTTGTCACTTGAAACATCACGAAAGTTTAGAGAGATAATGGAGGGGTATATGCCTGGAAAGAGAGGAACAGGAAGGCTAAAGAGAATACGGGTGTAGGATGTGGCGGATGATCTCCAGAAGGGTGTATCGGACGCAGGACATCTTGCTTGTAATCTAAACGTTTTCCGGAAGGTGGTTATGGGAGCAAGGTTCTGCAAAGGACATGCTACTGACTGACTGACTGACTGACTGACTGACTGATGACACTACCAGAGCGAGGAGAAAAACATCCGCTAAAACATGACCTATTTTACGGCATTGGAGCATCGAGCAAATGACGCGAACTCATACTTTTTTTTTTAAAAATAGATCAGTCGATTTTTGGTGGGTGACTTGATCAACTTCATACCGGACTTCTTACTTCCCATAGCATTTACCTGGGGCCTACTTTAGACTGATCAAACCTGGGATTCGAGCCCGATACTTTTGAGCCGATAGGCGAGTGTCTAGCCCAACACGCTACCGCTGCTCCCAGCACAGCTGGTAGAGAGGTCTAAATACTTTAAATAAAAACACTTTTACAAACGGTTACTGATTGTTCTACGTCTATCGCATCTTTGATGTGTCAGTTTGTGGAGTGCAGAGAATAATGAGGGTTAAAAGTTCAGTTATCTCGTTAACCGTAAATACACAGGTTTGGACATGAATAGATACTCCCCATTTGTTCTAGGCAGACGATGTCTAATTTGTTTTGAATAAGATATCAAAGGTTGTCCTATACTTAGTGCTCATTCTGTAGTAGACAAAAATATTCACACTCGAGTTGATGCCGTCGATGAGAAAGGCGAACGACCAAGTTGTCAGAAAGATATTGTTAAACTGACCAAAAATCATGAAACCAGGTTCCGCAGACGAGGCGGTAAAATTTGCCATCATGGGCAAATAACATGCACAATATATGGCCGCAACCATCAGAACCATTTTAACTGTTTTCTGACTCCGTTTGAAACTTTCCTTCGAAGTATCATTGGCTGAAACTTGTCTCCATTTGGACAACTGATGGATCCTTATCACTAAGATGGCAGAGCATAAAATTACTGCACAAAATCCAGCTATCTGGGTTGCGGCGGATAACGTATAACTTAACGCCTCAAGTCGATCTCCGCCTTCAAGGAAAACTAATCCCAACATGGTTCGGTTAAAATCCACACTGAATTTCCAATCAACATAACCCGAATTGAAAACAGGAATCATCGTCGCAAACATTACTAAATAAATGATCACCATAGTAGAAATCGTCACTGTAGGGGTGACAACTCTTTTCACCTTCAATGGGATAGTCACGCAAAGGCATCTCTCAAGCGTGATGTAGGCGGTGATCCAACTGGTGATTCTGGCAAAGCATGCGTGGGGCCATGCCGCCGTTAGGTACTGAACCTCATCAGCGAGAACTGGAGCGTTGTTTACAAACAAAGGGTTCCTGAAGAGGTTCTCCAGTTCAAGAAAAACTAAGGAACATAAATCTGAGATGGCCAGAGCTAGAAGACTGATGTTGATTGTGTCGCCAATCCCTTGTTTAAAGAAGACCATAATGTTGATGAGATTTGTAATAATCCCAAATAAAGCAACAGCGGCGGCCAGTATGCTGTAGTTAACTGTGAGAAAAGCCACACGAAGTTCATCGCTTAAGAGGTCTTGACCGATATGTCCATCAGCAGTCATTTCCCAGCGATTAACTAGTGTTGTTTCTACGGACATTTCTGATGCAACACATTAAACGGTGTGCACGATGAACTGGAAAACATACAATAATACATTAAGCGTGAAACTGTTACTATTAAATCTGCTCTGCCAAATGTGTTATTTTAATCATTCTGTTTGCACACAGTTACCTTTTCAACTTTTTATACGTAACTAATTTGTTACATACGCCTATTAAGCGTTCGCTAAAGAAAAAGTTACGAATTATAATATACGGATCTCAAGACTGCACTGTAACAAAGTTGCAAGAGAGATTTAAGTGAACAGATGTCTGAGAGTGTGTGGATAGAACATAGATGCGATTTTATGTTGCTACTTTGTAGACTCGCTTTTGTTAGAAATGTAGGACCTTAAGTGTTATCACAGAATCACCACACGTTTAAATATCAATATTCGTGAGTTAAATGCTTAAAAAAAATTTATCATTATGCTTGTTTATTTTTTTTAAATCCTCACTTACTGTTCTCTCCATTCTTCTACAAAAACACATCTCTGCAAATTCCACATCATGTTTTACTAATGGTCTCACAAATGACTTTTGTATATCCATATAGATAGCTATTTAGAAATATGATTCTCATCTCCACTGACAAAGATCGATTGCATTCAAAATTCTTTACCATGTAAGATGCCAAGTTCATTTGAAGGGTTCCACATCTAACAGCGTTAATACATCTTCTGTTTGTTTGTCATTAGTTTCTTTAAAACGCGAAATCGAATCACAGGTGGCAAATAATATTTTTTTCAGATACAGTTTCGATACATAATTTGGTTGTGTCCGCAACTGTTGATATACGAACATAATTCGTTGCTGACTTTGGTTCGCATCTCAAAATGTTCGTATCTCTTAACCCAATTTCCCAAAACATCTTATGTAAAATCAATTAATCTGCCTTCAGATTAAAAATTTTTTTTTTTATTTACGCCATATCCAGTATAAAAAGAACATTCTTAGGCAGATCCGTTTCTTATCGATACCGCTTTACTTTTGGGAGCAAAGACCTCTGTCATTCACTCACGTGAGAATTGCCTGGGTAACCCAAGCTCTGCTGTTACTTTTTCACAAAAAGTAAAGAGTAGGACTTTCAGAGTGATAAAGCAACAGAGATTTTATCTTCAGATCACCATTGACATTGGCAAAAAAGAGCAACATCTACCTTTCATCGGCTTGCAATACCATATCCCCCCGTATTAATGAGGTTCTTTTATGCATTTTCTTTCAGAAAAGCGCAGTTTCATCTCAGCTGAAAACTTGTTCTGGTCTGTAAAAACCTGATTACACCAGTTTCTGAAATTCCTTCATGAACTTTTCAGCGGCTTTTTGTTTTAGCACTCGTGCCTCCTTCGTGTTTAACAATACTACGGATGTCGATTCTGCTCTTGAATTTCTCAAACCAGCCTGTGCTAGCTTTAAACTCTTAGCCGATGTCTTTGCTACCGATAGTGGATAATAAGTTCTACAACAGATCTTTGCGTTTCAACCAGTGTTCTTCAACTTTTTGCTACAGGGAAGATGGGAGATAGTCTACGATTCAGATCCGTATGTTGCTACAGGGAAAATGGAAGATAGTCCATGACTCACATCTGTATGTTGCTACAGGGAAGATGCATGTTCTCACAATTTTAATGTTGATTTCCTTGTTGGTGCTTAACCAAGACTTTTAATTCTGTATAATCTTTGCATTGCTATGGCAATCCTCCTTGTGGTTTCTGTCAAATAGTCCTCATTGCAATTTATTACAGAGCTTAGATATTCAGAGTTTGTACATTTGCAACTTCTTCATCATTTATTGTTTTTTTGTTTGGGAAAAAGGGGGGGGGGGGGGGAAGGTGAATTTTGCCTGTGGACATTATTTTCGTTTTCGATAAATTCTAGAACAGGTTTTAATTTTCGCTGTGTTTTTGGATAGACACAATAACATTTTCTATTTCCTTTGCATTGTTCAAAAAGAGAACGGTGTCATCTGCATAGCGAAGTTACGGTACAGGGTTGACACCGATTACGAGCAGCTGATAACTGTTACAAGTCTGGTCATTCTTGACATTTGTCATTATGTTTTCTGCATATATATCACAAAGTTGTTGTGAGAAAATGCACCCCTGCCACACTCCATATTGCACCTCTCACCGATCTGATGTTTGACCAGCTGCTCTGATGGCTGCTTGTTGTTCATTATATACATTTTCAATTATAATTATATGCACCAAATGCGCACCAAATACCCCCTTGCATATATATATATATATATATATATATATATATATATATATATATATATAAATATATATACATATATAAATCTCACGTTTCTTTTACCTCTACTCGAAAGAGTAGGACAATATATTCCACTAAAAAAGCGAAATATATATTATGGAGATTCGTTTTGGTGTGAATGTGTTTTTAGTCTATGAATGTCTATGTTATCATAGTAATTATATATTTATTGCAGATATACAAACTGGCTATAAAAACAAGCATTCTGGTTGGCTGCTAGTTTTATCAATGATTAAAATTTTTTTTTTTAATTTATAATTACACCAAAAAAAAAAAAAAAAAATATAATGAATTATTAAAATACAAATGCACTCAATTTCAAAATTGCGTGACCACCCCTTCCCCCATCCCCGAAATCTTCTCGCGGGTCAAAGTTGTCGTTATTCCAGACAAGTAGTAAAATTTCCTGTTTCTTGCATAACTTTCTTTCTGACATAACAGATATTCTTTTGCCACATCCGGTTCCTTATTATATTCTGCTTTCTTGAGAATTGTAGCAAGGGTAGCCTTGGACAAACTATATGCTTGCACAAATCAGTTTGCTTGACTCCTTTGTCACAAATTCTTTCCTTATTTACATTGTAATGTTTTTTTTTTTTAATCTCCTTTCTTGGTTTTCTTTGGGCTCGTGTTGGAAATCATACGCAATAGCCCCTGCTTTAAATAAACTTTTTGTTTTGTTTGATTACACAATACCAAAATAGATACACACACAAATCAAATATGTATGTGCAGCATGCATGGCATGGAATACCACTCGCTGCGTCGTCTCCCAGACAAATGCGACTTCGTATTGACAAACAAGCGTTCATGCGCTTCCTAAATCTAATCTAAGTTTACATACAGGGGTCAAAATTTAAAACAAAGGACCCATTTGCACGAATTTAGGCGTGTAGGACATATAATAGGGCTAGACCTATATTTTTATAGACCAATCCGCACAAGATGGGTGATGTGGTCAGCATCACGCCGGCCGCTTAGCGGTCATATTGGTACATAAAAAAAGTCTGTATCTCAAAAAGTTAGTATGTATAGCGGTTGGTAAGTCGGGGTACCACTGTAATTTATTAGCCAAAAGCTGTAAATAAAAAAAAAAAAAATATTTCTTCCGATGAATTACTTTTTTCCTGAATGTATTCTTGGAGCCTGTTTTGTGTGTGTGGGAGAGAGGAGGGGTTAAAGAGGCAAAGAATAGACCCACCGTCCTCTGACAAAGCGTGTCGTAAAAGGTGTCTAATTAATGTCTTTCCTTTGAAGTCGGAGTACAGCTGCCTGACAGAGAAGGAGCATACAAAGACAGCGCTATTGAACGGATGTTCACACAAAACTCAGCTTCTGGAACAAGACCAAAGTCTTGATGTGGACGATCAACCAGAACTTTCTGCCAGAGTTTACAGCCTGTGAACGCTCAGAAGAAGAAGAAGAAGAAGAAGAAGAAGAAGAAGAAGAAGAAGAAGAAGAAGAAGAAGAAGAAGAAGAAGAAGAAGAAGAAGAAGAAGAAGAAGAAGAGAAGAACAAGAATAAGAAGAAGAAGAAGAACAAGAAGAACAAGAAGAAGAAGAAGAAGAAGAAGAAGAAGAAGAAGAAGAAGAAGAAGAAGAAAAAGAAGAAGAAGAAGAAGAAGAAGAAGAAGAAGAAGAAGAAGAAGAAGAAGAAGAAGAAGAAGAAGAAAAAGAAAAAGAAGAAAAAAAAGAAAAAGAAGAAAAAGAAGAAGAAGAAGAAGAAGAAGAAGAAGAAGAAGAAGAAGAAGAAGAAGAAGAAGAAGAAGAAGAAGAAGAGGAAGAAGAAGAAGAAGAATGTTTTTTTTTTTATTTTAGAGACCAAACCCAGAGCACGGTTGTGAAGTGAATAGATCCGTTTTACAACAGATGAGAAACAGCTACCCCTAAATGTGAAACAGCTTCCCCTAAATGTGAAACAGCTACCCCTAAATGTAAAACAGCTACCCCTAAATGTGAAACAGCTACCCCTAAATGTGAAATTACAGTTATTATTTTCCAATACCGAAAACGGAAAACAGGTTCGACCCTTTCCCTTTCTCACAGCAAGGGATGCATGCCAGCAAGCTGATACATTTAAAAATAAATCATAATATTCATTAATATTATTTTATTAGGCTGATACATTTGAACTAAAATAATGATAATTATTATTATATTTTTACTGTTACTGTTTTATAGCCCTTGTACTAATTTGATACAGCTGTCGTTTAAATCTCATAGTGCAAGATTTCAAGGAAGTAACCAAATCTGTGCACTGTATTAAGTGTTTTAACGATACTAACACATGCTATCGTCTGCCAACTGTAGTTTATTTATAACAGGACGCTGACGCAACTCACTGATCTGTAGATAAACGCTGAATTAGGAATCGACATCACAACATTCGGAACCATCCCGCAAGCGCCCCGTCCTCACATTCAGCAGCAAACACAGAGTCTCAGGAAACTTCTGATTGCATATCCATCTCGCCTTTTCCTATCCACTGGTCCCTCCTCGCAGCACTACTCTTCCTAGAACGTGATGATCAACTTGTGCCTCCACACTGTTCATTCTCGCCACTAGGAAGGACCCTTACAATAGCTAACCTGTTATGCATCAATTCACCATCAAGTGGTGCACAACCAGCCAGTCTATCTGAGTGCTCACTTCCCAACACACCGGTATAACTTGTGGAGAAAATACCCATAGCACACTAACTACCCGGGAGCTCTAAAGCGATGCTTGCCACTCTTTGCGGAGCATACTTTACGAGGCATAGTTTCATCTCTGCGTTTTAACTCATTCAGTGTCAAGAAACTGACCATACATGTATTAGTTACAACTGCCATGGCATACTTTTCTTAGATTCCTGTGTCCTGACAGTGTTCGGAATCTGTTTTTTTATCTTCATACTGTCAAATATAAATCGAAGGATAAATTCATAGCAGGAGTCGACAAACGAGTTTAATTAAGCAACTAATAGCAGTATTAAGTTTGATAAGCCAGTTTGCCTCATAATCTGTAAGTGAAGGTCATGCCGTACGAGAAATAAATACTGACAACATAACTGAAGTTAGGAATGAAGTCGATATTGTGAAATGACTGTAGAAATTATGGATTTTACTCGGGAAAACAATTTTTGATAATTTCACTTCTTTAATTGAGATCACACAGGTTTCTTCGTTCAGACGTGGTCGTTGATTCCCTCCGGTGGTTTACACTCTACCACACAAATCGTAATTACTGAAATAAAAAGCATTCCAGTTCAGAGGAAGAATTTACAGAAGCTTCTTCGTATATTCGCAATTATTCAACAAATTTCAACAAATTGTTGCACGAAAACAACCAGTCACTAAATATCGCACTAAAACAGTATGATTATACATAATCCTATATTTATGATTGAACAATTGAATAACAAAGAGAAACGCCATACAATTCACCGCGTAAATAGACCAGTTAAGAAATTAAATAAATAAACGACCACACCAACTGATTTTGACCTTAATCCGACTGTATAGTGGAGAAACAATCCTTTGCAACTGCGCTCGAGCAGCCTTTTCTTAGAGTCCTTTTTAAATTCTTAAGGGACGATCCAATGAATACTGAATTGCTATGTGATTTATAGTTTAAGGAGCTTTCAACAATATTTAACCTTAACCTACAATTTTGAATTAAAATAATAGTTAACGTCTCTTTCGTAGAGTGTAACGTGAGTCGCATCGTGGCAGAAATGTGAGCCTCGTTCCTAAGACAGTGGTGGGTGCACTACATCCAACCTCCATTGACAACTAAAGTTGATACCAACTGAGAATAAATTTTATTAGTGCATACTCGAATGTTGCACAGACTTTCAGTATAATTAAAATCTTATCAAAACTACATATGGAGCATCAAAATTATTTAAAAAACAAACTGAAAACAATTTGAAATTTTCATCACAAAAGACGGATTGTGAGCAATTAAACATTTCTGATTTTTTAACATTTACGCGTGTAACAATTGCTGCTTCTACACTTAGTAGTACGACATCGATTGCTGACTGATACTACAACTTATATTGCTACTGCTGCTGACTACTGCTGCTGCTGTTGCGGCTACTATTACTACTGCTGCTGCTATTACTACTACTGCTGCTGCTGTTGCTGTTGACTATTACTTTCACAACATTGACCAGAAAAACAACAAATTGTAATACTAATTCTTTTTTTGCTAAAAACTTTACAATTTTTTTTTAAATTTTTTTCTACTGCCAATTATATAACTGATGCTTATAATCCCACAAATACTTCTGCTACTGATTCTACTATTACTGCTGGCACTATTATTACTGCTACTGCTACTACTGATGCTCCCACCACCACCTTTACTGCAACTGTCATTGCTTCTGTTGCAATAATAAAATGTATGCTTCAAGTCAGCAGCTGCGCCAGTAAGGAAAGTCTTGTCCTACCAGGTGGTTCCAGACTGCAAACATGCGACAGAGCTGACAAGATTTGCTTTCCCTTGAGTGGCATGATCATATCACCAGTTAGAGAAAATGACACAAGTTCTAGAAACCTTGAACACAACCAGGCCGTCCCCAGAACAGTCTTACGACTGAGAAAAACAGACTTGTAACTTGAACAGTGGAATGTTCGCATTGTCCCTGTGTATGGTAAATTAGATAATGTCAAACAAGCTATGAAACAATGGAACAACGAAGTCATAAGAATATTCATGACTAGATCTGAAGGAGTGAATAAAGCTTCTGAAATAAGTGATTATTTATTTTGGGATAAAGAGAACTCTCAGAAAGGTATAACCACTATTATGGTTCTGGAACGATGGAGATATCTAACCTCTGTCTGTGCCAGTGTATAATTACTAAAGCTCTATCTCTGTCTGTCTGTCTGTCTGTCTGTCTGTCTGTCTGTCTGTCTGTCTGTCTGTCTGTCTGTCTGTCTGTCTGTCTGTCTGTCTGTCTGTCTGTCTGTCTGTCTGTCTGTCTGTCTGTCTGTCTGTCTGTCTGTCTGTCTGTCTGTCTGTCTGTCTGTCGGCCTGTCTGTCTGTCTGTCTGTCTGTCTGTTTGTCTGTCTGTCTGTCTGCCTGTCTGTCGGTCTGTCTGTCTTATGACATTCTAGCTTAAAGAAGCCAATATTTGAACCCAAGAAAGAAAGCATAATCGGACAATAGGGAGACCTGACTACAAAGATCTTCACGTCAAATGAGGTCTCACCAGACATAAACACTGTACAGGTAGCCAAAGAAGAACAGTGAGCCAATACAGAACTGTTGTTGTCAGTGGCCACAAGCTGAAAGAGATAAGAAGACTAAAGCTCTATCAGCTTTTGTCATTCCGTGTCCTTGTAGACACTCCAATGTTTTCAAACCATCTTCTTCTTGGGCGACCCTTTGCTTTTACTTCAGATCTTTTCATGTGTAGCTTCTGCGTTAGTAGTTGTTCTGGCTGCATTCTTACTAGAAGTATGTATCAATCAGCAAGTCCTTTACAGAACGTCGCTCCCATCACAGCACGCCTGAAAATATCCCTTTCCCTTGCCAGCTCTCCAGCCCCATGTGCTTTCAATGCTAATGCATCTTCAATGTCCTGTATCCATCTTCGTGGTGGTCGACCCCTGCCTCGCTTTTCACAGACCACACAATCCAACACCGTCTTGTCCAAGCCACCATGACAAATACTCCAACGTTTGGGACAGGACACTGTTTTGTGAGCCAGTTCTAAGTGATGTTTAACTCGTGCATAATGTCGATGTTTTTTCCTACTTCTGGATCCATGGTATTCTGAGAATCCTTCTGTACCATGTAGAGATAGGATTATTAGTCAATAAGTGTGAGTGAGCGCCAGTGTTCCCCTATAGAATTGTTGTCCGTAGGATTACCAACTCACGGATGAGAATCAAATGCAAGTAAATCCCAGTCACCCAGTACAGCTGCCCAAAGCAGTTATCTAAGAACACCTCAACGGTTACGAGATGACCTGCAGTCCAATTAGAGGAGGGGAAGGTTCAGTAAGAAAATCCGGACGAGTGCGTAAAGATCTCGGTCAGGATAGCAGACCAACAAGACCTGAAGGTTTGACTCCAGACGTCTAAAAAGTCTCAGCACTGGTGGCAGACGTGCAAGGAAAGGCCAGAGACCCAGCGCAACCTCCAAGGACATTATAATTTGGACACCAGTAACGGCTAGAGCATCTCTCCCTCCCCAACCCCGCCAAATTTGTTTTCATTCAAGATTCAGTTACATATTCAAAAATACATGTATGGAACGTAAAAAGGATTCTATTTACAGTAAATGCAGAACATACATTGCCCTCTTGTCACTCTTTATTTTAAACTCATCTCTCTCTCTCTCTCTCTCTCTCTCTCTCTCTCTCTCTCTCTCTCTCTCTCTTTGTTTCCCTCTCTGTCTCTGCATTTTACCAATGAT
>CAJHNH020001779.1:2901146-2931146 GCA_905116865.2 Candidula unifasciata | reverse complement strand
TTACCACAGCCCGTAACTCGAATCTGGACTCGCTTGTAGAGGTCAAAATGGGATAAGAAAAAAGCTCGTATCTCTTCCCTGTAGTAACCTTATCTATTGTCTAGCACAGCAGCAACATTAATGACCAGTTTTAGGAAGTGTCTCAACTGGGCAACAGAAGACAAAGATTACGGCGCAAAATAGGTTAGTGATATAAGTTTAATCTTCATGGATATGAAAGAGCCGGAGACGTTTGACAATTTTTACATACCTAGAATCCCCAGTCGGTAATAACCCATTGGATCCAAAAATTAACAGCATGATAGGCGAGGAAGCAACAACAGTGAGCAGATTTGCAAAACGAGTTTTGGGAGAAAAGACAGCAAATGGTTAAAAAAAAAACTTTTAAAACAAGTTTGTGCTCTTAGCATACTTCTTGACGGCAGTGAAAATTTTGTCAACTTTTTCTTGTCAGGAGAAACGGCCAAATAGCTTTCAAATGAAATACCTAAGAAGAATTTGCAAGACAAGATCACAAATACTGCGGTATTGCAAATAACAGTATCACAACAATTTTCTCGTTGCTCAGGCTTTAAAGGTTCAGGTGGCTGGCATTGACAATGTCCTAGATTATGAATAAGGGTGATGGTAGAATACAGAGCCACTTCCGCACAGTGTATTGAGGATGGGTAGATTACTGTAAAGAGGACACGAATGACACATGTATTGGATTGGAAAAGGATGACATGAAGCGTGTCGCCTGAAGTGGTGGAAGGAAGGGTATTTGGATAAATGAAAAGAGAAGAATCACACTAAATAAACGCGAAGACGACAATGATCCTGAAATCCTAGGCTCCATTTGTGGAAGATTTGCCTTAACGTGAATCTTTGTGGTTACAGTAACCCTTGTTATGGTTTCTGATTTACTTGCTTATCCATAGAACAATATAAAACTCTGGTCTGGAAAAAGGTAACGTGTCGACTTTAACAAACAGATGTTTGAATGACGAAACATACTAGATTGCAAATTAGTTAGTTAGTCTTTCCTCTTGTGTCAAGTGCGGCACATAGGGCAGAGGTCATGACTCTCCATGCATGGCGGTTCGTTGCAATCTGTTGTAGGTCTTGGATGTTTGAGTGGCCCATGAGTGAGCCTTCCCTGATGATAGTTCTACGTAGGGTTTCCTTTGGTCTTTTCCCCTGTGGTGTCCAAATGAGGGCTTGGTAAGGAAGTCTTGATTTATCCATTCTAAGGGCGTGGCCGACATAGTTCCAGCGGCGTTTTCGTATAAAATTAGACACATAATCTTGCCTGGATTCTTGCCTTATTTGTGTATTGGTTCGGAAATCTGACCATTTGAAATGTAGTATTCTTCTAAGGCATTTATTTTCAAAACTGTCTAATTTTGTGTCTAGAGTTTTCGTTGATTTCCAGCTCTCGCATCCATAAGTTAGTACTGGAATCACACAAGAATTGAAGATCTTGAGTTTTGTGTGTTTGCTAAGTGTCTTTGATTTCCAGATGTTGGACAGTTTATTGAAGGCACTAGATGTCAGTGCTATTCTAAATAGTATTTCTGGTGCGGTATCTCCTGTAGATGACATCTTGCTCCCTAGATAAGTGAAACTGTTGACCTTTTCAAGGCTGTTGTTGTTCAGCGTGATATCAACTTAACTGTTGGTAAGGTCTAGAATTTTTTTTTTTTTGCGGTGTTAATTTGGAGTCCAATTTGTTTTGAGAAATTCTGGAGTCGATTGATTTTTCTTGGGCGTCTGTGTGTTCTGAACTCAGGAGTGCTATGTCGTCGGCGAAGTCTAGGTCTTCCAGAATTTTGTCAACCCATGTAATGCCTAAATTTGCGTTATTCATGCACTTGCGCATGACCCAGTCGATTGCTATATCAAAAAGCATCGGCGATAGGACACAGCCTTGCTTCACTCCTGTTTCCACCGGGAACCAGTCAGAATTGCCGGAATCAGTTCTTACACAGCATCGTGTTTCATTATAAAAAGATTTTATGATGTTGATATATTTGATGGGGAAACCATAGATGTTAAGCAATTTCCAGAGTGTTGGACGATGGATACTGTCGAAGGCTTTTTGGAAGTCGACAAAGTTGATCAATAATTTCGACTGGAATTCTGTAGAATCTACAACAATTATTCTAAGAGTAAAGATGTGGTCTATGCATGACCGCTTGGATCTAAAACCGGCTTGTTCTTCCCTTAATCTTTCATCTATGGATTTTTTCAATCTTTCTAGTAGCATACTACAAAATAGTTTCCCTGGTATCGAAAGCAGGGTGATGCCTCTCCAGTTATTACCATTGGATAAATCACCTTTTTTAGGTAATTTGAAGATTACACCATCTTTCCATTGTTGTGGTGGGTATTCGTTTTGCCAGACTTCATCCATCAGCTGGAGCAAATGTTGCAGGGTGTTTTCATCCGCTGCTTTGAGCATTTCCCCTGAGATGTTGTCCTCTCCGGTAGCTTTGTTTATTCCTAATTTTTTAATAGCTGTTTTAATCTCCTCTATTGTGAATGACTCGCTGGAGGCAACTAGTGTCGGTGTAATAATTTCTTCTTCTAGATTGGGAATGATGTCAGGATGTGGTCTATTTAATATTTCCTTGAAATGTTCTGCCCATCGCTTTGTTTGTTGGTCGTCGGATAGCAGTAGTTTCCCCTGCTTGTCTTTAATGGGTGTATTTAGTGTAGGTGAGTGATTGCACAGTTGTTTCATAATATGGAATACGGCTTTGTTGTTTCCAATCTTGGCAGCTGTTTCAGCATCGGAGGCGAGGTCGTGTATGAAGTTCTGTTTGTCTTTCCTTGCATTTGATTTCACTTCTTTGTCTAGCGTGCTGTATTTTTCGTATGAAGATGTGTCTTTTTTGGATAAAAGTGTTAATTTTGCTTGTTTCCTTTCTTGGATTTTTGACCAAGTGTTGTCGCTTAGCCACTTCTTTTTCTGCTTTTGTACATAACCAACTGTGTTTACTGCAGCGTTCGTCAGTGTGCTCTTGAAAAAGTCCCAATTTTTGTCTATGTTATTTGTAGTATCCGCATTACTAGTTTTGGTTACATATGTGGTGAGTATCTCTGTATTAAATGCGCTTTGATAATCTTTTGACAAAAGGGCTTGTAAGTTTATTGTCTTATTTCTGGGTGGTTTAAGTAGAGACTTGAGTTTAATTTTTAGTTTGGCAATACAAAGATTATGATCACTACCAATATCAGCTCCCCTGTAGGCTCTAACGTCTTGCACTGATGTACGGAATTTGGCGCTGATGCAAAAATGATCTATCTGGTTTTTTGTTATGTTATCTGGCGAAATCCAGGTTATTTTATGTATGTCTTTGTGCGGAAATAAGGAGCTTGCTGCTGTTAGATTTGCTATTTCACAGAGTTCAATTAGCCTCTCTCCGTTTTGATTCATATCTCCTGGGCTGTGTACTCCCATATATTTTTGAACACCTTTGTTGTCAGACCCTAACTTGGCATTAAAATCGCCCATTACAACAAGGAGGTCGTGCTTAGGAGTTTTGTTTATGACACCAACCAGGAGGTCGTAGAAATTATCTTTGATGCTGTCGGTGTCGTTGTTCGTAGGTGCGTAGCACTGTATAATAGTTAGTTTGAAATGTTTGGTCTGAAAACGCGCTGATAAAATCCTGTCATTTACTGGTTCCCAGCCGATTAGCGATTTTTCCGTTGTTTTTGACATAATGATGGCGACTCCGTTTGAATGGTGGTTGTCTGTTCTTCCCGAATAGATTATATGTTTTTGTTCACAACTTAAAAATATTTTACCCGAACCAGTCCATCTACACTCACTGACACCGAGAATATCCAGGTTGTAATCGTTCACAACATTACACACTTGAGCTGTTTTCCCCGTTTGATACATGGTTCTAACATTCCAGTAACCAATTTTAAAGATGTCCTTCGAATTTAACAGATTAGAACGAATCATCATGCAGTTAGAGCCAGAAATCTGATTCTACAACATTTGGTAGTTTGCGATGACAGCCGAAATGCGCCGAGCTAGAGAGAAACACGTCCCGCCATCTTGACACAAACCGGAAACAATGCAAATGCTGCCTTTTAATTTATATGTTGAAACAAGAGGCAGGCTAGGAATATTACTGTCATAATATGTCAATGGTAATAACAACAATAGCAACGAACACTCAAGAAGACAATTAATTTCAGGATGTGGCTCTTACTGCAGCGGATTAAAATAACGATTGTATTCAATCTTTCTTTGTCGATTGAGAAGAAAAATATTTTTTTAAAAGTTATATAAATCTATTCTTGATATACGGAAGTGAATCATGGACAGTTGCTACATTAGTGAAAACATATTTGGAAGCGGCGGAATGATATATAGACGAATGATGAGAATACCATGGACAGATTTAAAAAAAAAAGTAAGTAATAAAGACGTCTTGAAGTAAACTGACTCATGAAGAGAAGCGATTGCCTCATCAGAAAGAGGCAACCTACAATCTTTGGTCATATGATGAGGACGAGAGAACTGGAGTACATCCGGGCAGTAGGAAAGTTGAAGGATAGGAGAGGCAGAGGCAGACCGAGAGAATAGATGCTGGACAGTTTGACATCATGGCATGGAGGATCATCTTTGTCAGAGTTGATTGAAAGTACAGGAGAAAGAAGGTTGTGGATAGATATGATTACCAACGCCATACGGTATGGACCTTAAAAGAAGAAGTAGAAGAATAATAGAGAATTGTTCCAGTATGATCCTGTGGAAAGATTTCCGATAGCTGGTTTCTTTCCTGAGTTTTTCACGATCAGGGTTTAGTTAATGCAACACGTCTACACTTACATTGGTCGAAAACTGTCCCATCGTGCTGGAACTATACTTTACATGACAGTTCTGACTAACCCACAGCCGAGTATCCCAAGCCAAGTAATTAAGGAGATTAATTGGAATCGTTGTTGAAGCTACGGGGTTTGTGCTTTGTGCTCTCGGTAGACTGCTATTGTTCTGGCTAGAAACCGCGCCATATAGATAACCTGTTGAAATGTAGTCCATCCTCTAGACAGTAAAAAAAAACTAACTTAACCAAACTTACTCTAATATTTAATGTGGTCAGTGTTGATTAAGTGTCTACGGCAATTACTTTCTTTTTAAATAAAGCATCGAAAGTCGTCCGGTATTTGGTGCTCATTCTGTAGTAGACAAAAATATTGACGCTGGAGTTGATGGCGTCTAAGAGGAATGCAAAAGACTAGCATGTTAGAAACAAATTGTGGTATGGACCAAAAATGATGAAGTCAACTGCTACACTCGCTGCCGTAAAAGTTGCCATCATGGGCATAAAACATACACAGTATATCATTGCAACCAGGAGAACCATTTTGATCGTCTTCTTGCTTCGTTTGTAACTTTCTTTCGATGTATCATTGGCTGACTGCAGTCTCCATTTTGATAATTGATTAATCCTGACAACTAGAATGGAAGTACATAACACAACTGCGCAAAATCCAGCTATCTGGGTTGCAGCAGACAAGACGAAGCTTAAAGCTGCCATTTGATTTCTGCCTTTAAGAAAGATTAGTCCTAGCATTGTTTGGTTGTAAGCCGGGCTGAATTTCCAGTCAATGTAGCAGGTGGCATAGTCAGGGACGAGTGTTAGAAACATGACTAGATAGATGCCTAGCATGGAGTAGATGGTCACTGTAGGGGTGACAACTCTTTTTACCTTCAGTGGGATAATCACACAAAGGCATCTCTCTAGCGTGATGTAGGCGGTGATCCAACTGGTGATTCTGGCGAAGCAAGCGTGGGGCCAAGCTGCTGACAGATGCTGGACCTCATCTGCCAGGACAGGGACGTTGTAGATAAACAAAGGGTTTCTGAAGAGGTTCACCAGCTCAAGGAAAATTAAGGAGCACAAATCGGAAAAAGCCAGTGCAAGGAGACTGATATTCATGGTGTCGCCTATGCCTTGTTTGTAGAAGACCACAATGTTAATGAGGTTTGTTGCAATCCCGAAAACGGCTACAGCACCGGCAAGTATGCTATGGTTGACAGTTAGAAAAATCACACGAAGCTTATCACTTACGAAGTCTACACTCATCGTTTGACCACCAAACGTCGAGTTGTCTGAGAGAGTCATATTGTCTGTGCGCGCAAGATCCTCTTTGTATCATTAAACATCAATGATTGGATTGTGAACGCTCGGAGTCTGGAAGTGATGATCTTTCCTTCCTAGCCCATAGTCAGCGGTTTTTATCCTGAACATCCGAGGGCTTTGTTGATGTGGAGCTGTTCGTCACACTGACCAATCTGGACATGTCGTATTGATCTGTAAAATATAATCCCAACATTTGTTCTATAATTGTCTCTCGCCTAAAAATCGAGTTTGAAAAACACTGTTTTTAAATTATTTCTTGTACTATTAACGTGTCTAATACAATGTATAAGTGTTTCCCTACACAAGTGTGCTTAATGTATAATGTTTTCCCCACACAGATGTGCTTAATATATAATGTTTTCCCCACACAGATGTGCTTAATATATAATGTTTTCCCCACACAGATGTGCTTAATATATAATGTTTTCCCCACACAGATGTGCTTAATATATAATGTTTTCCCCACACAGATGTGCTTAATATATAATGTTTTCCCCACACAGATGTGCTTAATATATAATGTTTTCCCCACACAGATGTGCTTAATATATAATGTTTTCCCCACACAGATGTGCTTAATATATAATGTTTTCCCCACACAGATGTGCTTAATATATAATGTTTTCCCCACACAGATGTGCTTAATATATAATGTTTTCCCCACACAAATCTGTTCAACATATAATTTCTTCACTACACATATGTATTTAATATATAATGTTTTTTCCCTCCACAAATGTGGTTAATATATCATGTTTCTCATACATAAATGCGTGTAATGTTTTCCCTAGAAAAAGTATTTAATATTAGACCCCGCCCCCCTCAATCTTTAATGTGATATTTTATGTTGTTTTTTAAAATAAATTCTAGTAACGTATGAAAAGGAGCCTTTTGCACGCCTTAATGTGTATTGGGCATACAGGGCAAAACCTATATTATATACAACAATCGGCACTCGGTGGGTGATGAGATCAACATCACACAGGCCACATTTACTTCCCAGGACCGAACCTGTCACTGATGTCTCCTGTCTATTCTCAAACTCTCTAAAAACATCAAAAGCAAAGATGGCGGCATTTGACCAGGAAATCTTTCCCTGACCGGCAACTACTCAAACCTCTTGTCACGAGGTTTGCGAAAAATGTTTGCAGTTTAAGAGCAACAATCTTCTGTAGCAGCTTGTTAAAAGGCCACTGAGTCTCGAATGAACTTTGTCTGGTAATGGATTAGCGATCAGATAACTGTGAACCCAATCATGAGCCCTAAACACATAGCTTGAGTCCTTAGTAAGGACATCGATTTTATTTTTCTATCAAGAGCAAACGTACAATTTGGAGTTAAAAATCTACCCAAAGTATTCCAGGATCCTTGCTGGTGCTACGGAGTCTTCAGACTTAGGCTTGATTTAGAAGTAGAAGGGAATACTAGTGGGTTGCTTCCGTGTGCCAGGATGTTGATCCGTTGAAAAAATATATATCTTTGCCCCTTCCCGACTACCGTCAAAATAAGTTTTCTATACGTTCAAACTGTGTTTCTGGAATATATATATAAATATATATATAAGATTCTCATCCTTAAGATGTTAATCCCGCAGACTGCAAGCTTGTAGACTGCAATCCTGCAGACTGCACTCTTGGAGGTAATAAACTTCATACCTAAGTTCCTACCATTGGCAAATTAAACATATATAAAGATAAACCATACAAGCCATACACAACAAAAAGGAGAAGGGCGTAAGGCAAAAGGTAGACCAAGAACATCATGGAAAGATAACATTAGAAACTTTCTACATGTGGTATCTATGGTTGTAACGGCGAGAAGAGCAAGAAGCAGAACTGTATATATCCCTCGACACCTGAAGTAGTAGAAGAGGAAGTGAGGAAAAAAGAGGAACACAGAGAGGTTTCATTTCCTCCATTAAAGCCTCTCTGGGGTCGACAGTCTAACAACAATATAGACTTTGGGATTAAAAACAAAAATCAACATTGTACACAGTTGGATAATATTACGTGAAAATTGCAGCTACGCCGTTTAGTAATAGTGTAGCTTGCCTTCCTTATTTCTGTCTCTTATAGACAACAGTTTAAATAAAATATTGCAGAATATGCTATTGAATTTTCAACACAACATCAAAATAGCTTTCTGCTGTCAAGTATCTTATGTTCAGAAATATTTAATACCAGCAATATCATTTTCAAGCCGCTAGACCTGTTATTTACTCAAATTTCTTTCTAGCTGTATTTTGCATCGAACTTTTACGTTCAGGATCTGGTTTATATAATTTCCCACACATTAACTATTGATCGTAAAATTTTACAGTAAAACCATAGAGTGCCAGTCAATGCTGATTTTATGATTACGTTTATTTTCTTTATAAAATAACCTCTCTCGACCTAAAATGTCGAGGATGTAATTAAAGTTGGCACGTCATGAATAGAACATGTAACTAACTCTTTTTCAAACTCGTACGTCATTCTAGAAAATGGTATCCGAAGTTGTGGGATTTAAAGCAGTAATTCTGATACTTAGATTCGATTGCTGCAGGCAGGACTTGTTAGTCGAAACACCAAAAGCAGTTATTGTATGACGTGGAATAAAAATTACACTTATTATCATCGTACTCTGTCCTTACCCTCAAAGCCAATGATACGTCATTTACCAAATCTGTTGAAGACCAGAGCCGATTTCTGAGGCTGACCAGTCTTAAAAAACTGTTGAATAAGATTATGCAACATAAAATAAGGTCAAGATTCCTTTTCATGCCTTTAGGTGCACCGGGCATACGGGAAGAGCACCTATATTTTTTTAAAGACCGATTAACACTATTTGGGTAATGTGGTCTTTACTTCCTTAGGCTTGGTCGACCTTCGACCATGATAAAAATCCACACAGCCATCAGTGGATTTCGATCGCGGTATATTGGAATTACGAGTCGGACGCCGCTTATGCAACATAATAAATATTAAAATATGCTATTTTTTTTACTTATGAGTTTTTAATGTCACATTTTTTAGTTAACTATTCCGCAACTAAACATTCATTTACTCAAAAGTTATTTTCCAATTAGTTCTTATTTTTTCCCCTTTTGTCCCACTGGTTATACCGTTAAACGTCAGAGAGAGTCGTTAGATGTAGTTTCCTATCCTTTGCTAGTTGTGTAGCTTTTGGGTTAAATGCTTACTATGTTTTTGCAGTGCCTCTTTTACACACTCCACCCATATCTTTCTTAATCGGCCGCTTGACTTGTGGCCTGCTGTTTTCATATAGCACACTTCAGGCTAGCTCTGTTTCATTCTGACCAGATGACGAAATCATTTGACTCTTCGATGTTTCATGTAATAATTTATCAGTGAAATAATTTATCAGTTCTGTGCCTTCCATTGTTCTCATTTGGTAACATCCAGATCAGTTCTTACTTGATACCAATAAACGATGAATTGTAGTAAAAGAGTTAAGATAACAGAGGAGATCTAATAGATAAATATCACTGGATGTGTCATAAGTAGATTAGCAATAAAAGTGATGAAAAACAAGAGTGACTGCAGTCAAGCTAATATCAAGAAAAATTAATCGACCTAATTGTGACTATGATAATTAACAAGAAAAAAGTGTGCGTATGTGTGTGTGTGTGTGTGTGAGGGGGATGTGGGGGGGGGGGGATTGGCAACACACACACACACACACACACACACACACACACACACACACAATTGAACGTGTAGACCGGAGCCTGTCTCGAAAGAAAACTAATACCCACAACAACAAAGAATCAGAATCATTTCGACTCCTACCGAAACGTCTCTGATATTTGTTGTGAATGAATGTTGTAGCCGACAATAATTTCTTGAAATATTTCTAAAATAGAAACAAATACATCATCCCTTCTGTTAGCATAAGGTTTCACAACAGATCCCATAGTCAAGACAAAACCATGTCGAAAAATTGTGAATACACCACTTTCAAAGTGACAATATACACATTTACCATTTGGCAACTCCAAATTTCTTTCACGTGTTCTTAACACACACACACACAAATTAAAAATTAAAAAATGAATAAATAAAAAATCCTACAAAAATGAGCCTGCATCTACCCCGATGCATCATACACCTGTGAGACCTGGACACCTAAACAAACTGAACAGCGCATAAAAGCTTTTGAATGCAAATGTTAAAGATGGATTCTAAGAATATCATGGGTAAGAAAAGAACTAATGTATCCATACTTCAAGAACTTAATATTGAAGAAGGTTGGTTATCACAGGCGATAAATCACATACATTTGAATGTTTTGGTCACTTAAAAAGTTTGGAGAGAACAATAATGGAGGGGTAAATGACTGGGAAGAGAGGAAGAGGAAGGCAAAAGAGAAGATGGGTGTAGGATGTGGCGGATGATCTCCAGATGGGTATATCGGACGGTTGGCATCTTGCTGTGATTGAACAGTTTTCCCAAGGGTTGTTATGGAAGCAAGGTTCCGCAAAGGACATGCTACTGACTGACTGTAAAATAAATTATCAAAAAAAAAAAAAAAAAAATAGAAGAGAGCACTTTATGTTATAAGAGGGCATCAACGGGCAGATTCCATCACACACCAGGCGTTTCTTGGGACTGAAAGAGGTAAAACAGTCAGTGTTAGGATTTGAATGAGTTAAACTAACAATGTATTAGATGGAGTTAAGCTTGCAATTTTGATAAAATAAATTATTATCATAGGCTGTGATAGAAAAAAGTCAAACTGGTAGATGTTATTTGTGCAAATTAGCGTATGATAAACCGCTTGGTTCTAAAAGAGTTAGCTGTCCCCGTATGTGTTCCAGGGTCCTAATAAACTAACTGCCCCATAACAAGCATGTGGTACAAGGTGACTGAGTAAGAGTATTTGCTTCAAAGTGGAAGTGCATCTACTTGAGAGGCAATAAACCAAAAGTCTTAAAAAAAAAAAGAAGCCACATCTGTGAAGGCGATGTCCACGCAACAATCTCTAAAAAGGACGTGCACGCAAAACGCACGTTCTGGAACAAGACTAAGGTCCAGAAGTGGACGAACAACCATAACTTTTTGCTTGAGTTTACAACCTTGTGAACGCGAAAACAAATCGATGACACCAACTACTATTATGAATTGGAGCTTGCATTTACACCAGATCTAAACATCCCCCCCCCTTTTTTTTAGAAAACATAACACTTGACCCGATAGGGTCGTGGAGATGTATAGGCAGAAGTGCTAGCACATAAAACCCGCCATCTTTCTCTGTTTCCCGTTTGATGAATAAGTGAATGATAACTTAGGTCCTCTCTATTTCTTGAGATGTTGTCATTCCAGATTCTTTCTTGTCCTCCTTTTTTTCGACTACCCCCGCCCCTCAACCACATTTAAATGTTCCTTAAAGTACAGTCTTTGCAATTGAATCATGTCCCACCACGTACTCGAACCAAGCTAGCTTCACCACTGCCAAGAGAGGTTCCTGATGTCCTGCAAATGTGTATATTTTGTCTCTGACATATTTATTAGTTTTGTGTTCTAAATAAATGCGTCGATAGCTTTTACAAGAAACCAGACAAAGAGGAAGACAACGAGAGAAGATTCTTAAAAGTCTTTTGCATGGCATGGAGGTGTGTCAGCACACAAACTGATACATGCTGCAGGAGATCGAGGATTGTGGACAGGGATGATCGCCCACGTCAGTCGGCAAGGTACCTGATGATGATAGCATTTACATTCGCCACCATGAATCCTCATTTCAGTTTCCACAGTAAGAGTCCAACTCCCACATCCGTATGAGAAAACAGACAATACCAGTGATTTGAACATATATACGCTAACTGCTGATTGTGCTCTTCCACATCGTATTCAGCTGCAACAGTGCAGCTGTTGCCATATCAAGCCTTGTCTGTGACACAGCTGCCATCGTATTACCTATGTGGGAGTCAAGATATTTAAAGGCTTTTAACTAGAAGCTTGCTTTTCTCGACATTAATTCCCTTCGATAGCCCCACGTGAACATGAATAGCTGGCCTGGTGAGTTCTAAAGTGAGCTTACTTTGCCATTAACAGCTATGTTAATACATTAACGTTTTTGTACTGCATTAGACTTATTTACAAGTCAGCATTGAGACCTCTACTGCTGCTGCTGCTACTACTACTACTACTACTACTACTACTACTACTACTACTACTACTACTACTACTACTACTACTACTACTACTACCACTACAACAACAACAACAACAACAACAACAACAACTACTACTACTACTACTACTACTACTACTACTACTACTACTACCACTACAACAACAACAACAACAACAACAACAACAACAACAACTACTACTACTACTACCACTACTACCACTACAACAACAACAACAACAACAACAACAACAACTACTACTACTACTACTACTACTACTACTACTACAATAACAACAACAACAACAACAACAACAACAACAACTACTACTACTACTACTACTACTACTACTACTACTACTACTACTACTACTACTACTACTACTACTACTACTACTACTACTACTACTACTACTACTACTACTACTACTGCAGCTGCTACTGCTACTGCTACAACTACTACTACTACTACTACTACTACTACTACTACTACTACTACTACTACTACTACTACTACTACTACTGCTACAACTACTACTACTACTACTACTACTACTACTACTACTACTACTACTACTACTGCAGCTGCTAATACTACTACTACAACTACTATTACTACTACTGTTACTACTACTACTACTGCAGCTGCTACTGCTACTACTACTACTACTACTACTACTACTACTACTACTACTACTACTACTACTACTACTACTACCACTACTACTACTACTATTACTAATACAACAACAACAACAACTACTACTACTACTACTACTACTACTACTACTACTACTACTACAACAACAATTACTACTACTACTACTACTACTACTACTACTACTACTACTACTACTACTACTACTACTACTACTACTACTACAACAACAACTACTACTACTACTGGTAATCTGGTAATCTGGTAATCTGGTAATCTGGTAATCCTAGTTTCAGCTTCATAGAAAAGGGGTCACCCCATAGTTGCTCCGCTCCTGTGCCAACGAAAAACACACGTAGCTCACAGTGTCACGCCATGCACTCAACTCAGAAGCTGGGCGACGAAACTATATCCTTCCAGTCTACAAATGGAGCAAAAATGCGACTTCCACCGCCTGGAAGAAGTTTAAAAAAAAACATTTGCCACGGCTAAAAAAAAAGTGGCCGTGCCTAGCTTCCATTTTGACCTGAAGCATTATGTGAGGGTTAATAAATGGTCGCCCCAGCAGTACCCCCACTCTATTAGCTGGGGATGGGACTTAGGACATTACATCCACCAGCAGGCGTCGCCCCTACAACGACCTGACTGTCTTCGTTAACGAATGTTCACCCAACAGCATGCATTTCTTTGGCACGAAGGAGACACCTTGAACTTGGGTTTCGGAATGCCGACTTCCTACAAAATGTTATTTTATGTTTTGTTATCATAATCGACGTCACTGCACATTAGGCATACCCATGTGTGCGCAGTCCTCCGAAGCAGCAGCCACTCCAAAGTACTTCTACTAATTGTCCCCATGAGAAGCTGGTTATATTGTCTCCTTTCTCGACCTCGAAGACAACAAAAACGTGCTTCACCATGCTTAACTCCCATGTCACGCAATCGTGTTAGTGTCAGGGATTCGTCGTTATCCACTAGCCCAGTCCGTACTGCGTTGACGATATCTGCTCTGTCCATGCTTTTTCCCGCAATCATTAGTGCAGTGCTTGCCAGTTGGTTCGCTCGCTCATTTCCCTTTACGCCCGCATGACCCGGTGTGTAGATCCAGGTTACGGAAGTTAAGTGCGATTTCCGAATGTTTTCTATCCATTCAGAGCGCATTCTGCCTGTTGCTATCTTCTGAAGCATATTCATTGAGTCTGAGACAATTACTGCTTGTGTGGCGGTTTGCTCGGATACCCATGCTAAAGCTCTAGAAGCAGCGGCTATTTCCATGGTCATGCTTGACGTGGTTGACTGGTAAGCGCCGCTGTCCTCATGTATTGTTTTCCCTCTTCTTTGCGCTGTGTATGCCCATGCTGACCTTGATCCGCGCTTCACGGATCCATCTGAGTAGATAATGATATCTTCTGGGTCTGAATGCTGATCTATCAGTTCCCTTACTTCTGTGTCTACGGCCGCAGGAATCTGATCCCGACAGTACCATCCGAGTGTGATGACAACCTTAGAGATGCCATGCATGTCTACTGGTGTATTCATCCATTCTTTTCCGTGCCTGATAACGTCTAGGTCACATACCTGCTGGATTAAATCCTCAGCCTTTGCCTTCCAAGAGCGGCCTCTTTTAAGACGCGTTCCTATTGTGTCGTGAATAGCTTTGTGCAATGGGTGGTTAACGTCTGCCGATACCCTCATGTAAGCCTTGACTTGTGCCACTTTGTATCTGCTAGTCATCGTCGGCAAACCCAGGACATAACGCATGGTGTTGCCGGAAGTGTCTTTTGTGCAGCCGAGTATGAGTCTCATGGCCTCATTTAGTACTCGGTCCAGTCTTTCTAGCTGGGTTTTGCTGACAGTGAGGAGGCCAAGACCATAGTCAATAACGCTAAGCACAAGCCCTTAATAGAGAAGGAAAAGTAGGCGTTGTTCAATATCAGCTGCTGCTAGCACCTTGAGTGCTGTCAGAACTTTCCTGGCTCTAAGTATGACGTTGTCTACGTGGCATTTGTATGACAAGCATCTGTCAAATGTCATGCCCAGGTACTTCATGGTGTCCGTTCTCTCGATGTCCACACCACAGATGCTTACGACTGGCGTTGGTGTACTGACGATGTGAGTATTTAGAGAGAACCATGTTAAGGAGGCTTTGGACCGGTTCACTTGAGCTCTTGATTACTGGCACCTCTCACTAAGTCTGTCTAGTTCGTGTTATAGTGTGGTTGTAATTTCCTGCCTGTTTTTACCTCGACGGTAAACAAGGATATCATCTGCATACGACATTGTTCTGCCTAGGCCTACGCTTAGTGCACCTGAGACTCCTGCTGTGTACACATTGAAGAGCACAGGCGACAATGGTGATCCTTGTGGCAGACCCATTAGGACGTGTTGAGGTTCGGATGCCCATTCACCACATCGAAGCGACACTGTTCTTTTAAAAAACGCTGCTGCGATCCAGTTGACCAATTTTGTTTCTATCTGCATATCCAACAGCAGTCTGATGAGCATGTTGTATGGGACGCTGTTGTACGCATCTTCTAAGTCAATAGCGGCTGCAGTAGTTTCCATTCCCTCCTGGAAACCCTCGTATGTGTCGTAAGCAAATACTGCAGCATTGCACCATGTATCTCTTCCTGGTCGGTACCCACCTAGAGTAGCGGGGAATAGACCACCTGACTCTAATGTTTGGGTCAACGTTCTGGCCACGATTTTTTCCATGAGTTTTCCAATAGTGTTCTGAATGTTATGATCCTATAGCCATTTATTCTCGTGTGGTCTTTCCCTGGCTTAGGAACAGGTCTGAGGTAGCTGTGGAGCCAGTCATCAGGAATAATGCCAGTTTTCATGGTGTTGTTAAAAATCGTGGATAGTTCATCCATATCTGTCATATCAAGGCTTTTGAAGTCGCTGTATCTAATGCCATCAGGCCCTGGAGCTGTGTCCGGACAGGTCTTCAGTGTTGCTCTGATGCAGTCCGTTGAGATGTATACTGTATCATCGACTTCCTCCATTTCAGCCATCTGGATATCATGTAAACTCTGTTTCATCTGCTCCCTATCATCCCTGTCTTTCTTTTCCGTCTGCAAGAGAAATCTGTGCAGGATAGCCTCGCCTTTGTCTTTATCCGATTTTAACACCACCCCGTTGTCCATCTTTAGCTCGGGCATAACAGAGGTTTTTTGCCTCCGTTCATCTTTTGGTGGAGCCGCCAGAATTTTCTAAGAGATTTTTCGTAACCTATTTCTTGGCAAAAATGTTCCCACATTGTGTGCTTAGACTCCTTTGCGAGTTGTTTAAAATGTTTTTTAAATGTTTTGTGTGTGTTTAATGTCTTGTTTCTGAGCCTCAGTAAAATTCGAAGACTTTCTGCATTTCTCCCAGTCTTTGGTGGCACCTCGTTTCTCTGTCCAGGCTTCTGCGACTTCAGGAGTCCACCATGGGGGTTGTTAAAAGATAGCTTTCTTCTTTCCCGGTGTTCTGCGTGACCTGTCTCGCAGACGCCCAACTACATTAGGCTGATTTGCAGCGTACTGGAAAGTAGTGGCTGGTCTCTGATACCTTGTGCAGATTGTTTTTTTTTTTACCAGAATCCAACATGTAAGGTGGTCGCTTCCATGATGTCCCAGTACGCCCCACTGACAGAGTGCACTCATACTGGGAGAGACCAGCGTGAGATCAAGGGCACTGTCAGTATCACCTTCTCTGTCGGGGATTCTGGTGGGTCTGCCATTATTCAAGCAGATTAAATCCGTGTCTGTTAATGCTTCCTCCAGTGCCTCGCCCTGTTTATTGACCGTCGGATTGCCCCATAGACGACTTTTGGCGTTGAAGTCCCCACACATAATGATGTCTGTGGTTATCTGCTCGCATATGTCATTTAAAATTGTCCACTTTTCTTTGTCAACTTTATCATTACAGGCATAAATGTTGATTAGTGTGAAAGGTTTACTTCCTTCTACCTTTACGGCCTGGACCTGAATTTCGCTGTTGTTCCATGCACTCGTGTCTACAACTGAGGATGTTATTCCGCGCCTGACCAGGATCGCTTGGCCTAGGTGTTTGCTGTTGTAGTACGTTTGGAAGCTTTAGATGTCTATCATACTTAATGGATTATTAGACAGGGCAAGTGATTCCTCCGTCATCTACCTTCTCCCGGTGTTTATTATTAATAATTAAAGAATTATTAATTTATTTGAGCCCCCACCCAATGGTATTCTATCCTAACAGTTTAATTAAACATGTAAGAACGAGACATTTGGAATTTAACAAACTATGTAGTTAAAACTTGACATACAGCTTTATTTACTACAATGAAATTACCAGTTTGTTGATTTACACAAACAGTGCTGGTTAATGAAAGTGATACGCTTCAGCGAGACAAACAGCTCGGGGTTTAGAGTGTATGATAATGATGAAAAAGGTTAACATAAAGGGGTTAACTCAATTATAATCCTCTCAGCCGTGAGGAACTGTCAAGCTTGTCCAACTCTTCCTTGCCTGTTGTCTGCCTGTTTCAGCTTATTCTCCACTTCCTCCCCACCTCGTTCTCCACATCGTTCTCCACCTCGTTCTCCACCTCGTTCTCCACCTCGTTCCCAGCTGGCCGAGTCTAACACAATGTAGGCTACTTCATGGACTGATCGTCACATGGGCGCTGTAATCATGGAAAAACAAAATACATACGTGTAGTATCTTGACTTACACTAAGAATACATGTATCAATTAATACAACATATAATAATAAGATATAGCCCATCACTCCTCCTCATATTCCACATCCTCTCCAGTCTAGTCTGAAGGTCTTTTGTCTTACATGGGCGTCACATATCCTGCCTTCCCTCAAATGCTATGTCATGATAGTTGACTTTCTAAGTCTGTTGTCTGTCATCACTCAGACTTCCAACTGGCTGACATTGATATTACATGACCACGTGGAGCAGGGTATGTGCTGAAAATTCAAACAATTTATATGTGCACTCTGTCCTGAATATTATCTTTCAGTGACAGTAAATACTGTACACCCATCATTCTCCCCCTGGGGTTATAAATCCCCTGTTTAGGTGAACACCTTAAGTGAGCACATGGTGGGCACACAAAACGTAACAGCATCCCTGCACATATGGGCATCATGGAAACAATATAATTACATTTCATTATATCAAATGTCATTGTTCACATCTTATTTTCTACACATGAAAACATACACTGAAAAACATGTGACACAAACATACAAGAAATAGGGAATAGTTTAGCAGTTCCCTAACTGAGATACTGAATTCTCACAAAGAACTATTTCAAGCAGAATGTGCAGACAAATTAGGAAAAGGTAGTATAGACTAAGCTTAACTCCCTAACCTATGTATTTACAAGATTAAATTAATATTTTCTCTTACCTGGGAACTTTTCCATCTATCGCCAAACCAGAGTACGACAGTAAAATATACCTTTACGTCGACCTGTGTTTGTTTGCCGGCAGGCTGCGATTAATGACGGGAATTCCACAGGCTCGAAGTATAAGTATCAATCTATTGTCCAAATTAAACTCCTCCCTTTCCTGGGTTCTGCCCAACCCTCAAGACGATGACTTAAGCCACGCCTCCGGAGTACCCAACAGATCACATTAGCTAACAAGTGGCCTGTCAGTCAATTCTGGACTGACATCCCTAGAGCAAACATTCTTAAGTGCCCCAATCTAGTTTACACCGAATCTAAGTGAAGCCATTGTGTTTCCTACGTGACCAAGATCAAGATAAAACATTCCTAATTGCCAAACACCTGTTCTCCCCAGAATTACACTGACGTGTTAAACTTTAAACTCCCGGCTCCACCATGTCTAGCGTCTACTCAATTCCCCTGTTCAAAAGGGCCCCGCTCAGTCTCTACAGTCTGGTCAGGAGATAACATTCTGACACTGGCGTGAGAATAGAATTCCTAGCTACAGTGTAAAGTTTTAGGTAATATTACCAAAGACTTAGTCGCTTTGTCTGGACTAAGGACTGGAAACGTTTAAATCAATACGGTTTAAAGTAACATTTGGTTTAAGGGCATAGTCTCTTGTCTCTCAATAACCAGAAGAACTTATTACAAGTACTAACTTCTGGAATCACTGAGATCGTTTCGTGACATTCCGCGCCTGACCAGGATCGCTTGGCCTAGGTGTTTGCTGTTGTAGTACGTTTGGAAGCCTGAGACATTCAGAGCTTCTTCTGTATTCAGCCGGGTCTCCTAAAGTGTGATTACATCAGCATCATATATCAGTTTCTCCAAGATTGGGCCTTTCTGTCGAACATTCCTGCCGTTCCAGCAAAGAATGCGGAGATTTCCTTTGCTAAGGCGTTCTGATTTAGATTGGTTTTTGCGTGCACCAGCACGTCTATTGCGCCGTTTTCTACCATGTTGTCCTCTTTTCCTTCTGTACCTTGTAGATGCTGCTGCATCGGATCTCAGAACGGACGCACGAAATCCGGTAGCTCTGGTGAGGATCGAGTTCATCAAAAATGTCTACCATATTTAATTAGTGAGAGTTTATTAACGTCACCCCAGTGGTGGCCGTCGTGCTGGGGAAGGGGCCAGAGACGTAACGCCCATCAGCACAGTGTCGCCCCTGTACGACATAACTGTGTGTGTGTAGCCTGATGAGATGTCATCGCAAAGAAAGGGGAACTATTTGTAAAAATAGAACTCCAAATGTCTGCAATTATTTCCTCTTCCATTCGCGAACCCGATCTACCACAGCCAGTGTAACCATCGAAGTAACAAGTAAGGACACCTGATATTCTCGAGTATGCAGCGGTGGAAAACATTGCCGTCATGTGTTTTAATTGGTAAGAGGTTTGATTTAAGTAATGAAAACCGATTCACTACGCACAGTTTTTGCCTTGAAATAATCTTGGTTGCTAGCGCCACCATACCGGAAGTGTCTCACCACACATACTCACTACTACTACTACTACAGCTGCTACTGCTACTGCTACAACAACAACAACAACAACAACAACAACAACAACAACAACAACAACAACAACAAAAACAACAACAACTACTACTACTACTACTACTACTACTACTACTACTACTACTACTACTACTACTACTACTACTACTACTGCAGCTGCTAATGCTGCTGCTGCTTGTCACGAGACAGCCCACAACCCTCTTGTCTTAGACTTGCCTAGATCTTGTCACCTCTATGCAGGTGGAATCAATTTGAATCATGGACTTTCTTCAGTGGGTAAATAGTTATTATTTTGTAATTCTGAGTCTACATGTCTGGGTTAAGTACTCAATTCAATCATAATTTTCTTAGGAATGTTATATTTTTGAATTAAGAACCTTAGGTGGAAGATTCATTGATAGTGAAGCCAAAATTCCAATGGCCTAACTACCGCTTAGGACGCGGATGAACCTCCCCCCCCCCGCCTCCATCGGGAGAGACGCTTAGTTTGAACTTATTCTTGACTCAGCTTCCCGAGAGGACAGACTGCATGCTGCTTTTTTTTTCAGTATGTTTACCTATCTCTGCTTGAATCACAGATTCATCTAAGAATATCCTTGAGCATGGGTAAGTACATTACAATTTATGAGTACCATATGCGTAATCCGTGATGCCGACATCAACCATCTTGTGCCTATTGGTCTATAAGAATTTAGGTCTAGTCCTGTATGCCCTATACGCTTAAAGGCTTGGAAAAGGGTCCTTTACCATTTTACCTTTACTTATATGTGTAATCCTCCTGCTGGTGTAAACTAGAGGTGGCTATGTGAAATAATATGACTGAACCTTTCAGCAATTCTAATTGAAGGTGGGAGCATAACCTAGGCCTCCCATAAAGAGCCGAGGTCTCTCTCCACGAGCTCCTTCAATGGGTTCGAGACAGCTTGGACCTTAGATAGCCGTTTTACAGTCTGCTTGTCGCAATGTCAAATGTATTTGAACAGTCTAGACACTAGTGCAGGTATCTGGGTCAGCGCCCAACTATACCGATCAATAACAGCTGGGTCAGACTAATTTTAGTAGAGGTCTGACGTCCCTAACTGGCCTCCAGGCGTTTTCGGAAACGTTAACAAAACTTGCCACAGAGAGGGCTGCATGTGTTGTATGTGTCCCGTCTGTGTTATATATATCTTGTATTTGTGGTATTTTGCGTGGGTATAGGTTGCTAGTATGAAAGGGGAAAGGTGTTATCCTTCTATAGGTTGGCATACGTAAACTTTCGCATTCAGTATAGATTAGCGTTAGAGAGAACTTTTTTCCCTGCTTACCTCTCAGCTGACAATGGCGACCCTGATGTTTGTTACAGACTAATGTAACCTAACAGAGACCTCCGAGTTAAAAGTATGTGGATAGATGGAGGGGTGAGGAACTTGGTATGCAGGGTATTGGATGATTGCAAATTCTGGTTTTCCTTTTTTGTCACATGATTTTAACCTTATCCGGAAGCCAGGTCGACAATCAGTGTCCTAGCACTATTAGTTGTAACCCACATCCAGTATACAGGAGCAGGGTACTGTCGTGTACTACTCATTTCTGCCCTTGCATCATGTCAGTGATTTTATAGTCAACAACTATCTGTGATTCTGTGATGTTTACCACCAGCTTGCATCTGCAACTGCCTACGACCAGTAAGTGATTTCAAGTTTGGACTGTAACATTTTTTAAATTACCACGGACCCATCTTCGGTGAAATACCCGGTAACATTGACTTTAACAGTGGGATAAATGTGTAGACAATAGTTTCTGTTTTGTATTGTGTTTGATGAGCCACGAGCTTCAAGAAAGAATTCACCAGTCGTGAGAGGAGGCCTTCCAGTAAACCGGAGCTTGTGACAGACAAATGAAACACCAGCATCTACTGTTAATCCTATACCTAAGTGCCAGTTCCCGTGTCCAGTATTCCACATTTTAGCAGTGATGATTGTGGCTGCTACTAGGGACAGCCCAGACGCTTGTCTGTCAAAAATTGTCTTTGTTTCATCAGTGATGATTGATCTTGCTGAATTCTTTTTTATTCCAACAAGTGTTGCACTGATTACATTATGTTTTGTGATTTTTACATTCTGTTGTTGGTGTCCTTCCTTCACATTTCCTAGTTGTCTGGAGTGTTTGTGGGACTGTTATACTTTATGTTATACTGTGTTAATTTGACTAGCATAGAATTACTATCTAGTCTGGTTACCTAAAATTAGTGAGAAAGTCAGGCCAATTTGCGCCTAGGAATGTTTATGTATTCTGTAGTGCCATAATTTGAGTCGCCTCCCCCATGAAGTAGGTTGGATGTTCATTGGAGCTACAGGGTTCCGTCTAGACCACTGCAAGCCAACATCTCAACACAATAATTACTTCAGAGGGCCATTTGGTTCATTAGGGGACGCACGTAGTGACACTAACATTATATGACACTGCTGCTGCTGCTGCTGGTACTACTACTGCAATGACTTCTGCTAAATACCCACATCTACATAGCACATACGAAGGCTCTTAGACAATGCTCCTTGAAAACCTGACGATGAAAGGCTGGGGTGGGGGGGGGGGGGGGGGGGATGGTTGGGGAGTGGATAACATTTTGTTTTGTTTCTATAGTGAGACCCAGGAACACACACAGTGATGCTAACTAAATATAGTCGCTTTTGCTGTTCATCAATTATATATATATAAATACATAGATCCATGTTTGTTTGTTTGTTTGTTTGTCACATATAGTCTCGGAAACTACTGAACTGATTACGCTGACATTTTTAGGACTTGTTTGTTTTGATGCCGGGATACTGCCTGGCATAGTTTGAAAATAGTGGCGAAATATGTTGGGAAATTTTCGAAACTAATATTTTTAATTTAGTGACTTTTAATTATAGCCACGCTGCTGAATGCTCGTGCGCAGTAGTCAGGACGCACAACTTTCAAGATCCGCCGGCGAGATATGTACAGTAAACCAGACTATCTCTATATCTGCGCCGGCAATCAATATTCCGACATTAACCAATTAGACGCATGCGATTTCTATTTTCTTTCCTATCTAAGAACATTCCATGAGTTAGAGGTGGATTTGAAAGAATTTGGGGGAGATGGCATCGAAGACTATCAGACAATGATTGCAACATTAATCGTGCTAGACAAGTGCGATTTCAATTGTTGTTCTGTTTTATTAATAATTGAAGCTATTTCTGGGATATTTGTCTAATAAAACAATTTACTGCGGTTTTGAGTTGTGTTAGAATTGGGACACAGTAGTCGGGACACACTTCTCAAATAGTTTTTCTTTTTTTTTATCGTTGCACGTCAAAAAGAAGTGGTTGGCAAAATGGTTAGAAGCAGGGCTCCCGTTGGGAAACCAGGGCTCGTTTCCCCAGTACGGCATTTGATTTTTCTGCTTTTGTTTGCCCGGAAGCATAATAAAAACCTCGCCTGCTCTGTCGTGGCGACAGCACTATTCGTGCGGCTTTTAATACTAAAAAAAAAAGTGCATGTATGTAGGTAAACCAGTTGATAATTAAATCTGACTATTTCGCATACTATGATTTCATTTCGCACTTTCTAACTGCATGGTTTTGCTGAATTTTTATAGATTTTCATTTATTTTCAATTTGATTTAATTTTTTTCTGACATTGCTTTGGAATTAAGCTGTGCTGTTTATCATAGGGTTAATTACGTAATGATGGTGTAATTTTCCTGTTTGCGCTGCTTTTCACTTTTTCTCTTTACTTTGATTTAGCAGATCTATGCAACAGCAACGCGTGGCCGGGTACAGTGTCGTATGGCAGTTTTGTCGCACACCTTTACTTACGGATTATTTTCGCAAATCCCTCAGGTGCTCTGAGACAGGGGTGTTTTGAATGGTGGCTCTCGTTCTTCTAGAGGCCTAACCCTCGGTTCAAACTTTCCATTCAACCTGTCTCAGGAATGAGGTGACTCGACCTCTGACTCCACAGGGTTACTATGAACTCTTGGGTACCTCTCGGCCAGACATCCCCATTACTAAATTTGCCCCCAGACTGGTAAACAAAGTGAACACAGTCAAATATATAGACAACAGTGAATATGACAATACAAGAATACCTTTCTGACTACGACAATTGATTCACTAACACCAAACCTTTCGAAGAACAGAAAGTCTTACGAACTAAAACTTCAATGTATTCAATACTTCATCACAGGAAAGATTAAAAGTAGCACGAAGAACTAGAATGATTGTTCAAATCTCCGAAGAATAAAAGATAGAGAAAAAGTCTTTCTACAGGGCTACATCCATTTCCGGAATCATCATCGCATGGAGGTATGAGACAGATTATGAAGGCACATCTGGAATCAAGCCGCTATATGATGTTACTCTGACTTATCTGGTTGGATCCTGCAGCTCCTCAGGGTGTCGGAAAGTGGAATTCTGCAACGTCTCGCCTCTCAGAATGTCTCCGCACGATTGATAATACCTCTGGGATTGATTAAAGGACAATCAACTCCCCAGAGACTGGTAGGTGTAGACTTCACATACAGTCAAACATATTCGGTAATAGCTGATCAACGCACGTCGGTCGCTTCCCTGGTGTTGGTTGGTGGAAGAGCACGACTACGCCACGGATGCTTGTTGGATCTTCCCAAATCCTGAAATTAACAAGGCAACACACATGAGCGAACCGTACCTAATGTACCCCGTTAATTACTCTCCTCACGCTCTTCACATGCTCAGATATAATTGAGGCTAGTCCAAACCATGAAGGTTGACTTCCCATATCTTGGAACCCCTGCAGTTTCCCAGAGTGAGCACCAGAGTCGTACATACGTTTCCATTAACTCGAATAGTTTCTGAATTCAGTCCTGTAGCGAAAGCCAGACAGATCTCTATCATTCCCCATCCCTCTAAATATACCGTTTTCACTAGTTGGAAAGATAAGGTATAGGAGATAAAGACAAAACCAAGATCGAAGGAAATATGCTCCGAAAGCATTCCTATAGCCTAAGCTTGTTGTGGTTACAGTAGCTCCTAGCAACAGCGGATATGACGTCACGCCTGACCCGAAGCTTCTTGTCCTTTTCAACGGTCCAGCGACTCAACAAGTTCAGAGACCGAATAAAAGATAACAACTGATCATACAAAGTTAACAATACCATAAATACACTCCAGATATGTGGATCGATTGATCCAAAGAGGTTTAGAAAGCCGGCTCGAAGAATTCACCGAGAAATTTCAGCCGAAAGTGCATTCCAACCAGGATGGATCGCTATCTGTCGTCTTTCATCGCAGGCGATCGTAGACAAACAGATTCGCATTATCAATCTGCTGACCTTCCTTACACACACATACAGGCACTGAGCACAAATATTCAATTAAATCCTTTTAGGAAAACTCACCCATGACAAATGGATAAAGAGAATAAAGAAGCTTGTCTTTTTAACGGTCAAGTGGCTACAAAATGCAATACGTTCGCTCACTTGAACGGACCATGAAGAAGTGACGTATAAAAATATAGTCCCTATCTACGGCAGTTGGTGTAAGAATATAGCTCAAGTATACTGTGAAGCGGACAGACAATTAATCTTAAATAGGCGTAGAAAATGTGTCCTAACATGTAAATTGACACTAAAAGCCTAAAAGAAACAATCTAAGAGTGATTTATATGGATTTCTCCTATCTGGACTCCCCCACAACAAACGAACTATATAACTACGGTCGGACCATCCGATATCATAGTTACAATGACGACATTGGGGGTGTACAGACTGTGGGCCGGCTCATTGAGGTAGGTGTGTGCATTCTGTAATATGACATACAGCTAAATCACTATAAATGATAAAGCGGAATGGAGAAACAGATTGCGAGCCCTATGTGACATATAAGACTGAAGGATGACGATGATGTCGTTTGTTCATTTCATTGTATTGTGTCAGAAACATCACATATACAAGGTTAAGAATATCTTGTATAAGTTATGTTTCTGACACAATAGAATGTAATGATAATATTTGGAGTTACCTGTAGTTAGAAAAGACCTAGCTCAGGAGGGTCTCATGTATTTTCTACCTTGGTTTTAGCGAAACGAAAGGTACCAAGGGACGAAACTGTTGTCTTCTGAAGCATCATAACATTGGCACAATAACGCTCGACGTGGTAAATATTCTAAAGACCACGAAGACCACCAAGAGCCAAAGTCACAGTAACAATTGTAAACATTTTGTGAATTGAGTTGAGATCTGGACAAGTGTGGGCGTGCCAGCGGATGAATTTGACGAGATTGGAACCTACGTGTTGGGAAACAATTTACATGCATACTCATATCTGTGTCTCTATGATAACCCTGTGCATTACAGTTCTGATTTTAATCCGTTCTGTCTCGCTGCTGTATTATAAGTAAGTAAGTAAAGGACCCTTTTCCACGCCTTAAGGCGTATAGGGCATATAGGGCTAGACCTATATTTTTATAGACCAATTGGCACAAGATGGGTGATGTGTTCAGTATCACGCCGGCCGCCTTCACCTTCCCGGGACTGCACCCGGTACCTACTCAAAGCTGGGTTGACCTAGGAGCTAAGGTCATTTTAAAAAAAGCCCGGCTCCGCCACGGAGCGAACCCACGACCTTCCGAGGCTGTATTATAACTAGTTTCAAATGTCGTGGCCTCTCACTTAGAAAAAAATTCAGTAACTTTTGTACAGATCAACACGAAATTTTCAATTCCGGCGTTAAATTTACCATGTCCTAATGATTTATAATTTATAGCGGCACAGGTGCCGCTGATCTCTTAAAGCGGCGAATTTCTTTGATCTTGGTTTGACTTATATTTTGTATGCCCCTAAAATAGAAAACAGTAATTGTTGCAAGCGTGGAGATTGTTTGGGAATCTATTTACGTGGTCATTTTTTTGACAGCCTATCCCTCATACAATAAAACATCCACAAATCACGGGAGCTAATGCTGGAGATGACCTCCTGAAAATGAAATGTCTACGAAACATGCGCAATTTGATGTTTTGAAAAGTTACCGTTTTTACTTATCTGTCAGCATACTGATTGCTTGCTTTGAATCAGTCTTTTTAAAAAAAAAAAATGTTAATTTACCGCCAAAAAGACACAAATAAAATAAAAACTATATGTTTCTTCACCTCAAACACAATTCTTTCAAGGACATGATTATAAACAGGTAGCATGCGGAATTTCAACAACTTACAATAAACGGTTACTGACCTGTAGAGTTTTAGAAGTGTACAAAACTCCCGAAACGGACTATAGTAAATTTCCTAAGGAAGCATAATGGGAAGGCAGAAGTAATAGTGATTTAAAAAAAAAAACGAATATTGTCTAAATGTATAATTAGAGTCAAATGCGTTATTTTAAAATAAGTAAAGAAACTCAATTTTTTAGGTACTAGGGAAACATCCACCAGAAGATGTATAATAGAGATAAGGAACGACATAGGACACGTCATGGCATGCAGTGGTGTCAACACACCAGATGACATAAGCTAACTATGGAAATGCATGACCACCTACGTCAGCAGACAAGACACTTGATGATGATGACTAACGATAATTTGTATAATAAAATTAGATTTCCATTTTGACGTGGATGCGTGGCTGAGCTGCATCAGTTATCGCATCTTAGTTTTATTGGAGCAATGATCCAGTCGTTTAAGCCAATAAAGAGCATTCTAAGGAAAGTAATACATGCATATATTTTAGGCTTAGCATGTAATCTGCATATCTGCATCACTTAACCTAGATTGTGATCGCTGGCGATTATACTGCCTATTAGGTTTTGCATGCAGTTATATTCACATTTTGATCTATCCTATCATACATTCATCCATACATCATACCATTCTTTCTATAAATCGATCCACCCATACATACACCCATCAGTCTATCCCTTCTTCATTTTATTCATCCATTCATTTTCCCAACTACCGTTCCATCCATCCATCTATTCCTACATACAGGCTTACATACATTCATATATATATATATTTATATGTGTGTGTGTATATATAATAATATAACAATTGATATATATTATATAAATAACAATATATATAAATTATAACTATTTATACACACACATAAATACAATACATGTTTACACACACATACATATAGTACATACATTCACACACACACACACATATATATATATAATATATTCTATATATATAATTATATATATAAATATATATATAAAATTCATTTCAGTAGCATGTACCCTCGCGGAACCTCGCCTGCCATAACAACCCTCCGGCCACTAAAACCTTCCTATCCTGAGCAAGATGTCCCTGCGTATCCTGCATACAACCATCTGGAAGAGTCATCTGCACATCCTGCACCCAATCTTCTCCTTGTCCCTTCCTCTTCCTCTCTTCCCAGGCATATACCCCTAAATTAATTGTTCTCTCTAGACTTTTATATATATATATACATGTAGTACTATATATGTACATATTGTAGATATAATCTTATATATATATATATATATATATATATATATACAAATATATATATATATATTATATATATATATATATATATAAAACACATACATGAATATACATATATAAATAAATATGCATATACATATATGTTATATATATATATATATATATATATATATATATATACAGGAATATACATGGGGCAATATGTATATGTATATATACATTAATATATATATATATATATATGTACGTAACAGATGTGGATCTGGCCCGTAGTGGGGATCCACATGCGAGAGAAAGCTATGGGGGAGCCGCGGTGGCGACCTTAAAAACGCACAATCTAAAACTTTTGTGACCCAGACGTGGGACTCAATATTTAGCATGTACAGATATAATGTCGAACGCAGAAGAAGGAGGAGGGAGAAGTAGAAGAAGAGAAGAAGAAGAAGAGAAGAAGAATAAGAAAGAAGAAGAAAGAAGAAAAGAAGGAAGAAAGAAGAAGAAGAAAAAGAGAAGAAGAAGAAGCAAGAAGAAGAAAGAATAAGAAGAAGAAGGACTAGAAGAAAAGAAGAAGAAGAAGAAGAAGAAGAAGAAGAAGAAGAAGAAGAAAAACAACATAGACAAGGTCTGAGACTGTCTGAGTCCTGAACACCGTACGATGTGTCATCACCTATTGCCCATTTGTACTAAGCAGCCAACTTTGTGATCTGATGTTTAGCATAGGCATTGTAGAGAAATCTGGCTAGTAATTGTAACACCCCCAGTAAGTATATGAGTTGCCACATATATGACAGTCTGGTGATCAAATGTTATGTTCACATAGCAGATATCGTCATGAAATTGCAATATCTCACAGTCATGGATGACGCATGTAGAACAAATGTTATGAAAATCAACACTCAAAAGTCAGAAATGATGTTAAAAGAAAGAAAGATACAGAACCTACATTCGGCTGTAAAGTGCACAAGCGTTAAACAGGCATCTAAGTTTAAATATCTGGGAAAAACATTACCCTAAAGATAGTAAATTATGTGTCCTGTTGCCATACAGTTGGTTGTGCCTTACTTGGTTTAAATTAATGTGCAACTTCTGATCGGTTTGTAAACCCTGCTTTCGTCGATGATAAACTGCATTTCTAATGACGGCCTTATGTTTTTAAGGCGTGTATATGCTAGCAGATATGTTGAGAATGCAGTATATGTAACTTTTTTTTTTTTTTGGCACAAGGGACAGTAATGGACAATGTGTTTGTTTTTCGTTGGCACAGAAGCGGAGCAACTATGGGGTGACCCGTTTACTTAGCTAAAAAAAAAGATTACCAAGATTCTTGCTTGCAGATCGTGGATTTTGTGGAGAGTGATGACCAACCACGCCAGTCGGCAAGAAACCTGTTTATTATGATGATTATTATGATGATGATAATGAAAGAAACAAAAGTAACCACAATGTAACACATGAAGATAGACGCTTCCTAATGTCCTGTTTGACGAAACATATCGACCTCACGAATCAGTTGCACATCCTGTACTCATTATAGACTAGACCGTTTTATGACAAAGTTAAATTATAGATTAGACAGCTTTTGACAACGTTAAATTATGGATTAGGAGGTTACAAGGCATTTGTTTGATGTGCGATGGATTCAGA
>CAJHNH020001779.1:2871146-2891146 GCA_905116865.2 Candidula unifasciata | reverse complement strand
CAACTGCGTATATTAGTTAGTGTGTTGACACCCCTTCACACCATCTCAAAAAGCTGTCAGACAGGTTTGCATCCTTTGAAAACATTAGGCGAGGAGAGGAGTGGGTCAAAATGCCACCTAAACAGTCAGATGTAGAGTCATAATCACGCTGAGCCGGGAATGCAGAGACTGGCCAGTAGGTGCAACGGAGATGGAAATTTAATAATTAATTCAAGAAAATGCTCGTTTAGAAAATTTGATCATTTACACAGACGGTTCAGTGTCAAAAGGCAAAAGAAGTGCATGAGGCGTCTTAGCAAAAGTTAATGGTCCACGTTTGGTGCAGGAGAGCCTAGCATATGATTCCACAGCATCCGGCTTAAGAATGGAGGTGGAGGCGGTCACTGCAGCTTTCCCCTAGCTAGAGAACACGCACACACACACACATTGTGATTATGACTGACTCAGAAATCATGCTGAGGAAGACTAGGACAGGCATGCTTTGCGCAGAGTGGCATGCTTCGCTGCGGAGGACACCGGTGAGGAGATGCTCAAAGCCAGAGGAAATGCAAGAGGGACATTAAATGAGAATGCTACTGGCACCATTAGTATCAGAACTCTTCGCTGGCTGCTGGAGATAGGGACGGAGCGCTTATGGGAATGTCCAGAGTGCTGCAATGTCGGTTCTAGAATCAAATGAAATCAAATCAAAAGGCTGTCAAGAATTGTCTCGCGCTGTCTTCCACTATCTTTCAACAGATCTTTTCAGTGGTCACAGCATGTTCTAGTTTCCTTCTTCTCATAACATGCTGTCCATCACTAACTATTTATAGGATGTGTGCAGACAACAGACAGGTCTCTGGATGTGTGCAGACAACAGACAGGTCTCTGGATGTGTGCAGACAACAGACAGGTCTCTGGATATGTGAAGACAACAGACTGGATGTGTGAAGACAATAGACAGATCTCTGAAAATGTGAAGACAACAGACTGGATGTGTGAAGACAATAGACAGGAATTTGGATGTGTGAAGACAATAGACAGGTCTCTGGATGTGTGAAGACAATAGACATGTCTCTGGATGTGCGAAGACAACAGACAGGTCTCTGGATGTGTGAAGACAACAGACGAGTCTCTGAATGTGTACAAAAGACAGGTCTCTAGATTTGTACAAAAGACAGGCCTTTAGATTCAGATAATGGAACAATATGACGTATTTTAGAGAAAAAAAAAAGGCGCGGGGAGAGATGCAGCGAGTCTTAATATAATAGGAAAGAAACGACAGATCCTGAAGGGTTAAAAAAAATGTGACAGATGAAATATTTGGCTTCGCTAAAAGACAAATCTTTTTAAATAAACCCCAATAAACTGTGAAGAAAAGCTTCAGTTAAACGAGCTGGAGGCAGTCAGCAATACAAGCGGGAGAATATTGTCAAAAGATGTATAAAAAGCCTTCTCAGACTGAACGATGGAACTTCATTGTCAAAGGGTTACAAATTGGGCAGGCACGTCAGTCTTACATTAGGAATTTCCAAGCACTCATCTTTCAGACCAAAGAAGCAGAGAGGATGCATACATTGCCAAATGTGAAGCGATGAAGATTCATTGCAGTCAGCTATCATTGCGGATACTTGATGCCCGAGTTGTTGATCTACAAATACATTGTTTAAATTGTGAGAAAATCCAAATAATTGACGCGTGCAATTTACCACTGAAGATATTTTTTCAGAGATTCAAAACCATCTCCTGGTTCACCACCGTCTGCAGTGCTTCTTCACTGGTCACATCTTCGCTGAATGTCTACATCAATTCTCAAGTGAGTGTTACTTGTGGACCCTAGTTGAGTAATGAACGAGATGAATGTCTACATCAATTCCCAAGTAAGTGTTACTTGTAGGCCCTAGTTGAGTAATGAAGCGAGATGAATGTCTACATCAATTCTCAAGTGAGTGTTACTTGTAGACCCTAGTTGAGTAATGAACGAGATGAAAATACATCAAAGCGAAGGAGTTTACTTGTAGAAGCAGGGAGCGAAAAGAAGAATCAAAAAGATTACTTTTAACTAGTTGGTTGGAAAAATTGGCGAAGGAGAATGGAAGCAGCAGGGGTTAGTTAGTCAGTTAGTTAGTTAATTAGTTAGTTAGTTAGTTGGTTGATTGTTTGGTTGGTTGGTTGGTTGGTTGGTTGGTTAGTTAGTTTGTTAGTAAGTTAATGAGTTATAATGGGTTCCATTATCAGTACACACGAGCCGTTCCTGATCAACTGGAAATAACACAAAATTTCCTTGACTGTCCCATTTGACAACTAGTGAACAATTTTCTAGTCACAGCAAAATCTTGAAGCTTGTAAACAAACAAAAAGAAGAAGAAGAAGAAGACGAAGAAGAAGAAGAAGAAGAAGAAGAAGAAGAAGAAGAAGAAGAAGAAGAAGAAGAAGAAGAAGAAGAAGAAGAAGAAGAGAAGGAGAAATAATAGTAACAATAAAAGGAAGAAAAACAAGAAGAAAAAGGAGAAAAAGAAAAGAAGGAGAAGAAAACGATAATGAACATACGAAAGTGAATAATAATAATGATAATAATATTAATAATATTAATACAGTGCAGACCTCATAGCGATAACCCCACATGTAATAGTACTAGCAAGAAAAATTAAAGGGGAAAAACACATTGTTCTTGGCAATAGAAATTCGCCACATCTTAGATAGCCTTATTAAGCCGTTTGCAGCGTAGAAAAATTAATAAGCACTTGAAGCGTGAGTTGGTGAAGTCTCCTGAAGACAGGGGGAAACAAATACAGTAAAACTTGGATAAACCGCTATCATTTGGAGCAGTGCTGTGTCAGTTAACAGAATAGACGGATAACAGTATTCTCTTATACATATGTACGGTACAAATCACGAAAGTCACCCTATCTCACGGTCGGGTGATTTTGTAAGAGATTTCCCAGAACGGTTCTTTACTCCAGGGGTGTCACGTGTTCCTCGTTTTGACTGTTTCAAGCAGATCGAGCGACGACAGCCCACCGCCAACAAGCGTAATAATACAAAAACATCAATGATTCGATCCTCACAAAACGTCACAACTTTGGTGCTTCCCCTTGCAGTACTTCTTTCTGAGACCTATCGTTCACAGAAAACAGAGTTGCAAAAACTAAACTGCGGCAGTCGCTTCTTAACATGGTATATACACACAGGGCGAAGCAAGCCACGTTATAACGCCAGAAACAGAGGACAGCTCCTGGGAACAAGGACAACATGAATGGGAGCCGGCACGAAATCTCGCACGCGATCGAGATAGGGTGATTGTCGAGTTAAATACCCATATGTACAGTAACGTAATTTCATTGCCGGCTTGGACGAAACCTGAATGAAAATCCTTTAAAGGCGAATAATAAATACCTATTGTACTTAATTTTACAAAAACGTAAATAAGAGCAAAAATGTACAGAAATGTAATACTAGAAAACTAATTTAATTTTAAAATAATATGGCATCTTCTGTGTCTTTGAGGCTTGAACTTTCTGCACCGCGATGTTCCGTATGTTACACAGAGCTTTCTGCACCGCGATGTTCCCTATGTTACACAGAGCTTTCTGCACCGCGATGTTCCCTATGTTACACAGAGCTTTCTGCACCGCGATGTTCCCTATGTTACACAGAGCTTTCTGCACCGCGATGTTCCCTATTGTTCCTTATGTTACACGGAGCTTTCTGCACCGCGATGTTCCGTATGTTACACAGAGCTTTCTGCACCGCGATGTTTCCTATGTTACACAGAGCTTTCTGCACCGCGATGTTCCCTATTGTTCCTTATGTTACACAGAGCTTTCTGCACCGCGATGTTCCCTATGTTACACAGAGCTTTCTGCACCGCGATGTTCCCTATGTTACACAGAGCTTTCTGCACCGCGATGTTCCCTATGTTACACAGAGCTTTCTGCACCGCGATGTTCCCTATGTTACACAGAGCTTTCTGCACCGTGATGTTCCCTATTGTTCCCTATGTTACACAGAGCTTTCTGCACCGCGATGTTCCCTATGTTACACAGAGCTTTCTGCACCGCGATGTTCCCTATGTTACACATAGCTTTCTGCACCGCGATGTTCGATATGTTGTTACACAGAGCTTTCTGCACCGCTATGTTCCCTATGTTACACAGAACTTTCTGCACCTCTATGTTCCCTATGTTACACAGAACTTTCTGCACCGCTATGTTCGATATGTTACACAGAAGTAGTATCCTTGTTACATGTGCTCCTCTTGCATTTCAAACCATTCGATGCGCTTTGGTAACATTTTTTGTCTGTTTCTGAGTGGCTAGTGGTAAGTGTTTGGTTCAAACGGATCCTTTCTTTAATAAAGGCAGATAATAGAAAAAGCAGGATAAACGATTTACAGTTATTCGAATTTTTACTGTATTATTACATTGAAACAACCAAAATAAATGACATCATTTGGTCTTCCACTTGACAGATCACCAGTCTGGAGAAGCACTTTAACATCAGCAGCTCTACCAGTGGCTTCCTGCTGTCCTGCAACGATCTAGGATTCCTGCTGACCACTTTACTGTTCAGCTACTACGTCAGGAGAATACACATCCCCCGTGCTCTCAGCTACACCACCATGTTGTACGGTGCCGCTGGCTTGTTGTGTACTGTGGCTTTCCTGGGCAGTAAGGATCAGATTCCCAGTCCCCCAAAGGAAAGTGATGACGTCACGGAAGGTGACCCTATCTTTGCTCCAGTGTCTTCCTTTTCTATAGATCTTTTTTAAGAGATGAGCAGTTTAAGGAGTTAAGGAATCAATGAAACAGTGAGACAGACTATGTATTAATCGCTGAAATATTAGGAGATGAAGATGTCAAACAGAAAGAGAGTCAGTTTGTTGTAAAGAAGACAGACAGACAGACAGACAGACAGACAGACAGACAGACAGACAGACAGACAGACAGACAGACAGACAGACAGACAGACAGACAGACAGACAGACAGACAGACAGACAGACAGACAGACAGACAGACAGATGATAGATATATAGATAGATAGATAGATAGATAGATAGATAGATAGATAGATAGATAGATAGATAGATAGATAGATAGATAGATAGATAGATAGATAGATAGATAGATAGATAGATAGATAGATAGATAGATAGATAGATAGATAGATAGATAGATAGATAGATAGATAGATAGATAGATAGATAGATAGATAGATAGATAGATAGATAGATAGATAGATAGATAGATAGATAGATAGATAGATAGATAGATAGATAGATAGATAGATAGATAGATAGATAGATAGATAGATAGATAGATAGATAGATAGACAGACAGACAGACAGACAGACAGACAGATAGATAGACAGCCAGACAGACAGACAGACAGACAGACAGACAGACAGACAGACAGACAGACAGACAGACAGACAGACAGACAGACAGACAGACAGACAGACAGACAGACAGACAGACAGACCAGACCAGACAGACAGACCAGACAGACAGACAGACCATACAGACAGACAGACAGACAGACAGAAAGACAATTAAACTTACATGTCATCTGAGCATCAACTATGAAAGACACTGCTTATTGTCACATCTCCTCAGATTCCAACACACATTTCATTCAGCTATGCTCAAATGAGACCCTACCCACCACGGACTCATGTGAGAACACTACAGCTCCGGCTAAGAGATTGTTCCTGATATCAGACAGCTGGAAGAACATTGCCATCTTCATCATAGCTCTGGGTATGGTGCTTCAAGGGATGGCTAAGGCACCACGGACCCCTTTCACTACAACCTACATCGATGACAATGTTCCGAGAACAAAGACAGCCTTGTACCTGGGTAAATAGATTCCCCCGTATGTGTTCTGGGGTCCTCTTTTGGAAGGTGGGTGAAGGGAAGGGAGACAAAATAGGTCCACTACCCTCAAACATACATGTCGTAAAAGGCAAATTTTTTATTGGCTGTGGAAATTGGTTCCACAGATGAGCTGCGGAGTGCACAAAGCTTGTTTTGTTTAGGTCTATCCTAGATTTTGAGATATATAGTATGTGCAGTTGTTTGCTGTGCCTTTCAGCGAACAAAACATGATATGGGGCCTTTTTGGATGCTATTTAAAAAAAAAAAAAAAATTAATTTTTCTGCTGGTATTTCTCCGGTCTCTTAGACTTTACTGAATAATCTATGTAGCAATTCTGTCGATGTGTTTATATTGGCCCTAATGGCTTCAGCTGGAATACCTGTCGCCTTTCCTTCGTAAGAAGATTGATAGATTTTCTAATTTTCTCTTTAGATGGTATCTCACAGTTGATATCCAGTTTCATTTCTAAAAGCTGGAGATCTGGGGGAAACTATGGGCCTGGTCTGTTTAGAAGCATTTGAAAATATTCAACCCATCTGTTCATTTGATCTTCTGTGTTAGGAACTGCCTTTCCTAAACTATTTTTGATTGATCCAGTTGGCTAACTATATTTACCAACTAATTTTCTTGTGTTACTGTTAAGTTCTCTAAGGTTTCCCTTTGCTGCCGTGCTGCTGTCTCCGCTTCTTGTGTTAGATCAATTAGATATTTCACTTTTTCTGCCCTAAATGCCTCCTAACTTCCTTATTCGCTTCTGTGTGTTTATCCTGAGCTCTAGCTTTCCCAGCTCTAGTTTTGCTTTTGTTTAAGTCTGCTTTTTTACTTTTCATTTCTTTGATTAATTTAATGGTTTCTGGTGTTATCCACTCTTTATGTTTCCGTTCTTTCTTGCCAAGAACTTCTACACAAGATTCATTCCAGATTCCTTTGAACTGATCCCAGCAGACTTCGGCACTGACATTTTCAGGTAACTGCTGCAACACCTGATAATTTTGAGAGACTATAACTGAAAACTGTTCCTTTACTTCTTTATCCCTGAGATAACCTACATTATATTGGTTTCTATGATAATAAGATGTTATATATCTTTTAAGTTTCAACTTGATTTTACTCACCACCAGGAAATGATCAGTAAATGCACCGGCACCTCTGAAAGCCCTAACATCATAAAGGGATGATCTAAACTTTTTGTTAATACATAGGTGATCAATTTAATTGGTTGTCTTATGGTCTGGTGATTCCCATGTTGCCTTGTGTATTCTTTTATGGGGAAAAATACTTCCACCAAAAACATACTGGTTTACAAAAAATTGTAAACAATTCTCGATTTTTATTTATTACTCCTAGACCATGTCTCCCCATAATTTCTTCATAATCTGTATTGTCTGATCCTATCTAAGCACTCAGGTCACCCATCACAATTTTTAAATTGCCCTTTCTTTCATTATTTATATTATTCTGAAGCTGCATGTAAAATCCTTACTTAACAGATGTATCTTTATCATTTGTTGGTTCGTAACACTGTATTACCGACATGTTCACCTTCTGTTTTGCTGTTTTAAATGCTGCTCTTTTTAACTTTGGTACCTATGTAGAGATAGGGGCCTATGCGAATTTAATGAGTATAATTTTTGTTTTGTCATTATTAATAAAGATTTATTTTTACTAATGTTAGTTTGCATGCGCTTTGCACAGCTCCACTTAACTAAATTTACAAAAAGTTACTAAAGTTACAAAAAAAAAAAAAAAACAAATCTAGATCATAATTTAGACTACACAGTCCTCTGCGAATGTATCGCATGCTGATGACAGACATAAGGGAAGATCATTTATGCAAATAGCACAAAATAAAGGGCAAAGAATAGAACCCTGGGATACACCAGTATTTTAAATAGTAGCCTGGGATACATCTTTATTGAATGAAATTTTTTGCTTCCTTTTCAACATAACAGATTGTATCAACTTTAATAGATGGATGTAATATGATGTGATGCTTGTAAACGCGATGAATTGCTTTTGTTGATCAAGTTATTAATTACTCAAATGATATCATCATCATCATGTAGCATGTCCTTTGCAGAAGCCTGTCTGAAAGAAACTCAGTCTTTAGCCAACTGTCCCGCCGCATGTACGGCGATATTAAGGAGACTCTTATATCCTGTACCCATCTTCGTTTTGGTCAGACCCTGTCCCTCATTCCTGCTACCACGCCCTCTGCTAGAACTTTTTCCAATCCATCATGGCGCTTGATATGACCAAAATATTTCACCTTAAACATCATAACCTGCACAGTTCTTGGCCACAGCAGTAGCCATGTGGCCCTAAAACCTCAGGCTCACAACGCCACATCAATTCCACCCTCCTTTCCCTATCCGCACCGCTATAAAATGCGTTGAATACATACAGTGGTGACAGTTTACAATTACACAGGTAAATCCTATCTTTCTGATAAAGGTTTTGTCACGGGAATCGGGATATTTGGACCTTCTATTTCCTTTGCTCTTGGCGGCGTCTTCAGCAGTATCTACGTCACTCTGGAGGGTAGGTAAAGTAAAGAATGTTTTCTTTTGTCAATGGTGCATTAGGCATATACATTAGACGCATATTTGTATAGACAGATTGGCACATAAAGCGTGACATGGTTTTCATCACACCGGCCACTTTTACTTTCCAGGAATTTACCTCGTGTCCATTTGAGGCAGGGAAGACCTGGGAGTCAAGGTCAATATTGAAATTCAATATCAGTCAGGATTCAAACACAAGACCTTCTGATAGATAGGTGAACATGCAGAAACAATACTACAGCGGATCACAATTTTGGATTTCTATTTGACCTGATTTTTATTTATATTTTACCCCAATCACGATCTCTTCTCTGTCAATAGTTTTCTCTGTTAATTGTTTTATCTGGTAATAGTTCTCTATGATAACTGTTTCCTTCTGGTAATAGTTTTCTCTTTTATAGTTTCCTCTGTAAATATTTTCACTTCCTGTTTAAGCTTCCTGTAATAATAGTTTCTCCCTGTTAGTATTTGCCCCTGTTAATAGCAGAATTACTATTCGCCGACGACCAGGTACTCATAGCAGAAAATACCGAATGCCTACAGAACCACCTAAATCAAATTAGTAACAAAGGGGAGGACTATAATAAGAAAATGAACACTACGAAGACAGAGACAATGATGATAGGAAGACAGAAAGACAATTTAGAAATACAATAAAAAAACAGCACCCTGAGACAAACAGAGGAATTTAACTATTTGGGAGCAATTTTCACATCCGACGGAAAACTGGACAGAGAAATTAGCTCCAGATGTGCCAAAGCTAATCAAGTAATGGGGCAACTATCTCCCCTGATGACACACAAACAGATACCTCGGAGTACTAAAGTGAATCTAATCAGAACTATTTTTTTGCCAACACTATGCTATCAAGGTCAAACGTGGACACTTACATCCTCCAATAAACGTAAAATTATGACAACAGAGATGACATGCCTTTGAAGAGCTGCAGGAGTTTCAAGGAAAGACAGAATACGAAATCATGAAATCAGACGAATGCTAGGAATAAAGCCAGTTTTACAGGTCATCAAAGAACAACAAATAAAGTTGTTTGGACACCTAACAAGAATGCCCTGGTACTATCTGCCACAGCGAGCCACAATAAAACGTTACAACGGGTATAGAGCGAGTTGAAAACCTCGGATAAGATGGAGTGATGGCATTAAGAACAGCCTTACAGAAATGAACATCAGTCTTAATAGTGCTCTTGACAGAGCTCATCAACGAACATTACATCTCCCCCCGACACTTCGATGAGGTAAAAGGTGGAAGAGAAGAAGAAGAAAAAGAAGAAGAAGAAGAAGAAGAAGAAGAAGAATAACTCCCTCTGTTAACAGTTCTCTCTGTTCGTTTGCTGAACTAGCCAACATTTATATGAACATAAATACACTCGAATTAATTTCTTGTTAACGTCTCATTGCTAGTTACCAGCATGTCACCCCGCGATCCCAGATGGATCGGAGCCTGGTGGATCGGTTTTCTCTTATTTGGAACACTGGGTCTCATCATCGCTGTACCACTGCTATTCTTTCCTAAGCACATGCGCAAGCAGAATCGTTGGGGTGTTGCTAAGGAAACGGCGAAGAAAGGTCTAAATACAGGAACGAGAATTTCCAAAGATGTAAAAGGTTGGAAATTTACTTTCGTTGTCCGCGTTTATCATCATCATCATGTAGCAGGTCCTTTGCAGAACGTTGCTCTCATCACGGTGTGCCTGAAAAGAAACTCGGTCTTTCGTCAGCTCTCCCACCACATGTACTTTTATACTCAAGGAGTCACTTATATCATGTGACCATGTGACCAGAACTTATAAAAGCGAAGGTGGATACAAGAATGGAGGGTGCATTGGATGTGAACACATATAGGATTGCAGCATTGTATGTGAACACATATAGGATTGTAGCATCGTATGTGAACGCATATAGGATTGTAGCATTGTATGTGAACGCAAATAGGATTGGAGCACTGGAAAGAGGGAAGAGGGCGGCAAAGGACCTGATGGTTTGGATAAGAATGGTGTGTTACTGCACGCGCTATCCGATTTGATTATGAGAAGAAATAAAAATTGTCACGTTCAACCAGCATCCCCAAAAGGGGGAGCTTTTGGTTATAATTGTGACTAAGCTAATTGCACCACATGGAATGGCTTAACGTTGCTCGCCACAAAGAAGTCCTGAAAAGGACAGTTGCAGTGTTGACGCGATCAAGAAAGACAGACCGAAATACTGCACCGACCGACGACGAGGCCGTCTTCCGGCCAGCCAATGGGCGCGCGTGTGTGTATTTATGTGTCAGCAGGGTGAGGGGTCAGAGAGACTGTAGTCTGATTGAGAATAACGTAGCGAATGTGGTGTCTACCCAGCAGCCATAAGTGCTACCTTCTACCTCTAACTCGTCTGGGTTCAAAGTAGCCCAGCACAATGCACGGGCTCTGTAGCACTGGCGAGGATCTTGGAATACTTTGGATATATTTTTAACAAAGTTAGGCTACTTTTTTCGATTTTCAAATATCAAGGGATTTTTTTTTACGTGCGCAACAATGCCCACGGGCGTCCGATTTCACTACCCAGAGACCAGGGAGGAATTATTAGAAGTCCACGTGAAAAAATCCCAGCCCTTACTGCGGGTTGAACCCGAAACCTCTAGCACTTGAATCGGACACCATGCCTCGATAAGACGCAGCCCTCTTATGAGAGTTTGTAATTTTCAGAATCTGTTCAAAATCAGTTTGCAACTTCAAGTGGAGATAATAGTCAAATATAAGACGTCACGCAAAATTGATTCGGCCAAGGTAACGAAGCAATCAAGCTGTGACTAAGCGAATTTCGTCGTCGAAATAAACACACGCAAATGTAACAGAGGCAATCAAAATACATACATCAGCTTTCTATTCAGCATCTTACTCCCACGAGTCACTTAACTCACGGCTTCTACTGTTGATGCGTGAAATGAGGATTGTGTGTTATAGATGTCCAATTGTATCAGTGTACCATGAACAAAGAATAGAACTACAAACATTTAAAACATCTGGACATCAAGGAACAATGCCTGATAAACAGCAGCTTGTCTGGGAAAGTTGAATGTTTTGGCTATATCATGCGCTACGCCGGATTTAGGAAAAAAATAACAATAAGCAGAAGGCTTGATACCTGGAAATAGGGGCAGGGTCCGACCAACACAAAGATGGGCACAGAATATGAGTGACTCTTTGGATATAAAATTGCGTGACATGGAGAGCTGGCTAGAAACCGAGTTTCTTTATTGTAGACAATGATGAGAGCGACGTTCTGCAAATGACCTGCTACATCAGGATGAAGAAATGTACCGCTTTTTGTTTGTGTCATATGCTGGAGGTGTCAGATGCCATCAATTGAAGTGTTAACCCGAATTTGCAAAATTTCTGAAAATTGACTGCTACCCTCATATGCAGTTGTATATTAACGTTGCAAAGTTTATTAAATTCGGCTATTATCCTCAAGTTAAGTTGTAAACCATCTTTGCGCAATTTCTGAAAATTGACCATTATCCTCAGTTGAAATGTTAACTGTCTTTGATCAGTTTTCTAAAAAAATGACCATTATACTCAAGCCGAATTGTAAACTGACTTCACACAGTTTCTGAAAATTGACCTTACCACAATGTTCTTGTTCTTCCTTGAGATTTCTTGAGGAGCATGGGACGGCTTTTCTCAAACCCAGTGTTCATGTGTATGGTGACTGGCAGTGGTGTCAACCTGATGGCAATCGCCGGAATTTTTGCCTTTATGCCGAAATACCTTGAGACGCAGTTCAGCATTAGCGCTGCGCATGCTAACTTGGCGTTTGGTAAGTCTTTTGTATGCTCTATTTGTGTGAGTCAGTGTGTATGTGTGTGTGTGTGTGAGTGCGTCCGCGCGTGTGTGTGTGAGTGTGGGCCTGTGTGTGTTTCTGTACACCTGCAGGTAAGGAACGAGTGTTAAAAGGATTCTTTCAAATATCCTGCGTCACCACCCCTCCTCCTACCACTCTTGTTCTTGTTCTTGCTCTTCTTCTTCTTCTTTTTCTTCTTCTTCTTCTTCTTCTTCTTCTTCTTCTTCTTCTTCTTCTTCTTCTTCTTCTTCTTCTTCTTCTTCTTCTTCTACTTCTTTTTCTTCTTCATCTTCTTCTTCTTCTTCTTCTTCTTCTTCTTCTTCTTCTTCTTCTTCTTCTTGTCTATATCTAGACTGCGATACATTTTTGCCTTAGACATTAACTTTTAGCAATCCCTTTAGTGTACGCACTATCCGACATGCTCATTAGGGAGTGGGGGACAATTCTGACATGTATACGCATTTTTGCTGCACTTTGTATGTATATGTTTGTGTGTGTGTGTGTGTGTGTGTGTGTGTGTGTGTGTGTGTGCGCGCACGTATGTATTTGTGTGTGTGCGTGGGCGCGCGCTCGCGTGTGTGATACTTTTAGTAAGTGAAGTCGCGGATCTTGTCTTGCCATTGGCACATCTAACACATGACGCTAGTGTTATATTTGCATAAATTAATGGGTGATATAGTCAACATCACGACTGTCACAATCACTCCCATTCAGAGCGGTACAGGAAAGTATTGCACACTTTGTACTTATTTCTCTCCCCCCCCCCCCCCTCCCTCTTGGCTTTTGATTATGTAATATTTTACTACCGTCGTCTAGTCATTTCAATCAGTTAACTGTTGTGTGTATTGTGTTTTGTTTCTTGTAGCTGTTTTGTTGAAAAAGGCCAATGACCGCTACTTATTATCTATTTTTTTTGTGTGTGTATTGTGAGTGCATGCGTGAGCACGCGCTGATGTATACTTTATTTTTTCTTTCCATTTTCTTTCTTTAGTCTTCCCTTTCTTTTGCAAACCCCCTCCCCACCCCCTTTTTTCAATCAGTCTCTAGCTTATCAGCTCTGAAGCCAATGTCAATTGAAAAAATTACTTTTACTACCAATTAATTGTATTGTGTTAGTGAAGTATATATGTGTGTATATATATATATATATATATATATATATATAAAAAAGATCAATTGTGAAAAATACTATAGAAGATGAGCGGCTTATCCAAAAGTCAAAACGCTAGGCTCACACACATGCGTCTTTTCTGTCGAGGGCCAAAATGAACGTCCTAACCTGCACAGTTTGTGGCAGTGACACTAGCCATGCAACCCTACATCCCCTTGGTCAAGATCAACTACTCATTCCCTCTCCCCCACGCCCTACACAAGGGGTAAACACAGGCAGTAACAACTGTTTGTTTCGCTAATGAAGGCTAATGGAGTGACGTTCAACGCTATCAGGACCGCCCAACGAGTGATTAACACCTGTGAAACCAGACGCCATCATTCGGATGAGAACCCACAGAAGCGCCAGTCCCAGAAGCCCTGATCAAAATTGAGTTATATTAAGCCACCCCACCCCAACAACACCCGGGGTGAGGCTTTACCCATACTGGGTCGGGGATTACTGGGTGCCATTTCTCAATGGAAACCTGCATATGTGCCCAAGTGGACTTTTTGTTCTATTCCCCAGGGATCAACAACACACTGTGTGTATCGTTTGCAGCCATGATCAGTGGTTATGTGGTTTCTCGCCTCAAGTTATCCCCCTTGGCCTGCCTCAAGGTTCTCATTGGTTGTTTGGTGAGCAGTATTGCCGTGTTTTCCTTGGGATTTTTCTTCGGCTGCCAACAGCCTGTGATACACGCTGGTTTAGAAGTGGACAGGTGAGAGTTAAGTCCCTATCGTTCTCATTTATATCAACCCTTTTTTCTTCTTCTTTTAGGTCTACGTGCCAGCGGTTTTCAAATGAGAAATCCACATGCCTCTATGAAGTCTGTGAGGGATGTCTTTCACTGTTCCATACTGCTTGGTCGCCTTTAGACGGCCCACCGACCATTCCTATGATCATATCTCTACCGCATGCCTGTAGCACATGTTCAGTATTCAGTGATGCCTGACCAGATGGACAAAGTTCTGAATCCCCAATCTGGAATTTCTAGTACATATGGCTGCAGAGTCTATATGCCCAAGATGCATTCTAAATAAAATGGTCTGTTTCTTTGTTGTGAGACATGTGCACTTTGTCGAGTTCTTTCGATAACCTAGCTTTTCCACATTCTGAGATCTCTCCGTTCATATGTTGACTCCTTTCAAACTCCTCTTGAATGTTCATCTTTGCCAAACTAAATCATTGTGCTATTTACCTGTCTTATTTTATGCTCAGAGTTGTAATAGACCTAACAACACCTGGCATATAATGCAACAACATCTAGTTTGAGAATGAAGATGGAGGAAGACATTGAAGTTTTCGCTGACTAAAGAACCCGCTGAAGCATACACTCGTGACTGTAACAGACTCATAAGGCATGCTGGAACAGATAGTGCAAAAAAAAAAATAAAAACCATCACGGTTTAAAGAGAATGACGCAGCAGGAAGTATGACAAAGGGGTTTGGTCATGACTCAACCTAAAGGGAAACAAAAAACCAACATATACTCAGACAACTAATGGTAGCATAGGAATTTTAATTCTGCGCTGGCTGCTAAAGATGGGAACGGGACGTCTATGGAAATATCCCTAGTATTACGATACATATTTTTATATCAGCTGAGTTCCGATTAGTTCATTAGTTCCGCTTCGAACTTTTACTAGAATGATAAAAGATCTTGGCATAAAAGCCTGTCGGTCGCATAGATATTTTTAAAGAAATGGCGGCTAGTTGAGATAAGACAAGAAACGGAGAAGCAGAATATCTATTCAAAAATGTTAAACATCTTGTCAACAAATCACGCTCATATCAGACCAAAAAAAATCTGGACAAGACACACGCCTATCACATATAGTTTTTACTTTCTTTCTTTCTTTAAGTTTCTGTGATGTATTTATCATTAGAAACATAAGTTCTACAAATATAATGAATAGCCATTTGTAAGATGTAGTTCTGTAACCTTGTTAATGCTACTAAAAGGCATACAAGGCAATAATAATAAGCAATCTTAAACGTTTTGAGAAATGCATTTCTATCTCGCCACCACTAAAGTAGAAAAATGTGTGTTTAAAAAATGAATATAACAGAAACATAGTACAAAAATAATTTAAAAAAAAGATAAGTTTCTCACCCCTCCCCACCCCCTATTCCCCCTACCCTCTCTCTCTCTCACACACACACACACTCACCTCCCCCTCCCCAATAATCTTGTCTGTACAGACCAGTTTAGAAGAAAATGAAAGAGCCGATGCATTGGCCGTATCTACAGTGATTAGTGGAGGAATAAGTATGAAGAGTGCAGACTCAGTGAATTGACTGTCTTCCAGAGACGTAAAGACTAGGCAGTCTGCGACAACGGCAACGAACCACCTGTTGTAAATAGGTATTACATGAGGACACGCATGTAGAAACTGGCTGTGGCGCAAAGAAAGAATATGTACCAGTCAAATACTGCTGGAAACTGTGAGCATTGGGGCATGGAAAAGGAGGGTGTGAAACACTCCTGGGTCAGAAGAATGTGATAGGATGTGATTGCGGCCCATCCAGACAACTGCATTTAAAAAACGTAATAACCAGATATAGCATGAATGTACACTGAATAACTTGATATATATAAAAAAATTTATTCACGCTTTTCCCTCAGCCAAGCTGCACAGAACTTTTCTTCCTGCCCTCATTCATGCAACTGTGACAGCCAGAACTTTTTCCCTGTGTGTGGAGGTGATGGGAGCAACTACTTCTCTCCGTGTCACGCTGGATGCTTTTCCATGAGCAAGATGGTGAGTATATTTTATTTCTGCCGCAGTCAATCTACCTCCCCAGAAAGTGTCTCCATCTTGCCGTGGTGGTGGTAATGTTTGTGTGAGTGTGTGTGTGTGTGTGTGTGTGTGTGTGTGTGTGTGTGTGTGTGCATGTGTATGTGTGTGTGTGTGAGTCGGGTCAGTTTATGTGGTGGTGTTTGGGTTGGAGGGTGTGGGAGGGGATGTTCTTAAAGATGTTGAAACTTATTGGGTGTGTTTTTGTAACATAACTGTGTTTCTGTGTGTGCATGTTTCCCAAGCGAACAGGTTTAATGGGTAGTATCAAAGTTGTTTTGTTTTTCTGTTTGTTCCCTCAGGGTTGAGGGTTGTTAGCCTGGTTGTGTGTCGACCTCCTCGTGTGTTTGCAAGAATCTAATGGTTGTATTCCTTGAGTGGTTGCTTGTGAGTATTATGAGTAACATCTTGTGATGCTAATCAAACTGTGTGTAGAAATCTCGGAGACAACGTTTAACCGTATAGCCGAATAGAACATCTATACTTACTTACTTACTTTACTTTTACTTTTTCCTTCCACGTATGCCGCTAAGCGTTGTGGGGAGATGCAAGTTCCTGTCATAAGCAAGGCGGGCAGCATCTGATGTTCTGAGGTCATGCTTTTGGCAGGTTTCGGAGACCCCGTCAATCCACCGTTTCCTTGGTCTTCCTCTTGCCTTATATCCTGAGCTTCTTTGGTTGAAAATTTGTGATGTTATTTGATCATTTTTCATCCTGGTTAGATGTCCAAACCATTTCATTCTTTGATGTTCTATGTAGTCTAAACATGGCGTAGTTTTGACAGTGTTTCTAATGTCTATATTCTTTATCCTGTCTAGTCTGGTCTTGCTCGCTGCTTTTCTTAGACATTTCATTTCACAGGCTTCTATTTTTCTTTCATGGGTCTTGTTGATTGTCCATGTTTGGCACTGGTAGCAGAGTGTTGGAATGAAGATGGTGTTTATCAATTGTCTTTTGGTCTTCATGGTTATATCTGGATGTTTAAGTAGAGGTGATAGTTGGTATGTGACAGCATTTGCTTTCTGTATTCTTGTTTCTATCTCTCTGTCCATTCTTCCATCCTCTGTAAATATACTGCCCAAGTATTTGAACTCTTTGGTTTGCTTGATTTTGGCACTTCCAACATTTATATTCAGTGGCCTGTGTGTTCTGCTGATCTTCATAACTTCTGTTTTTTCTGTACTGATTCTCATATTATGTTGTAAACAGCTGTTGTTGAGAGTAGTCAGATGTTCCTGTAGATCATATTCATTTTGATACAGTATGCTTTGATCATCAGCAAAAAAGTAATTCGTTTATAGCATACACGTCTGGGTTTGCTTCTACAGTGATCTTATCCATGTATGTTATGAAAAAGTAATGGTGACAGTACACATCCTTGTCTGACACCAGTTGTGACTTTGAACCATTCAGAAAGACCACTAGATGTTCTTACTGCACTTTCACTTTTTTCATAGAGGGCTCTGATGTTGTCTAATAATTGACCCTGCACTCCGTAATCGTCAAGAATTCTCCACAGCACATCTCTGTCTACACGGTCGAATGCCTTCTCTTGATCTACAAAGACCACGTTCAGCTCTTTATCGTATTCGAGTGTCTTTTCACAGACTTGTCTTAGTGCAAATATGGCATCAGTGCAACCTCGCCCTTTCCTGAAACCGAATTGTGCTTTACTCAGTAGAGGTTCAACCTTTGCTCTTATCCTACCTTCTAAGATCTTTGCATACATTTTCCCCACATGACTTAGTAAAGATATTCCTCTATAAGTTCCACATTCTCTCTTGTTTCCTTTTTTCTTCCAGATAGGTACTACAACTGATCTTTGCCAATCCACTGGTACCTTTCTCTCTGCCCATGCTCTATTGAAAATTCTCTCCAGCCAGGTGATCATAGTGTCCCCTCCAGCCTGGATGACTTCTGTTGTTATTCCCGTCAATACCAGCTGCTTTGTGTCTTTTTACTTGTTTTGATAACTTTCTCTACTTCATCCCGCAGGATATGTGGTTCTAGATGATCTGGAGCCCTTGAATGGAATTCTGCTGTTTCATGTACTCCCGACGGGTTTCAAAAGTTCTTTAAAATATTCCTCCCATCTTTTTTAAATTCTTTTTGGCTGAATAATGGTTTTCCATTTTTATCGTTTATGACTGATATTGGATTGAAGCTTTCTTCTCTTAATCGCATCGCTTTCACACTCTTATAAAAGGTCTCTTGGTGATTCTGTACATAGCTGTGTTAGGTGTTCACCATACTTTTTCCATGATTCCTCTTTGGATTTCTTTATTGTTCTCTTGGTGTCTCTTCGAGTTAGTCTGTACCTAATGTAATCCTTTTCGTCTTTTGTTTTTAACCATTTTTGAAACATCTTCTTTTTATTTGACACTGCTTCTTTGACTTCTTCATTCCACCAAGCGGTACCCTTTTTCTTGCCTTTGCCCGTCTTTCTGGTACCACACTTGTCTTTTAATATCTTCGTGATGGTTGATTTATAATAATCCCATTCTTCTTCAATTCTTACTGGTTCCTTGGCAATATCTGCAAAAAAAGCCTTTGTTATTTCTAGTTCAAATTCATGTTTGATATTCTCTTCCTCTAATTTCTTAGTGTTGATGATTTCTTCATTTTCTGTTTATGTAGACTGTTTCTACTTGAGTTGCATATGTTTCATAACTACTGGGCGATGGTCTGAATCCAGTCCCGCATTTGGGACAGCTTTTGAGTCTCTTACCGTCCTCTTCTGCCGTTGTCTGACTAGTAATAAAATCAATTTGTGACGCTTGATCTAAGTTGTTCCACTTGTACCACGTTTTAACCTGACTTTGGCGATGTTGGTAGAATGTGTTGGTAATGTAGAGATCTTGTTCAGCACACAAGTTTAACAGGTGTTCTCCATTTCTATTGCAATCTGTGGTTGTGTCGCTGAATGGGCCAAGGTATCTCTCCCATGGTGATCTTCTTTTACCTACCCTACCATTAAAATCTCCCATTACTATGATGTCCTCTTTCTCTTTAACATTATTGATGGTGTCCGTAAGTCTCTCGTAAAAGTCTTCTTTTTCTTCTTCAGAATAACTATCGTTGCAAGGTGCATATATCTGAATAATCGTTGTAGTTTTACTTCCTTCTGTCAACTTGATTAAAATAATTCTTTCTGATATAAATTCTGTTCCTGTTATTAATTTTGCTGTCTCGGGATGAAGTATAAATCCGACACCATGTTTTTGCCCTATCTTTAGTGGGTACTCCGCTCCATAATAAAACATAATTTTCATGTATTTCTTTTGTATTATATCCTTTCTTTCTTGTATCCGCAAGACCCATGACGTGTATATTTTTTCTTTTCATGAAATCCACTATTTGTGGCTCTTTGTTGGCAATACCACATATGTTCCATGTGCCTATGTAAGTCGTTTTTCTGTCTCGTCGTCCTTTAACGTTTCCAGTCCATTTTCCGTTTGGGGCTGTCCGTTTATTTATCTCCTTTCTAATTTTCGTAGCAATAAAAAATCCACTGCCGGCTTGCTAGGCCAGTCGCAGTTTAAGGGAAAATCTGACCAGATGGACCCCATCCCATCTGGCGAGCCAGAGCCTCGTTCGCCTGTGGCCTCACGGCCACAGTTTAGTGTGTCTATATGTATGCATAAATGCAAGTGTGTATGTATTTAGGTATTTATGTATATATATATATGCGGGTGTTTGTGTCTGAGTGTGTGTCTGTGGTTTGTATGTATGTGTGTGTGAGTGAGTGAGTGGGCGTGTGCATTGTGAATGTGTGTGCGCGCG
>CAJHNH020001779.1:2791146-2868646 GCA_905116865.2 Candidula unifasciata | reverse complement strand
GTCATGCTGGTAATAGTGGTAGTCTTTTGCTGGTTAACAAGACTTTTAGTGCATCCAGTGTGCTTCTCATGCCAGGATGTGCCTATCTTTACTCCCATTTCTTGTATTCTTATGCCAACATCTGCAAAAGATGTAAAAATGGAACATATTGGGGAAACCGGTAGATCGCTAACAGATTGCTTCTGTGAACATCTTGCTGACATTCTTTTCTTCTTCTTCTGTGTTCGACATCAGTCATTCTAAACATTGAGTCCCATCTGGGTCACAAATAGGATTGTGCGTTGGTGGTCGCCACCGGTCCCCTATAGCTTCTCTTGCAATGTGGCTCCCGTGGGCCAGATCCACAGTTTTTGCTGGAAGAGGTTAGGGCAGTTTTGTAGTATGTGGTCGGGGGTCTGTCTTTCTGCTCCACAATCACAGGCAGCAGATTCTTTTATGCCTATCCTGTACAAGTGTGCTCGAAGACCACAGTGTCCAGTCCGAAGTCTAAAAATTGATGTTTGTTCTTTCCTGTTGAGTTTGTTTATGCCGTCACTCTCTGGTCTGTAATCTCCATTCTGCCTTCTCCACTCCCGCTTGAAAGACTGCTTTAGCGCTGTTTTGGTTTCCTTGTAGCTGTATGGTGAATGGATGAGGTTGTGGAAGATTACTCCCAGCTTTTGCCAACTCATTTGCTCTCTCATTTCCTTGAATACCACAGTCTGCTGGTATCCACTGCAAGACCAGTTCTGCTTCCTTGGAGAGGAAGCCAATGTTGGTCCTTAGATCTGCAATTAGTTTGTCTTGTTTTTTGCTGGATAGTGCTTGGAGAACAGACAGTGAGTCACTAAGTATAACAATTTGGTGCCCTCTGTGTTCTTGAGTGATGAGATGTTGGACTGCAGAGAGGAGGGCAGTTTCCTCAGCTCTGAAATTAGTGCAGATGTCACCTGCTGGTAAAGAGAGAGTTTCTGCTCTACTGCTAGGAGGTCTAATGTAAATTCCACAATTCCCCTTTCTGACTGCATCTGTAGCAGAGCCGTCGGTGAAAACCTGAGTCCAAGTGGTGTTTGGATACTTCTCATCAAGCATAGCAAGAGCCAGGGTTCTCTGTTGTGTCTCCGTCTGGGCATCTTTTGAAGTGATTCCTGGTACCTTTAGGCTTGCTGACATTGATAATAAGGCTCACAAATCTGTATTCCTCCATTTTAACAGTTCTAACCAACAATGTGAAAATAATATCTCAGTCACTGCTATTAAATCTTGCTCCTGTGATCAAACCAGTTGCTACTCATTAGAAAATCGTTTAATCCATATTTTTGGCATATTTAGTCCTGGAGGGATCAATATTCAACACAGCTTAATTCTTCTTCTCTTCTCTTCTTTCGTTCGCATGAAATAAATTGTCTATATCTGCAAAGCCGTCTCTAGTATGAATTTCACTGTCTTTTGTAATTCACTAAGCGGCCCGTAAAGTTTGACTTCCACAAGTGTCTCTTTTGGCCAAAGGTTTTGCCTGAAAGCGTTGAATCTGGGACAGTCTTGAAGGATGTGATCTGTTGTTTCGGGTGCCAGTCCACAAGTACACATGGCTGATTGGCCAATCTTAAATTTGTTGTACATGTGGGAGCGAAGTCGATTGTGCCCTGTTCTAAGGCGAAGGATAATGACTTGCTCTGGTCTGTCCATAATATGGTAATCATCTTGTGCCAGTTTCGGTGGCATTCTGATTGATTTGATCATTCTCTTCTTCTGTTGATAAGAGACTGGTATTTCAGGTTGTTCTTCAGTTGCACCTTCCTTAGCTAGTTTATCAGCTTTTTCGTTTCCAGGAACTCCACAGTGGGAAGGTATCCACTGCATTACTAATTTACAGCGGTTGCCTAGTTCGGATAAAAGGTCCGTATGCTTGGTAATTTTCCAGACTGGAGTGACTGAAGTACTGCTTTTGCATCTGTCAGGAATACCACTGGTTGTGAAAAATACCCTGTATTTAGTAGTTTCTCTACCGCTATCTTGATGGCTTGAACTTCTGCATCATAATTGTGACAGTGCTTTCCCGTTGGTAATTTGGCTGTATCCCTGGTATTATTAGGATACTCAATGTACACTCCTGCACCTCCGTTTCTGACTGCGCTTTCTGCTGACCCATCTGTGTAAACACGGACCCAAAAGTTCTGCGGGTATTCATCATCAAGTAGACTGAGTGTGGCTGTTTTGCGCTGCACGCTGTTTTGTTCTTCCTTGTCAAATACCCCTTTCACTTCAGTCTTGATGTGTACTGGAAACTTATACTCCTCTCTCCAGGGGGTCCGTTCTGGGACAGCATTTAAGGATCTATCAGTTGCAGGTAAATCAGTGGTTTGTCTGCCGAGCCGTTTGGCCTGGTGGATAAAACTACTTCTCTTTAGTCGTCCCAAAGCTAAATTTTTGAATCTTTCATTCATAGGGTGACTGGGCATACTAAGAAACTTTTCTGCTCGTAAAAGCATCTTGGTGTCTCTGCGTTCACTCAGTGCTTGGGTCATCCCCATTTTCTCCATCACAGCTATAAGTGTTGATTTCATACTGCCTGTGGTAACTCTGAGTGCTTGATTTTGCACTTTGTCTAATTCTTGCAATGTGGTTTTTGATGCCGAAATCCATGCTGTTGATCCGTATTCAAGATGTGGTCGAACACTTTGTTGGTAAACTTTTCTAAGTATTTTCCCGCTAGCACCCCATGTGGTTCCACTTAGTTTTCTCAGAATGGCTACCCTTCTTCTGGCTTTGGTTGCTGCCTTGTTGATGTGTTTTCTCCATGTTAATCTATCATCAAACGTTACTCCGAGGTATGTGGGCTCCTTATCCTCTCTCAGGGGTACTCCATTTATGTGTATGACGCCTGATTTTTGTTTAGGAGAAAGGGTAAAGAGGGTGGTGCTGCATTTGCCTATGTTGATGCTGACACACCATTTGTCGGCCCAATCAGCCATTGCATCTATGGCTCTTTGTAGCAGTCTGGTGGCCACTGTCGCATTTTCATTTGTACACCAGAGTACCAAGTCATCAGCATACATTGCAGCTTTAATTCCATGGGGTAGTTCAGAAAGCAGGTCGTTGATATAGACTAGGAAGAGTGTGGGGAACAGGACACCTCCTTGTGGGACGCCATGGCGCAGCAAAACTTTCTTACTCTTAAGTCCATCTATCTGTACTCTGGATCTTCTGTTATACAAGTATGCTTTCACCCATTTGTACATACTCCCATTCACCCTGCAGTCTCTCAGTTTCTTCAGTAGACCTTCTTTCCAGACCTTGTCAAAGGCTTTCTTCAGATCTATCCATGCCGTTAGCACTAGCTTCTTTTCCTGGAAGGCATCCTCAATTTCTTGTGAAAGGTAAGTTGTCTGGTCTTCTGTGGAGTAGCACTGTCTAAATCCTGCCTGCTGCGGCGTGAAAATGTTTTCACTTTCCAAGTACCATTGGAGTCTAAGGTTGACAATACGTTCCATTGTTTTACAGAGGCAGCTGGTAAGACTGATCGGTCTATAGCTGGAGGCATCAGAACTGTCCTTTCCTGTTTAAGCAGAGGTATTGTGATTGCTTCTCTCCATATTTGAGGAACTTTGCCACTTGTCCAACAATGATTAAAGATCTGTAGCAGCTTTATTTTGGCAGTTGCTCCAAGGTTCTTGATCATTTCGTTGGTGATTCCATCAGTTCCAGGTGATTTTCCCATTCTCAGCTTTGATATTGCTAGCTCTAACTCGCTAGATGTAAATGCTGCCACCAGTGCCTCAGGAATTATATCTTTTTGTCTTGTATGTTGTTTGTTTTCTCGAACCTCTCGCTGTTTCTCTGGGCTGACATTAATGTTGCTGTCTTCTGCAAAAGAATCTGCAAAGTGGTCAGCTGCCTGTTTTCTTGTTAGGATGGCTCCCTCTTTGCATAGTGCAATATTACCATTTCTTCCTGTATTCTCATCATTAATTTGCTTAATTAACCTCCACAACTTCCTTGTGTCTCTTTCAAAGTTTAGAGACTTTGTCTTTTCCTGCCAGCTTCTCCGTCTAGCCTGCAGTTTGGCTCTTTGAAATTTGGCCTTTGAGTGTTGGTAGTTGTTAAACTGCTCTTGACAAGGTCTGGTCTCAGCTTGTTTTTCTTTCTGTTTCCATATTGTTGTGCAGTTGCTCCAGATCGCAATTCCAGTACGGTTTGTATTGTTTACGCGCACCTCTTGGAACTGCTTCTAGGGCTGCCTGCAGCATGTGTTTGCTCAACTCTTGGACTACTTTTTCCACGTCGTTATCTGTGTTCAGATTTTCCAGCAGAACATTTGTGCGAAGCTGATATAACTTCCAGTCTGCCTTCTTAAAATTCCACCTTGGCAGTGTGCTGCTCTCTCTTACAGTCTGGCTTTCGATAGTTAGAAAGACTGGCCGGTGGTCACTGCCTCCTAGTTGCTTCCCAACAGTTCTGGTAAAATTCAGTTCCATGTCTGCTGAGTGAAAGGCTAGGTCTGGTGTCGAGGTGGTATGCCATGCTCTAGAGTAGAAGGTTGGTGGGTCGGTTGGCTTATTAACGAGGATGAACCTATTCTCATCCTGCCAGTCCTCTAGTTTCTCTCCTCTCTGGTCCATATGATCATAGCCCCAACTTTGGGAATGGCTATTAAAATCCCCACAAATGATAATTTTTTCATTTATTAGTACTGTATCCAGTGCCTGAGGGCGGTCGCTCGGACAGTAATAGTTGGTCAGATGTAAATCTGTATTTTCTAACTTGAGCTCAAGAGTTTGATACTCAGCACCTTCCATGTATGTTTCGATCCGGCCCGCAAGGATGTTATTTTTTACCAGGGTAAGAATTCCACCTTTTCTCCTGTCTTTGCGGTCAAATCGAAAATACTGGTAGCCTCTGATCTTAAAGATCATATCTTGTTTGAGATACGTCTCTTGTAGGCAGCATACATGTATATTCTCTTCGTTCAAGACGTTTTCTAATTCTAATTTCTTGGTATTTACTCCCTCCGCGTTCCAGTGCATTATTTTAAGGCTAGCTGTATTTTCTGCTTTTCTGGTTCTACGGGGTATTAGGGGGAGGCTTCGAGTATTTGAAGCTGGACTCTTTCTTCTTGTCGTAGGCCGGTAAATCGAACCACGTGTACGTGAGTGGGTCACATGGTGGAAATCAAACTTATTTGTAGATATAGAAATATTCCCTGTTGCGTTTGTGCGTGGCATCCTGATTGCTGTGGTGCGCCTCCTGGCTGGTTGCCTCCGACTTCAGCACCTTGTTTTGCTAGAGTAGACTGGGGTCTTACCCGTGGACTCCCATGTTTATAATGGGAGCGTGGCTCCTACGCGGTTACATTATCGGAATTAGGACACGGCCGCCGCCGTGGCTATTTTGTGTAAATAATTCCGTTATAACACCCCTAAACCACATAATACTTGTATCCACGAACAAGAGAATATCCATCGTCAATGAATTAGTAATAATTGCACTCTGTTATCAAGAGAAAAACACAGATTAAGTGAACATTTTTGAATAAAATCGTGTGTCGCCGCAAACACGTCTTCACGCTGCCATTTCTAAACCGGAAGTCACAGCTTAATTTAATTTATTTAACTTAATCATACCCCCCCCCCCCCCCCCCCCCCCCCCCCCCCCCCCCCTTCCTTTTTTTTTTTAAATTCGCGTTCTTACTTATTTCATTTTATAGTATAGCCTTTCATTTTTATATTTTTTTTCTGTCTATTACATACCTCTTGGTTTGCATGTTTACCTTGGTTTTATATTAGCTGTATTATCTTGTCCGTTGAATTTTCCAGTCACAGTTTGTGCTCTATTTAGTATTCCATTGATAAAGACTTCAGTCGAAATGTTCGGTTATGTTTGTGTGCAACTTGTCCATTTTTTCCGTTGAGCTTTCTAATCACATTTTGTGTTATGTTCAGCATTTATTTCATCTCTTTAAGTTGTACTCCAGATTTTAGAGCCATATAGGAATATGAATAGTTTAAATCGGTAAAACTGAAAGCAAACAAAAGAAATGCCAGAGTTATGATATTGACACATATATTAATTATATTACTTATTCATCCACAGACAAGAATTCAGCAGTGGGCTTATACTGAATAAAGCAGAAATAAAAAGAATTAAACATCTGTTCAACAAGCTTTTAAGATTTATATTTGACCATCTTGTCCATTGACACAAGATGGCTGCCCGCCCAAAGTCATGCATATCAGTAAGTTTTATTGCATGCTTTTTGTATGTATTGACTTGATAAAACATGACCTATATTTTGTAGACAATCAGTCAGCATCACACTGGCCATCTTTACTTCCCAATAATTTACTTGCTACCCGTTTTAGGGCGAGGACAAACTACGGGACAACAAAATCTGACTTAATTTGGGTTTGAACCTATGTCCTTTTTGCCTGAGTTGAGCATCTAGCCCCAACACCCCGCACATGTGAAATCTTAATTTTATCACGAAACAATATCAGCTCAAATGAGAGGCAGAATTAGTCTGTTTCACAGTAACACACTCATGAACAACAAAATGGACATTGAGGCTTAAAAAGACTTGATTAGCATTAAAAAAAAAAGAAGCCATGGAAAATAATGCTTTAATTGGTCTGGCATTTTATAAAAACCCTAGGAGCGTCAGTGGTGTAGTACCCAGCATGCTTCCCTGACAGCCTAGAGTTTTATGTCCAAATTTCCCCGTAGGGGCCAAGATTTTGTTTAAAAACTAAACTGGTCTCAACTGCCTGGTCAGTATGGCTTAAAATGGGTGCCAGGAAGTGTTATGGGAAGTAAAGGCTGCTGGAATGATATTGACTGCATCACATTTCGAATACCAATTGGTCTGGAAAAATATGGGGCTAGCATCATATACCTAAAGTGTATCAAGGTGTGAGCTTGTGAGAAGGGGGTCCTTGAACTATTTTATGATTTTCATTCTGTGTGATAAAGAACAGGCATGTTAATCATGAATAGACAGAATTAAATGGTATGATAGAACCACTAATGGAGAGCTTTGGGAGAGAACTAAATGAATTCCAGTGGACCAAGAGGGGAAGAAAAGACGCTGGTGTTGGATAGGACACGTTAAGAAAACCTGAGAACAGTATAGCAAAATAATATCTTTGCACTGGAACAGACAGGGGCATAGAAATACAGAAAGACCCAAAAACACACAGAGAAGGCAGCTAGAAAGCAAAGTTAAAAGATAGGAAGGACATGGGGATAGCTGCATGCGATGGTGAGGGATAGAACCACTTGGTGTTAGTTGGTTAAGGGCCTATGCTCAATTGGGGGTAAGAAAGGCGCAAGAAGAATGTTAATCATGCAGCAATTTATGTTTGGAATGTGCCCAGTCTGTTCACTTTCAAAGGTTTTCTTCATCTATGTTTACCCTAACAAGAGGTTGGTACATGTTGTGATGGTTTACAGCTCGGCCATGATGTCTGCACTTTTGAGCCCAGCACACATGGTTTAAACACATTCTTAATTAGTCAGTCACCTGTTACAAGATGATTGTTACGGGGCAGTTGGGTGACCCAGCCTCAAATAGTTATCAGATATAGTCCTGGGAAGTAAAGATGATGGGCATCAGGTTGACCACACCACATACTGAGTGCCAGTTGGTCTATAAAATATAGCCTTGTGTGCTCAGTTTACCTGAAGATAAAGTATATATTTTTTTTTTTACCCCCCAAAAATGGGAACCCACCAAAGAATTATAATGTTTTGATATGCCTTTGTTAAAGACTATGATCACAGTACACAATATTTCTACCCACATCTTTAAGCTATTTTTGCAATAGCATTAGAAACCGCTGTAAGTTTCAGGCTGACTGTCAGTTGTTTGTCAAAACTAATTACAGTTTGAACAAGCTTTACTCTGTTGTATGATATTTTAGAAAACATTGTGACCATAAATATGCTGCCAAGCATCATACGTTGTAATAAGATTAAGCTAGTCTTTAAAAATCATAAGGTTAAAATATTTTTGTTGTTGTGTGTTCATCGTCATCAAGTGCCTTACCAGCTGGTGTGGGCATTCATGCATCTCCACAGATCTCAGCCTCTGGTGTTTTTGATCAGTTCCACTGACGATATCCCTTCATTCCACTGTCTTAAGCCAATTACCATCATTTCTCTTGATCTGCCTCTGCCTCTGCCAGTGATCTTTTTAATTGTCACAATATTTTCCAGTGCTCTTTTTCTCATCACACGACCAAAGAACTTTGTCTTCTTCTCATTGTTGTATACAATCTTTTATTTTCATTAACTATTTAGAGGCAATTATTGTTAGTTTTTCTGGCAGTCCAAGGTATTTGCAACATTTTTCTCAAGAACCACCTCATTTGTCTCCACTCTTCTTAATTTGTTTGCTCACATTCCAAGATTTACTGCCATACAACAGAACAGGCTCAATATAACATTTAAGTACTCGTTTTCCGATGTTTAATGAGAGTAATTTATTGCATAAGATACTTTTTATCTTCTGAAATGTTGCCTTTGCCTGGCGAATTCTGCTCTAAATTTTTGTCACATATTGTCCATCTGATGTTGTGAATGTCCCCCAAATACTTGAATTTATTGACTTGGTTATGCATTTTCCCTTCTATTGCTATGTCACATTTTGAAGTTATCTTCATTTTTGATATGACCATTGTTTCTTCCTTTTTAATATAACCATTGTTTCTTCCTTTTTAATTTAACCATTGTTTCTTCCTTTTTTAATAAAACCATTGTTTCTTCCTTTTTAATATAACCATTGTTTCTTCCTTTTAATATAATCATTGTTTCTTCCTTTTTAATATAACCATTGTTTCTGTTTTCTTGACATTCAAGGAAAGTCCTTTTTTTTTTTGCAGTCTCGTACTGCAATGTCTGGTATTTGTTATAGGTCTTCTGCGTTTTCAGCTATTAATACTGTATCATCTGCATTACAAAGATTGTTTATATGTTACTTCTGTTTGGCCTAATCTTTACAACTCCTATTTATCAAGGTATTTTTTTTTACACACACAACGTGTAAAAATAGGTCCTGTTTGTCATCATCATCATCAGTTTCCCTTTTGCCATTAAGTGCTGATGGAGAAACAGCTTGCCATCCATTGCTTAATAGGTAGCAATGGCAAATGTCATTATAAGTTGACGAAGAAGCTCTTTGTCATCAGTGCATCTTCTCCTAGGGCAGCCTGTTTGTCATATGCGTCAGTAAAGTTAGACAGTTGCTTTAGTATTCCAGACTCAGGATGGCCTGACCTGGCTGGGTGTCGTTTCATAAAAATGATTCCTATCTCTGGATAAAAACCTGGTACATTTGAAGACAAGTGTCCTATCTCTAAACAACCCACACCATAAGCCTGAAAATGTAAATACCTTGCAAACATGTGTATATCTTCAGCCACCATGCAAATGTCATTTCACAACATAAAAAAAAATAAAAAGACATAATTTTCTTGTCACTCCGCAGATTGATACAGATGTTAATCTTGACTTTCTCACAAAAGAAGAGAAGGAAGCTCTTCTTTCTAAAAAGATGGATATGATTCGCCAGAGAAATAAAGCTCTCACAGAGAGGCATCAGGTGAGTTCTAGCAAGTCATCAACTGCACCGCAGACTCTTTGAAACAGCAGCCACATTAACTCTTTCAGGATCACATTTTTTCTCGGGTTGGGACAGCATTAATTTTGAGCAGAATTTTTTTTTACTGCACACAACAAAGCTAAAACCTTCCTGAAGAAAAAGTATTGACTGTATCGGGACAAATAATATATCAAAATAAAGATAAAAGAGTACAGAATAAATCTGCAGAATAAATGTCAGTATTACAACATATTATTAAAATCACACAACATTCAAGGATGTAGACACATATGAAGATTATTGACAAACAAATTTTTGTGCTCACCTTACTTTTTACTTGTTCAACAACACTGCTATCCAATTCTAAGAATGCACATGTCTTCTCTGTTCAGTTATGTATCAGCCAGTCTTTATAGAAAACAATTAATTTAAATACTTTGGATGTTATGATCATTTTTGTATGACATGTCAAATTTAACAACTAAAAATCAGGAAAGCAGCTGATCGAAACATTGATCCGAATGAAATATTTTGTTAAATTTTCATATCCTAAACTAAATTATCACCAATAGGTTTGTCACTTAGATACCAATCATAATATCAAGACTGTTGTCAACATCTGGTAGAGATTCATCAATGACAGAGCAGTATGAGCAGTTCTAGACCTTTTCCCTTATCATTTAGTATAGAAAAATTACTTTAAAATTGTATTCAAACTAAATAATTTTAAACAAATCAGAAAATAATGCACTAACCACGATGAATTTCGCAAATGAAAGGACTTCTTGTTGTTAATCCTTATTGTTAAAAAAAGTGTTCATAAAATTTTGTTTTCGCCACAAATGGAACAAAATTAGAGTGTCTCTATCTTACACCAGTATACTGGCGATTCGTTCATTAGGGACAAATTTATTCGCCAGTATAATGGCGATACGTCTTTAAAGAGTTAAGAATAAGTGATTTTATTATTTTGAAGAAAACAGAAAAAGTTAGTTGCCTATCCTTTACAGGAGGTTACAGAAGCAACTGCAGTATTTATGTTTTGTTTTCACTGGGCATTTTTACATTCAGCAGTTTGTTTTGTCCTTAAGAAAGAAAATATTTTGTTTTAAGCTGAAATACTATAGAAAGATTCTCAGAATACCATGGACAAAGAAGAGAAGAAATATTGACATTTTAAAAGATCTAAACATTAAGGAAGATTGGCTAATAAATGTATATGGTCTTAGAAGCTGATATATTTTAGTCATATCAAGCGCCATGGCTGATTGGAAAAAAATAATAGCAGAAAGCAAGTTATCAGGAAGGAGGGGCAAGGGCCGACCAAAAGAGGCTCCTCCTGGATGGCCGAGGCAGAAAATGTAATCCAGCATGTGCCCTAGACGAGATCAGTCACGGAAAAGAATGGACAGATACACCAGTAGACCTGCATGACTTTTCTAAGGTTGTCATAACACTGGGGAGGTACTGCAGCAATCAGATACCTGCCATCGTGGATGCCGAGATTAGAACACTGATTGATCAGCACTCATGCCCAGTAGACATCGTCATTTACACAGATGGGTCATTGAAGCGCGGGACAAGATCAGCATGGGCATACACAGCACAAAGGATGGCAAAAACAATAAAAGAGGATAGCCCTGCTTACCAAATGACTACGTCAAGCAGGACCATGGAGATAACAACTGCGACTAGAGCACTCCAGTGGGTAGCAGAACAAGCGGCCACACATTCAGAAAGTGATTGATTTACAGGGTTTTCAATTATCAGTTATTCCTTTATGTCCAAAATAATGTCTATTTTTGTTTGTTGTTTTTTCATCAGCAGTCAGCTTTTGCTTTGCTTAGCCGATGGAATTGAGCAGCTACATATGTGTATAGAATGCAGTAGTGACTTTATGTAAAAAGTTGCTGTCTAATATTTTGTTTGGGTATTGGTTTTTGTGTGTGGGTCTTTTACATGGGAAATGTAGGTGTCTGTGGCTTAGGCCTTGCAAACGTGCTTCCTAATGCCGGGGTACCGGGTGCGATCCCAGCTGCGGGCCTTGCGCCCTACGTTGGTTTTGACAGTAGTATTGAGAAGCCGACCATCCAGAAAGCAATGGCAAACTACTGGACGTAAATGTACCTAGAAAAACCACAACAGGGAAAAATGCTGGGGTTGGTTCTGTAACCTCCTGTAAAGGATACGCAACTAACATGGGAAACAGAATCAGTTCAGTTGTACAACTTGGTCACAGCTGATTCCCTTTTCAGTGAGAAGCTGAGACATTTCAGTTTTACAACATTATCACTGCTGTTTTCCAGTTGATTGAAGCAGACAAGAAGAAGGCAGAGGATGCAGGGCAAGCAGTGAAACCTACAGTAGATAGCCAGGTTAGTATATACATCTTAAGTATATACAGCTGTATGTATGTATGTGTGCGTACGTGTGTGTGGGTGTGTATGCATGCATGCACATTATGTGTCACTTATTAGTCACCTTCTTTATATACATTTATTAATTAAAATGTATGCTCTCTCTTTTTTCTGTTTCTTTCTTTCTCCCTTTATTGTTTCCCTCCTCTCTCCCTCCCTTCCTCTTTCTAATTTACCATTCTACCACTCTTCCTCCTCTTTCTCGCTCTCTTACTCTCTCTCTCTCTCTGTGTCTGTCTCTCACTTACTTTGCTTGAATAAGTTAACTGTTCTTGAAAATACTAACACTGTATCATGTTTCGAGATTTTTGTGTGTATCTGCAACATAGGGTAAGATAGTTTTTTGGAGTTATATGGGTTCCTCTTGTTAAACAACAACATTTTTGAATGTGTTTTTTTTTCTGCTTTTATTTCAATAGGCTAAACAGGTTAAGGATTTTAAACTGGCTCCAAGTGTTAAATTATTTTATAAATTAAGACTTAAATTTCAGGCCTGATAAAAAAGTTTGTTGAAAACAAATTGCGGCGTACAGTGAAAAACAAATTGATTGTTATAAACATGCAGTAGGTGAACAAAATAAACAACCACTGTCCACACCATGAGACTTATTGGGCACTAACTGTTAATACTGATACACATTCCTCTAACTACTTAAGTATTGATTTATATTCCTCTCAATATTTGACCCCAACTATTAAATAACCCATATATTCCTTTGAATATCAGATCCTATTTAATATTATCTACCTACATTCTTGTCACCCTAACTCATCAACATCCTCATACTACAATCTTAAATGCTTACTCTGCATAAATGTGTTCCATTCAAGTGCTGTACAGTGAGCAGACTAATGTGACCTTAGTCATTTCCTCATGTACTACACATGATACAGCCCTTCTTTAATCTGACCTTGCTTGTGTATGAAGCAGATCGATAAACCAAAACATATACTGTAGCTGTCATTCCATAGTTTGTCACCCTTTGACCTTTGGTACCCATCGTTATCAATCCCTGCAAGTATCTAGCACAGCTGCCAGATAGCTTGTCCTAGTTAAATTCATTTTTGCTTAGTTGGTGTTATTGTAGTGTACCTTGTTGTACTAGCAGGTCATTTTTGTATAAGTTACAGTAGAGACTAGAACAAAAAATCACCATGGTAAAGGTAGCTTTGTTCAAAATAGAACAGATACACATCAACATTTGGAGTGTTGAAGTGCAATATAGAACCTGTATTGTTGTATGCGTAAGAAGCAACGAAGCATCATGGTAACAGTAATGTGAGAGATAAACTCGAAAACCTTGTGAAAACTAGCGAACTTGATAGAAAAAAAAGAGCAAGTGGAAGACCCAGATAGCTTGACCATATGGCATAAGTGAGACAGGAGCACAGAGCAGATCTGAGAAAATGGTGATCATGTGAGATAACAACACATAACTGTCCAAATTTAGTCACATAGCACAAGACTGTGATTAGTTATTTTGAATTCTACATTGTTTTACTAGTCAAGGTCAATTCTGTAACATTATTTATGTGTTATTTTCAGTTGTACATCTTTATATTTTTCTTTAGTGTTTTATTCCAAATTGCCACCTTACTTTTCTGTTGTCACATCTGCAGTGTTGGGTTTAGGAACTCAGTTTTAAAATTCAGGAATACATGGTTTGATTCAGCTGCAGGCGATTAGGCAGTAGAGGAAGATTGAATCCTTTCATCTCAAGCACCTGCAAGACTGACACTTCTAGTTGTCCAAATCCCTGTAAATGTCGCTTTACCGACTTGATTATACAGACCTGTTTAGGCATGTTTAATGCTATTGGCTGTTTTTGGGTGGAACTTTTGAGCCAAAAAGCTTTTTTTAAAGCCAAGATGACATCACCTTTTCCCTTAAGCCTCAGGGATAGGGTTATGGGGTCACAGCATGAGTCACCTGATAAATATGTTCTGTAGGCCCATGAAATGTATTCCATTGAATGCTTTGCACAATTCATGTTTACTGATTGATACAAGTTTGACAAATTCAATAGTGACTTATGTAAATAAAAAATAAAGACAATTTTTCTGGAGCCATGACCCCCTTTTTTTTAGTGTTACTTATGTGAGAGTGTTATTGCTGTTGTTATTCATGTTTATAATCTTGTAAAGGGAACCAGTGCTCACATTAATTCAATTATGGCTTTTAGTGCTGTATATACATAACTGGTTTACTCTGGCTAGATCAGCTGTTTGTGCAATTTTGTTCTCACTTCTGACATGTTCCTTTATCATGTTGTTTAATATATCTGAAGAATTTGAACTCAGGTACTGTAGAGAATTGATGAATGCATTTAAATCATCTTCAGCATTACATGGAAAACAGCTGAAACAGTTGTTACTAATCAACTACAAACATCCATTAATTGGTGCGTGCGCACAGTAGAGAAAATTAAATTGTATGATAGAATCACTAATGTGGAGCTGTGGGAGAAACCTAAACAAATTCCAGTAAATCAGGAGATGAAGAAAAGACGCTGGTAATGGATAGGGCACGTGTTGAGAAGACCTGAGAGCAGTATAACTAGAATGAAAGCCTTTGCACTGGAACCCATAGCATCATAGAAATAAAGGTAAGCGCCCCCCCCCCACTCCCCCCCCCCCCAAAAAAAAAAGGCATGGAGTAAAGAATGAAGTTAATCAGATGGGGTTGACTTGGGGTGAGCTGCATGTGATACCAACAGATAGGATGCATTGATTTGAGTTGGTTGATTGGAATAAAGGGCAGAAAAAAGAAAAGTTACATCAGTGACTGCATTTAATTCAACTTAAGAGTTACATTGATGACTGTTTAGTTAACATCGATATCCATGATTAAATTGCTCAGTATTGTACGGTTATATTATTACAAAAAAGAAAGAAAAAAAGAACAAATGAGATGGTTTGGCCACCTGACGAGAATACCTTGGTACCAACTGCCACAGAGAGCCACAATTAAGAAATATTATGAACACAGAGCAAGGGGAAGACAACACAAGATATGGAGCATCATCATCAGGAGCAATCTCACAGAAATGAACACCAACTTGTACAATGCATTGAAAAATAGAGCACAAACGATCCTGATATTTCCCTCCCCCCCCACCCCCCCACCCCAACACATCACTGAGGTAAATGGTGGAAGAGAAGAAGAAGAAGAAGCAAAAATAGATACATATTTAGACATTGCGTGAAAGGTCAAGATCATGCACTTGACTTGTTTACATTTTTCTGTTAGATGTTGCCTGCAGAAGGTGCCCCTAAACCTAGAGGCAGAGGAAGAGGTCAAGCACACAGTAAAGATGGTAACAGACCTATGAAAGAAAGACCCAAATCATCAGGGGTATGTTGTTAAAAGCTGCAGTTTAAATATGTTTTTTCCTGACTTGAATATCTTCTTCTTCTTCCTTCACCAACAGTAAGCTCCGGCGGAAAGTCCTGGTTGTTTATCCATGTGGACTTTGGCTTTGTGTCAGGATCTGAGTTTTGCACGTAGATCCATTTTACTGGCTTATTTGTGTGCTATTAGTTGTTCTTAGCCGCTCAGGCAGATGCACTCCGACTTCAAAGGAGTCTCAGCTAGTCAACTCCTACAACATGCTTATTGGGGAGACAGTGGGTCTATTCTTTTTTTTTCTCACAATGGGGCCCTAGAACCCACAGTTCCTCTTCAAGTTGTCCATTCATTAGACTCAGGGGATTTAACCTGTTTCTTAACTATGAGTCACATGTGTCCCTTGACATTCTGGGAAATCTACAATTTTTGTTTGTAATGATGATTTTTTATGTTAAATCACATGTACAGAGTAGATATAGATATAGCATTAGGAGGAGATTGAGGCAATGACAAAGGGTCTTAAATGTCTAAAAAACTTCATTTTTTTCATAATCCTTCTGGCCTTGAAAGAGATAAAAGAGGAGAGAAATAACATCAGGGTTTCATCCCACATTGCCTGATCTGTCTGTGCAGAGCAGCTGTTCACTCGCCAAGAGTACCGTACAAATAAAATACTTTGTTATTCATGCAGTGACCCTTTTGGTCTCTGTTTGCAACACTTACCCTTGTGAATTGTACAACAGTCTAAAACTGAACTCATAATCTCTCAAGTATGAAGCAGCTTAACTTCTTAATGAAGAAGGCCCTCATTATAGTTTGTTCCAATAGTCCTGTCCAACTTCAAAAATCTGTAACTCGGTAACCGTCCAGTGTATATTGTTGAAAATTGGCATAGAGCCTGATAATAATAATGTCCTTGTAAAAATTTAAAAAAAAAAAAAAAAAAAATATATAAACAGACATTAAGTTTTCATTCTGCCTTATTTGCGGAATAGGAAAAGACAAGACAACAATTCAAAGCAGCCAGTAAGCTTACAGTAACTGAGTAAGGTGAATTTATCAAAACATCTTATTGCTTGAATTTTATGGGTGTTTCACTCTCATGTGGTCATCCCTAGCAGTTGCCTCCTGTGAGTTGTTAGATGAACACAGTTTTTCAATATATGCCATATCATCATCATCATCATCGTGTAGCAGGTCCTTTGCAGAACGTCGCTCTTATCACGGTCTGCCTGAAAGAAACTCGGTCTCTCGCCAGCTCTCCCGCCTTATGTACTTTCATACTTATGGAGTCAGTTATATCCTGTGCCCATCTTCATGTTGGTCAGCCCTGCCCCTCCTTCCTGGTACCATGCCTTCTACTATAATTTTTTCCAATCTGTCGTGCTGCTTTATATGACCAAAATATTTCAGCTTCCGAGACAGGATGCTGTTTATTAGCCAATCTTCCTTGATGTTCAGATCTTTCAAGATGTCAGTATTTATCTTCTTTTTTGTCCAAGATATTCTGAGAATCTTAGGCTATCCAAATAATCTCCACACATCACAGCACATGTAAACTAATTTCCATTTTATCTCCACACAGATTCTCCACTATATTCAGTTTTTATTAGGGGCACACAATTTATTAGTCAAACAAAGATCAAGAAATTTGCAGCTTTAAGAAAACAGCAGCGCATGTGCAACTGTAAATTATACAATCATAAGTATATGGGAAATGTAAAGCCGCATACACAAATTTGTGCTGATCTGTAGAGACTTTCTGAGACTGGTTGAAGTGGGAGGGCACGAGTTTTGAAACGCACTATAGTAAAAGATTTTGATACAAACATTCTATCAGGCCTAGTGTAACTTGACTATCTTTTACCTTTCATGTCTGCTAGGATCTAAGAGATTCGTCAAATTATGAGCCCATAGTTGATACAACAGATCTGGCTAACTACAGAAGTAAAGGTCATAGTGGGCTGCATGAGAGGGAGGCACCAAACAATATACAGAAAAGCAAAAAGAAATCAAAAGAAGAGGTTTGTACTAAGCTAACTTTGTAATTCTTGTAGTGCATGAAAAAAAACAAGTATGTATTTCTTTATCAGTTAGTTTGTTATTCATAAGCTCACCTCTCCAACCTAAGTAATAGTTGATTGTTCTGTTAGATGTTTCACATTATGTTTCACTGTTCTTTTGGATTTCACATCATGCTTCATTGTTCTCTTCTGTTAGATGTGTCACATCATGTTTTATTATTCTGTTGGATATGTTCTCTTGAATGTCACATCATACGACATCGTTCTGTTAGTGTGTAACATCATGTGTCATTGTACTGTTGAATATGTCACATTATCTTTTATTGTTTTGTTCGATGTCACTTCATACTTCATCATTCTATTAGATGTGTCACATCATCTTTTATTGTTCTGTTGGCTGTCACATCATATTTCATTGTTCTGTTAGATGTGTCACATCATGTTTCATTGTACTGTTGAATGTGTCACATCATGTTTCATTGTACTGTTGAATGTGTCACATCATGTTTCATTGTACTGTTGAATGTGTCACATCATGTTTCATTGTACTGTTGGATGTGTCACATCATGTTTTATTGTACTGTTGGATGTGTCACATCATGTTTCATTGTACTGTTGGATGTGTCACATCATGTTTCATTGTACTGTTGGATGTGTCACATCATGTTTCATTGTACTGTTGGATGTGTCACATCATGTTTCATTGTACTGTTGTATGTGTCACATCATGTTTCATTGTACTGTTAGATGTGTCACATCATGATTCATTGTACTGTTGGATGTGTCACACCATCTTTTATTGTACTGTTGGATGTGTCACACCATGTTGTTGGACGGATGAGATCGCAGGGCTTTGAATACCCATTTCATAAAACTTTTTGGAAAAGAGTTGTAGCTATCAGTTGATTCTTTGTTTTGCATTTCATTTTTGATTCTTCTGTAACATGCTCGATTGTTCCGTTAGATCGTCAGTCATGATTATTTCATTGGATGTCATGTTAAATGTGTTTTTTCTTTCAGTTATTACATCATGTTAGTTGTTCTATAGGATATAACATAATCTGTGATTGTTTTATTGGGTGTCTCATCATTTTCTGTCTTTTTGTTAGATGTATGAGTGTTAGATGTTTAAACTGGGTTTGTCAAATGGTATAGCAAAGAGCTGTAACTGTTAGTTGTGTTTGTAGTTTAATTCATCCTAAATGATTACACATAACCTCATCCTGCCTTGTGCCATCTTGCGCATTAAGCCTGTAAGAAACATGTTAGTAGTCAACTAATGATGCTTAATTTACTGCATGTTAACGCCAATAAGGAAACAGGTCGGGAATAATTTAGATTGGATTTTAATGTAACCATGTTTTCAAAGATTGTACCACATAGAGCTGATAAATGATACTGTTTATTGGTGTAAATGAAGGAGCTGTATAACATTTATTCTTCTTTACTTTAAAATTGTGCTCTGTTAATTCTTATATAGAAAGTTTCAATGACATGCTTCAGTGTTTTTGTAGATGTAGCTGTCTGTAGTTGATATCATCTCTCTAGCCATTCTTTATTGTTTTTGCTTGTCCTACATCCACTTGCTATTTTTCTAGAATTTGCTTAGTGTTATTAAAAGTTATGGGCACATTTTTTTCCTTATTCATTTAGCATCGATTTCCTAGCTCACTGTTCTGTTGTATTCACGAGTATTATTGCTTTTGTATTTGTTGGCATTAAGCTTATCTTTGTTTCTCAATGTATGGCATTATTATAGCATGTTTACTGTAAACTTGTTGATTCTGTAAAATTTTATTCATATTTGAAAGCATTTAAATTGTAGATATAGATCTGTTATCTATGAGAATTCTTGAACGTGTTGGTCTCTGAAAATAGTGAGAATCCTGTTACTTCACTTTTAAGCCATAAACTTAAATTTCTTAAATTTACCAGCTTAAAAATTGTTTAACTGTATTCTTTGAAAGTATTTTAATAAAAGGCTCACAAATTAATATATGCAAGTAAATTGGATGAATTAGCAGTTAAAATAGTTGCACGCTCGTATGTGTAATGATTAAATATAACATCTTGATAGAAACCTATGCTTTGTTGCATGTGTATCTTTAGTATTTAATTTAACATTTTTGTTTGACCATGCTTTGTGATGTCCCTGATATTTTTATTGTATGAAACTGACAACTTTGTTATGTATGCAGGCTTCTGTTTATCCCAGCAACTTTGACTATGAGCCCATAATAGAAATGAAAGATCTGGACAAACGGTTTGGGCCTTTGTCAAACTTAGCAGAAGCTCGGATGTGGCCTCGTATTGATCATGTGAGTGCCTTTTTTTGTAAAGGGCATTCATAGTGTCCCACTGTATTTGCTTGAATGGGTGATGTTTGGTCTTCTTTTGCAGTTCTCTTACAACTATATACATCAGGGTTGTTTGCTTTAGGCACATTGTTGCCTGCAGTACTAAACAGCTGTTTTACCATCAGTGCTGCTGGCATAAGCTTCTGGCTTATATCTAATACAACTGCAAGGGATGCTCTGTTATATAGATGTTGGTCATTACAAATCTCTTTACAAAAACATATACATTAAAGGCTTGGAATGTTATTAACATTTACAAGTCATTCTATGAGTACCACTATGTGCACATTGCATTTGTGAAAAATCCCTGGGCTGTTAGAAGTTGTGAAAAGTTTGCTATAAATATTGCTTCTGTGACAGGTACAACATATAGTTACCCTATACTCAAATATTGAATTACTAATGTGAATGTGGAAGATAAGAGGAGAACGTCACATTTGTATTTTTTAAAGTAACCAATCCTTGTTTAGGCAAAAATAAGTTTTTGGGTAAACAAACACAATCGAATACAGTAGATTTGGAAAGAGTGAATGAAAAGAGTGTCGCCGAAGTAAATAAAAAAAAAAATTTAAAAAAAGACGGACATATTTCAGTCACATTAAGAAGACATTACAATCTTATAAAAAGATAAAGCGTTTTGAAGATCGATTGCAGATATTTCGTTGTGAAGAAGACACCTGCTTGATTTATTGATTTAGGCAACTTTGGAGCTGCAATTAATGCTTGCATGGAACAACCTTTGGCAAGCAGGAATTCTAATAAGTATTCTGTAACTTCTTGCTGTCCTGGCTAAAATTTGAAAAAAAAAAAAAAAAATTTGAAAGATATTGTCAATACAATACTGAATCTCTAGGTTGAAGGTTAAAGTAAAGAGGATTACGGTTTTATCTGATATGGCTCGATCTCTTTCCGCAGAACAGCTAGCTGCCTGCCGAGAGCATCACTAAGAGCACAAACTCCATAGCTCTGGCGATGATATCCAGGGATCTCCGTAAAAATTGCACTCATTAACTGAAAAGCGCAGCCGTGAAATGAACCCACGACCTTTAGAGTCTGAGGCAAACGGCTTGACCACTTTGCCACGGAGATCCCCAATCTCTAATATGCATGTAGAAGTCAAGGCTCATTTATGTTTCAAAATTATGATAAGTTTATGTGTAGTTGTAAAAGAGTTAATCTAGGGTAACATTAAAAAAAAAAACAGTTTGTGCATGTCTTGTGACAGTTACCAGACATGATGGGATGGTTGTGTGTAGGTGAGGCATTATATTTTTAGTTAGGCAAGCGAGGAAATTTTCAGTTTAATTTATAACAGAACTGTATACTATGTTCTGTTACTTTAATCAGCTTGATTCTTCCTCTTTTTTCTTCTTAACATTCCCCAGCAGTAAACTGTGGCAGAAAGTTATGGTTGTTCATCCATTTCTGGACTTTAGTCTTGATCCAGAAATTGAGTTTTGAGTGCACATCCGTATAACAGATCTGGCTTTTTTGTATGCAGACTTTTGATTCCTCGCCTCTCAGGCAGATTTCAAAGGAAACAACACATAATTAGTGCCTCCTACAATATGCTCGTTATGGGGCAATGGGCATTTTTGTCTGTCCTTACATAGGGCTCAGGAACCCACACATTGGGAATTCATTTATTCATTTTGAATCTTCTGCTTTTGCTGTCAGTTGTCATAGAGAGGAATAGTTAGTGGTCCAATACTCAATGGGTAACAGTGGCTTTTGTCATTTGATGTTACTGTACCATTTTTTAAATGAGTGAGTGTCATTCAACCCCGCCAAGACCTCACAATGAGAGGTCAACACCCCTTTCTACAAAGTGCCACATTTCAGATGAGAATCACCAGGTTCAAGTCCCAGAAACCCTGTTCAACCTTTAGGTTATATTAGGGTCCCTGACTACCGCCGGCTGATTCTTTAAAATAAAAATTGGGTCCCATGTTGGGACGTGGTTAATGTCAAAATCCGTCTTTTTTGTGCATCCTCTTGCTCTTGTAACAGATCTTGGGGGGGGGGGGGGGGGGGGGGGGGGGGGGGGGGGGGGGGGGGGGGGGGGGGGGCCTGCATCACCTGTGTTGATAATTCTTTCTGCATTTAAACAAGATACCCAGACTAAAAATCCATGACAGATATTATGCAATTTTTATATAACAGCAGACAAAACCTAATAATATTATTGTTGCACATCATTAGATCTTCGATAGATGTTGTAGCACAATGGTTAGTTCTCATACTTACAGACACAAGTCTTCTGAGATCCAGTCACCAATACCATTAAAAACTTATTTTTATTTTTTTGACACCTGAGTTATCAAATGCTCTCTGTACTCAGCATTTGTGTCATTCCTCATGTTTGCTGTAAAAGTATTCAGCATTTGTGTCATTCATTATGATTGCAGTAAAAATACTCAGCATTCGTGTCATTCATCGTGATTGCCGTAAAAGTACTCAGCATTTGTGTCATTCATCGTGATTGCAGTAAAAGTACTCAGCATTCGTGTCATTCATTATGATTGCAGTAAAAGTACTCAGCATTCGTGTCATTCATCATGATTGCAGTAAAAGTACTCAGCATTCGTGTCATTCATCGTGATTGCAGTAAAAGTACTCAGCATTCGTGTCATTTATCATGATTGCAGTAAAAGTACTCAGCATTTGTGTCATTCATCATGATTGCAGTAAAAGTACTCAGCATTTGTGTCATTCATCATGATTGCAGTAAAAGTAAAGGACCTTTTTCTGTGTATTAAGGTGTGTGTTATTCATCGTGATTGCAGTAAAAGTACTCAGCATTCGTGTCATTCATCATGATTGCAGTGAAAGTACTCAGCATTTGTGTCATTCATCATGATTGCAGTAAAAGTAAAGGACCTTTTTCTCTGTATTAAGGTGTGTGTCATTCATCATGATTGCAGTAAAAGTACTCAGCATTTGTGTCATTCATCCACGCCCCCCCCCCCCCCCCCCCCCCCCCCCCCCTTCCCGTGTGATATAGTGGGGATTACTTTGATCTGGTTTGCAGTCGTTGTAGTTCATGAACAGCATGTTTTATTTCTGCTAGATCACTTCATACATAAATAATGACTGCTTAATCACTGCTATCTAGAATGAACATGTCTGGCATATGACAAATATATATTTTACTCATTTAGCAGCAATTGTGAGACATGTTGAAATATTCAGCTGATTTAATAGTAAGCAGCCAGTAGATTTCCTTATTTGGTTTGACCGTTCTAATTGTGACATTAAACAGCTCTTTCTAATTTGTCACATTTTTCATTTATTGAATGCTTTACCCCTTTAAACTGAAACACATATTTCTTTCAAGCTTCACACTTGCCTGATTAGTTATTTGTAATCATTGATGTTGTCTTTTAATGTTTGATGCACATATTTTTTGGGAAAGCTTTTTGTGCTTAATATGCTAGCTTTTGTCTGGGAAGTAACATAACTAAAACAGTTTATAATAAAGAGTGGCTGTGAAATTCTTTGCCTGTCTGCTGTTGGTTTCAACCCCTGTAAGGTGATGCTCAAGTGAAAAAGCCAAGGCATTGTTTATCATGACAAAATAAATGCACAGTTAAAATATTTTGATACTCCTTTATGGAAGAGTCAGTGTCTCCATACAGCTTCAAACAGTTTGACAGCAGACTGCTTCATGATGCTGCAGCCAGCATCATGTTGACCACTTCCCCCCACCATGTGTCGATTGGTCCATTAAAATATGAGTAGCGTCATATGCCTGATGCAACACTGGCATACCAAAAGTATCCTGTATGTTGTTACTTGTGAGCTACTTTCTGTTCCTGATGAGCTGCCCAGTGTAGATTGATTAGAGATTGTGATGTCTGGGGCCCAATTTTGGGGAAAACAAGAATAGAGCCACTGCCTCCCCAACATGCAGGCTGTAAGAGTCGACTGCGTGGGTGTTTCCTTCGAAGTCAGAGTGCATCTGCCTGAGAGGCAAGGAACCAATAGTCTGCATAAAGATAAGTCAGATCTTTAAAATGGATGTACATGCAACACTCCGGTTCTGGAATAGTCTAAAGTGCAGAGGTGAATGAACAGCCAGAACTTTCAACCGGAGTTTACAGCCGGTGAACGTGAAGAAGAAGAAAAAGAAGGTAATCCTAGGAACATCTGGCTATATTAAATCACTATGCACTAAATATTGACACTGATGGTGTTTTGTGAAGTTCCTACAATCTTTATCAGGAACGGAAAAAAGGAAATGGGGTTGATGTGACCAGAGCATGTGTTCTGCATCTACAAGCTTCAGGGTTCTACCTACTCCACCACAGCCTTTGAGTCTGACCACTCACAATGACCAGTCCAGTGTTGAAGGATCACACCAGAAGTATCACACTTACAGACATGCTCATGACTTACTACTATGACAGCTGCGTTATGCATTTTTACTTAGCATGTGCAGGCTTCAAGATTTTACTGAGACTAGTTTTTAACTAGTTTTTTTTTTAAATGGAGCAGTAAAGGATATTTTGTGTGACTTCTGCTGGTACATGAATGGAGCGGTTATCTGGCAACTCATCTGCAGTGATGTTGGAATCTTGACTGACTAACTAAATTATACCACGTTTGTTTTTGATAAGAACACCTGTAATGATGTAATGACTATATTTTGAAATGCTTCGTATTCATATTCTTATTTTTGAAATATTTATCATGTGTCAATTAGGGCCCTCCACCAGATCCTTCCTTCAACCCTCTAGCTGATCGAAGACGGAGTGACAAGAAGGAAGATGTTGTGGATCACAGACGACATCCAAGGAATTACGGTGGAACTTCAGACCTTTCTAGAGTAAAACAGAACATGAAACACTTGCGAGAGAAGGTGAATTATATTAATTAGTTGTTTTAGCAGGTTAACTAGTTTTAAAGTTTGCAACTAACTAATGGTAGGCATGCTCGGTGGAGAGTGACAAGCATCGCTTCCGTGGTCTCTGATAGTTAGCATCCTTTGGATCTTTGATGCGTGCAAGTGTATTGGGAAATGATCAAGCAGACAGAGTGACTGGTTTTGCATGACAAACTTATGCATGATGAGCTGGATATGGTCATGGCCCTTTGGGGGACATAAACAATGTGGAAATTTAAATGGATCATTATGGTCTGGAGAGAATGGTATTGCAGTAAGTGACCAGGGTACTTGACTGATTCTCAACATTCAGAGGAAATTCAAGAAGTGCATAGAATCAAACTGCTACTGGTAGAATTAGAATTGAAATCCCCACTACTGGCTGCTAAAGATGGAGAGGAGTGCTAATGTGAATTTCCCAGATTGTGTGATGTCAGTTCTTAAATCACCTCAGTTCAGTTTACAACCCATAAAAGTTGTTAAAAATCTCAGTGCTGACATTTCGTTGTTACTTTTTGACCTTTTTTTTCTAAAACTGTTAATATGTTGATATCAAAAATAGTTGTGATGTAAGCAGTATATGTCATATTTTTATCTAGAAATATATATTATTCAATATTCCTTTCATCTTTGTAATCATTGTCATCATCATCATGATTTTAATTGTTATTTGTTATTAATAATATTACTCTTATAATGTAAGGGCAGTAAATAGCTTGCAGATATCATATTTACGATACACATTTCTAGTTATGAACCACAGTTTTTTTTAATTTTTTTAAATTTTTCTATTTCACAGGAGAAAGAAAGACCTCAGGGAAGCAAACCCTTGGACATCGTGATGACTGGCAAGGAGAGGAGAAACCATGAGGACTGGAAGGCAGAGAGGGATCGATATGACAAGGAGCGTATTCAGAGGCAAATGAGTGATGGTGGCAATTGGAAACGGGCATGGGATGCAGACAAATTTGCACTAGAGTAATATTTTTTTATATCTTCTTATAATTGTAATTGACTAAAACACTAATATATGAAAAAAATATTTTCTAAATAATCCTGTTCTTTGATTGTAGAAAATCTGGTCTGTTATGACAATTTAGGGAAATGTCTTTCCTAAAATTAAAATATAAACATATTTCATCTCTTCTAATATGAAAAAATATACTGATGAAACTTGTAAGTGCCGCAGTTATCTTTTATTGTAACTGAATGGACTAAATCTTCTAGTATGTATATGTGATTAAAATGGTTACGGAGCATATACAATCAGCGATGAAAACGTCACTGAAGCATTTAAATTTATGTACAAGACATCTCTCGAGTTTTTCTGCTGCTCTTCTAGTCCTCTTCTGTCTTTCAGAGTCAGGTTTTGATGAGGCATTAGTTGCGAACCTCAGGTTCCCTAGTGGTTAAATTGTACCTCTTCCTTCCTATCACAGCCCACCCACACCCCCCATCCCCCCCACCCCTTTCCGGGCTATTACCTGTAAGTTTGACCCCCCTGAGGAGATTACAAATATCAGTCTGGATGGCAAGCCATCGGGTAAATCCCAGATACCCTGTTCAACATCCAAAGAAGTTATAATTAGTGCACCCTTATCAACCATACCAGACTGGTAGGGCCTGTAGTCCTGTGTGGAGATGGGTGAAATGTACTAAGCACTAAGGACCTCTTGTGGAGTCCAGTGTAGAGCATTTTTCCTGTTCCTTTTAGATACATGTCATGTATGTAGTTTTTGTGTTGACCTTGAAAAGGTTTTTGGAGGGGGGCGGGTGGCGGGAGTCGGGCCGGAGAGCCCCGTGCGGGGGGGGGGGGGGGGGGGGGGGGGGGGGGGTGGCCATGTTTTTGCTTGGCAGATTGACTTGCACATGTTCAGTTTAACGATTCTACCTAATATATCTGCTGACTCTTGTACTTGCCATGCTGTGTCAGGCTGTAAGGCTGTTTTCCTGTGTCTTCCTCTTCCACTGTAAATTCTGCTGTAGGTATCTTTTTTTTTAAATTGCTCACAAGTGTATCATGACCAGTCACTATTTATGGGTAAATTAACGAGTTGACTGTCCTTCAGCTGATATTTTATCTGGCCATATAATCCCCAGGAATGAGGAGCAGTCAGCATATTCTTTAAAAATGGAACCAGCCAAGCGGCCAGGTAAGGTATTGGCTTAATCCACTACCAACAGTAATTATTTAAAACATTGAATTTATTTCTTTTACCATTGATAGATTTAGCTATGTAACAGAATGTTGGTGCAATTAGTCTATGTGATTCATCTTGGGTTAGCCATATTTTAATTTTTGAAACCATTCATCATCATAGTCCATAACACTGTGTGTCACTGAGTCGCCACTTGCTGTTGACTGACTGTTCGACTGTTCAGTTTTCTCTGTCTGTGCTGGTTAGATACAGTGGACTGACTTGATGTTTGCTGCCTGTCCATTAGAATTGTGAGAAAATGTATCTGTTTGGTTTCATTACATTCAGCAGTCAGTGGTGAAATTCTGTTACATTTAATAGACAATTTGTAAGTAACTTCCTTCAGCTTCACATTCAGTCTTGCATAATCACAAATAATTGGATAGATGTTTAGTCACTTTATATAATCTTCGGTACATAATATCATCAGATTTAACAACAGAGACGCAATCTGGCCTGTTCCAACCACAAGGGAAACATTAGGCGAGGAGAGGAGTGGGTCAAAGTGCTACCTGAACAGTCAGACTTGTGTAGGGTTATAATCACACTGAGCCGAGAGTGCAGAGACTGGCCAGCAGGTACCACAGAGAGGGAAATTCAGCCATTAATTCAAGATAATGTTCACTCAGAAGATTTGATCATTTACACAGACGGTTTAGTGTCAAGAGGCAAAAGAAGTGCTTGGGGTTTCTTAGCAAAAGTTCATGGTCGACGTTTGGTGCTGGAGAGCCTAGCATATGATACCACAACATCCAGCTTAAGAATGGAGGTGGAGGCGGTCACTGCAGCTTTCTCTTGGTTAGAGAACATTACACACACACACACACACACACACCGTGTTTGTAACTGACTCAGAAAGCATGCTGAGTAAGATCGGGACAGGCATGCTTCATGCTGAGTGGCATGTCTTGCTGCGGGGGAAATGGGTGAGGAGTATTGTATGGATTTTTTTCCCCGGTAGACGCCGGTGTGTTGGGAAATGAACAGGCACACAAGACTGGCTGGCTCTGCACAACTTGGTGGAATACTGATGCCTGATAAGGCAGACATGGTTAGTGCCGTGAGGGAGAGCATGCACAGTTTGGAGGAGCAGATGGATCACCACAGTCTGGTGAGATTGATGCAGGGGGGAGTGACAAGAGGTTCTGGCAGATTCTCGAGGCTCAGAGAAAAGGCAAAACGGATGTTTAATCAGAATGCTACTGGCACCATTAGTATCGGAACTCTTCACTGGCTGCTGAAGATGGGAACGGGGCGCTTATGGGAATGCCCCGAGTACTGTGATTCAGTTCTTGAAACAAAATCAAATCAAATCAGGGAGACAAAATTGTATGGTACACAAGGAGATATAGACTGCACAATAGCTTTCATGAAGGCTACAGTCCTTCTGATATAAGTTTTCTGACAGAAGGATCGAAGAAGAAGAAGAATTAAATTCAGTTGTACACAGTTTGATCATGACTGTGGGGAAGAAGTACAAAACTGGACATTTGATAAGATCATACACATAACATCCCCATTTGGCTCCTAGTGCTGCAATTGGGGGTGGCGGAGGAATAAAAAGACCCCCTACCCTTTAACTATAATGTCATACAGGGTCACTGATTAAGGATGATTCCTTCAAAGTTAGAGTGCACCCGCCTTACAGGCAAGCAACCAAAAGTCAGATTCTGGAACAGGCCCAAAGTCCAGAAGTGAACGAACAACCAGAACTTTCCACTGGTGATTACAGCTGATGAACATTAAAACAAAAATTACATCTCACATTAGGAAGCTACAGCAGCACAATGACTGTTAACTATTTTGGTCATGAGTGTAATACCACTCTGAGGTAGATATAGCTACAGTAGCACAATGAATACTAACTATTTTGGTCATGAGTTTAACGTTATGAAATGTTGTCACAATCGAGGACACTGCACATTGGGCATTCCCATGCATGCTAAGTCCTCTGATGCAGCAGCCACTCCAAAGTACTTCTACTAATTGTTCCCATGAAAAGCTGGTTATATTGTCTCCTATCTCAGCCTCGAAGACGGCATAGAAGTGTTTCACCATGCTTTACTCCCATGTCACGCAATCGTATTAGTGTCGTGGATTCCTCATTATCCACTAGTCCAGTCCGTACAGTGTTGACGATATCTGCTCTGTCCATGCTTCTTCCGACATGCCTTAGTGCAATTCGCCTGTTGGTCCGCTTTCTCATTTCCATTTACGCTCGCATGACCTGGTGTGTAGATCCAGGTGAGGGCAGTTAAGTGCCATTTTTTAATGCTTTCTACCCATTCAGAGCACATACAGCCTGTTGCTATCTTCTGAACCATATTCATGGAATCTGATACAATTACTACCTGTATGGCGGTTTGCTCTAGAAGCAGCGGCTGTTTCCATGGTCATGCTTGAGGTGGTTGTCTGGTAAGCACCACTGTCATCCTGTATTGTTTTCCCCATTCTTTGCGCTGTGTGTGCCCATGCTGACCTTGATCTGCGCTTCACGGATCCATCTGTGTAGATGATGGTATCTTCTGGGTCTGAATGCTGATCTATCAGTTCCTTTACCTCTGTGTCTACAGCTGCAGGGATTTGAGGTGGATTTGTCAAAATATCTAGAGTTTTCAGTTTCATGCAGTCTAAAATGAGTATCAGTAATGTCTTTAGGGATGTAAAGGCGGCCTGTATAGTGTTGAAAACATCATCCATCAAGTACCTGTTGGTTGACAAATATATGGGATTAGCACCATATGCCCAGTGCACTCCATGATGTGTTGTTGGGTTGGTTAATAAAAATGTGACTACATTAACCCTGCAGAGAAAGGCTTCAGTTATAATTGTGATCTGGTTTTATTCGCGCTAAGTTCAGTGGCTTAAATGTTTGTCCTTAGCTGCATGTGATGGTTTCACTCTCCAAGATGTGAAAAAAAGTTCTTTACTTGGTTACAAAACATTAAGCAGAAAATGAATAATACACAATTGCGATATAATTTATTTGTATCTGTTGAGATATGTCTTCCCTATTTGGGTATGTGGACCCCAATGGGGTTAGGGGGGGGGGGGGGCAGAGGAGACTAGGCCCACTGCCACCACCACCCTATAATATATTTTTATCTGTTGAGATATGTCTTCCCTATATGGGTTCATGAACCCAATGTGCGGGGGGGGGGGGGGGGGGGGGGGGGGATAGGCCCAATCTCTCCCCCACCCCAACAAGAAAATACAAGGCAAATAATTAGGATTTTTAAGATGGCTCAGCCACATTATGAGAATGAATCCTGATATACCTGCCAAAACAGCTCTCACTTGTACGCCAAAGGAAAATAGAAAGAAGCGGTACTCAAAAAACAATGGGGAGATGAGCAATGGAAAGTGAGCTGAGTACTGCATCTCTGACATGGAAAACCGCTCTGAAGATTGCACAAGACAAGAAGGCATGGAGAGACAACTCTCACACATACACAACTAACCACCCACCCCCCCCACACACACCCAACCACAAACCTATCCACCCACCCCCCACACGCACACACCCTCCCACCCACCCCTACCCCCCACCACACACACCCTCCCACCTACCCCTACCCCCCACCACACACCCACCCACCCCACCCTAACCCCCTCCGCCCACACACACACACCCCTCCCCTACACCCACGCACGCACGCGAGAGAGAGAGACAGAGAGAGACGGAAATATATCTATATCTATATATATATATATATTTATTATTTATATATATATATCTATATATATATATATCTATATATTTATATATGTGTGTGTGTGTGTGTCTATATATATATATATATATATGATATAGATATTATATATATAGACTATATATCTATATATATATATAGATATATATATATATTTGATATATATAATATCTAATATACGATATATATATATATATATATATATATATATATACACAATTAGTGTTTTGCTGAAATTGGAAGTGTTGGGCTGAAAGGCACAGATCCCACAACTGAACTGTAAACCACAACACAATGTCCCAACCACAGTTTTAAGAGTGACTGCATACAAAGAAGATGAGATCTGTCTATGCTATATGGTCATGTTTAACCCCATTATTATAATTTCTTTTGAATCAGTAGAGGCTATATAATATATTGATGATTTTCTTTTGTTGTGTTTTTCTCTAAAGCTGGTCGTATTGGCAGTGGTCGATTTGACCGTGGTGAAAGAGATGACCATCCTCGAAGTGCTGTTTTAGTGAAAGGTACTAAAGATTGCCTCTTTCTTAGTGTGCAGTAGGGCTGTACATCAGCTTTTCACATAAGTCACAAAGCATGAGATATTTGTAGGATTTTTAGGAGGAAAATTAGTAGCTGTGTCAAATATAGATGAGACTAAACAATATCATCATCAAATGCCTTGCCAATTTCCTTCTTTATATTTTGCTGTCTCCATGATAAAAGACAAAAGAATTTTTTGCTTGTCTTTCTTTATCTCTCTTTCCACAAATAATTCCAGTTGTCATTTTTTTTCTTTTATTAAAAGTCAAAACAATTTTGTGTATTGGACTGCTAAAATTTTGTACAAATTTATTCCAAATTGTCAGTACCATACACTTATGTACTTTCTTAGTGATGTATTCCAAATTGTCAGTACCATACACTTATTTACTTTCTTAGTGATGTATTCCAAATTGTCAGTACCATACACTTATGTATTTTCTTAGTGATGTATTCCAAATTGTCAGTACCATACACTTATTTACTTTCTTAGTGATGTATTCCAAATTGTCAGTACCATACACTTATGTACTTTCTTAGTGATGTATTCCAATTTGTCAGTACCATACACTTATGTACTTTCTTAGTGATGTATTCCAAATTGCCAGTACCATACACTTATTTACTTTCTTGGTGATTTATTTCACAGTTAGCAGTACTATACACTTATTTACATTCTTGGTGATTTATTTCACAGTTAGCACTACTATACACTTATGTACATTCTTGGTGATTTATTTCACAATTAGCAGTACCATACACTTATGTCCTTTCTTAGTGATTTATTAAAAATTTTCAGTACCATGCACTTATGTATTTTCATGGTGATTTATTCCACAATTAGCAGTACCATACACTAATGTACTTTTTTTAGTGATTTATTCCACAATTAGCAGTACCATACACTAATGTACTTTTTATTTAGTGATGATCTCACAGTTAACATATTGACATATTTGCAGCACATATAGGTTATTTCTTTCGAAAGTTGTGTAACATTTTCAGATCTAAAAGTTAGTGCACATTTTTAGTGTTTTACTGATCAGAAACACACACGATTCTGCTAGGCTGTGCCATCTTCTGCCTTCTTTAAAACCAAACGAATTACTGGAATTGGTAACAGTATGCGGTATGATAATATGGTTTAAAAAAATAGATATATGTAACAGACTTTTATGGTTAAGTATATTTGGTATAATTGCTTTCCTTGCCTTTACACATTACATTTCCTGCATGATGCCTTTATCAGTGAGCTTGTGTAAAACACATTAATGTATTCTGTCTAAGCCTATGATTAACTTATAATTCAGTGTAACACGCGTTATGTGAAATCTAACTGATTTAAAACAGTTTTAGCACATCTGATTTCATTATCTTCATATTTCCCCATCCATTATCTCCTCACTAATACAGAAGCTTTGGAGAGACTGAATTTAAAAAATTAAAAAAAAAAAGGGTTGATATATTTAAAAAACAAAAACAAATAGAGAGAGCGACACATTTAGATACACTGAAAGATACAACACTTTTATAAAAAACCATACTGTAGGGGAAAGTTTCAGGTAAGTGAGAGAGAGAGCTAAGCAGGAGGACAATGTCAAGGCATGGACAGATATCAGTCACAGGGTGTGTACAACCAGACTGGGAGACGGTAGGTGCAGGAGATCCTTTGCAGCCTCTGCAACTAGCCTTCAGTGTAGAGATGGCACATGATTTCACGATACTGAAGCTGAAACATATTCAGGAATCAGATACAATTATGATTAGACTGTTCTTCATCTGGAATCCACAAGGTATAGAAAAAAAGGGAGACTCGAAAATCCAAGGAGGTTAAAAGGGCAGCAGGAGATTATAATGTTGAAAAGACATTACAGAAAATCCCAAAGATAACAAAGGATCCAACAGTGCTTGGCAGGATAGTGGTTCTTTTTAGCCTATGCTACAGGGGAAGTTAGCAGCACAGATGTATAATGAAAAAGAATAGGAAGAAGAAGCATCAGCAATTGACAACATATAATTAGTGTAAGGAATATGTGATACATAAGCAAACTGTCCATACAATGCTTACTTTAAAATGTTGCTTTCTGTATAACATTTAAAAAAGTTTTTAAACTACAATATATGGCAGTTTGAGACAAATATTTCAGTGTCTTAGATCAAATATTTCTGTCTTAGATCAAATATTCCAATGTCTGAGATCAAATATTTCAGTGTCATAGCTGACTTTGTGAGTGGCCTAACAATCACTTGAGTGTTAATGAATCATATTGCTTAATCCATATAAACAGGGCTTTCCAGAGCACTTTTTCCAGGTCTGTGTTAACACACACTTCAAACACAGTGCTGGCTGTATAGTGTTAAGCGTAGTGGCTTGTAAGATTTGCTGGTACACACAGATGATGATTGCACTGGCTTCCTAAGCTTTGGCATGGGCTAGAAAAAAGGCATGGTATTTTTGCTTTTCATTTTTCATTTGCTTCTCATTTACAGTGATGAATCTGACAACTTCTTTTGATTAATTTATAGACTTAACACTATGGTGAAGTAGATCACTTTACACTGTGGTGAACTAGATCACTTTACACTGTGGTGAACTAGATCACTTTACACAGTGGTGAACTAGATCACTTTACACTGTGGTTACCTAGATCACTTCACACTGTGGTGAACTAGATCACTTTACACTGTGGTGAACTAGATCACTTTACACTGTGGTGAACTAGATCACTTTACACTGTGGTGAACTAGATCACTTTACACTGGGGTGAACTAGATCACTTTACGCTGTGGTGAACTAGATTACTTTACACTGTGGTGAACTAGATCACTTTACACTGTGGTGAACTAGATCACTTTACACTGTGGTGAACTAGATCACTTTACACTGTGGTGAACTAGATCACTTTACGCTGTGGTGAACTAGATTACTTTACACTGTGGTGAACTAGATCACTTTACACTGTGGTGAACTAGATCACTTTACACTGTGGTGAACTAGATCACTTTACACTGTGGTGAACTAGATCACTTTACACTGTGGTGAACTAGATCACTTTACACTGTGGTGAACTAGATCACTTTACGCTGTGGTGAACTAGATTACTTTACACTGTGGTGAACTAGATCACTTTACACTGTGGTGAACTAGATCACTTTACACAGTAACTGGCATAGAAGATAATCACTTTCTGTGATGTTAATGCAACATATACTTCTGTAGGTTGTCTTATTTTCCACATTATAGCTCCACTCACAATCATTTCTAATGGTTGAATTGCTAGCAGCATTAGGGTGAGGCACTTGGGTATCAGGCAATAACATATCATAAACTATTAAATCACCATATTTGAATACCTGCCACCATTAAGGAACACATGCTGAGCCAAAAATACTATTTCTTTAAGTTTACACTATTATAGCTAACATGGTACTCAAACACCAGTAAATGGCAGTGATATTCTAAACTAACAGTTGTGTGGCACTTTAAACGTGATGTAATACACACATTTAATTGTGGCATGAAAATAATTGATTGATAAAAGTCTGCAATCACTAAAACATACACTCTATATAAAGAACTATTAAAACGAAAACCACTCATGCATTATAGTGAATTAACTGTTGTGTATATTAATGTAGCATTGCAGATGTACACATAATGGACTAATGTAGCCAGTAGGTATACAGTTAAAACAGTTATATTTATTTTTATTTTTCTAAGGGCTATTTAAAAACTGTTTTTCTGCTACTTATTGTTCACCATGTTTTGTTACTTTTTCAAAATGTGCTTCTACATTTGTTGGGTTATTCATTTGAAGTGGATTTTATTTCTTTTGAGTTTATCAGTGTGTTATTTATATGCTTCCCCCCAGTCTTTTTCTAAGATTCTTCTAATTTGATTTATTGTGATGGCATGAATATTATCTGTCCTTGGCAACTGGTATTTTTAAATAAACCAGACAACATATAATACATATATGATACATTAATTGAACCACTAACATTTGAAGGGAAATTATACACATCTAATGTTTGCTGAGTAAATAGCTAGACTACAAATAACTGTTTTTTTATATCTTCAATTTTTGTAAACAAAAATACCTTTCATATGCAAACAAGAATTAAGTTAATTGTTCACTGTAACTGCAAATTTGCTTGACAGCAATATATGTGATCTGCTTTGTCTTTTCATTTCTTTCCCACCATCATCCTTTTATGTTATTAACATTTTTGTTATAGCACATTTCTCAGTAATAGATCAACAGTTTGTTTCTGTTACTCATTAGCAAATATGTACCTTATGTATGTTAATTATCAGTATGTATATATATATATATATATATATATATATATATATATATATATATATATATATATATATATATATATATATATATATATATATATATATATATATATATATATATATATATATATTTATGTTACTAATTAGTATAAATTTACCATATATATGTTACTTATAAGTGTAGTTTTAGCTATGCCATTTTATGTTATCACATCCCAACGTATGTTCAGTCCTCCAATGCAGTGCCCACTCCAAGTTACCTCTACTGGTTGTTTCCATGAGGATTTGGTTATAGTTTCTCCTGTCTTTGCCTCAAAGACAATATAGACGTGCTTCACCAAACTTTTCTCCTCGGTCACACAGTCGTGTTAGTGTCAGAGATTCACTATTATCACCCAACCTAGTCCGTACAGCATTGATGATATCAGCTCTGTCTATGCTTCTTCCCGTTTGCGTGCATTACTTGCCAGCTGGTCAGCTATTTCATTACCATTCACTCCTGCATGCCCAGGTGTGTGGATCCAGCTGTTGGAGGTTAACTGTGTCTTTCGAATATTTTCTACTGATTCAGAGAGTAGACTGCCTAATGTGATTTTTTGAAGCATGTTCATAGAGTCTGAAATGATTACCGCATGTATGGCCACTTGTTCTGCTACCCATGCGAGTGCTCTGAAAGCAGCAGTTATCTCTATGGTCATGCTTGATGTAGTTTTCTGCTAATCGCCGCTATTCTCTTTTATTGTTTTCCTATCCTTTGTGCTGTGTATGCCCATGCTGATCTCGACCTGGGCTTCACGGACCCATCTGTGTAAATGACGACATCTTCTGGGCATGATTGCTGGTCAGTCAGTTTCCTAATCTAGACGTCTGTGGTGGCAGGTAGTTGATTCCAGTAGAACCTTTCCAGTATTATGACAACCTTAAACAAGCCATGTATATCTACTGGTGTAACCGTCCATTATTCTGGTAGCTAGTCTCATCTAGGTCACATACTTGCTGGATTAGATTTTCTGCCTTGACATCCAGGAGGAGCCTCTTTTGAGACGATCTCTCTGGTATCATTGATAGCAATGTGCAGTAGGTGATTGATGTCTGCTAATATCCTCATATACGTTTTCACCTGTGCCACTTTTTGTCTGATGGTCATCGTTGGTAAGCCCAGAACATACCACATGGCATGGCATGAGGTGTCTTTTGTGCAGCAGAGTATGAGACTCATGGTCTCATTTTACACCTGGTCCAGTCTTTCTAGCTGGGTTCTGCTGACAGTGAGGAGGCCTGGACCGTAGCCTATAACACAAGTCCCTGTCAGAGCAGGAAAAGAAGGGTTTGTTCAGTATTGGCATCTGCAAACGACATTGTTCTTTCCTGAACTACTATATGTGCATTGGTGACTAATGATGTGCACACAGTAATGATAATGGTAGACATTGGTGATCCATCGAGCAAGCCCATTAAGATGCGTTGAAGTTTAAATGCCCGCACATGACATCTTATCGACACTGTTTTTTCAAAGAACGCTGCTGCAATCCAGTTGACTCATTTCCATCATCAATTTGATTAGCATGTTGTATGGAATGCTGCTGTACATGTCTTGGTGGCTGCAGCCATTTCCATTCCTTCCTGGAAAGAAGCCCTCATAAGTGTCATAAGCAAATACTGCAGCATTGCACCAGCTATCTCTGCCTGGGCGCTATCCACCTAGTGTAGGTGTCAAAACACTACTTGACTCTAAATTTTAGGTCAACATTCTGGAAATTATTTTTTTTCACGAGTTTTCCCTATGTTGTTCTGAAGTGTGATGATTCTGTAGCCGTTTACGTTTTCCTAATCTTTCCCGTGTCTAGGAACAAACCTGAGGTGCTGTGGTCATCGGTGACAATGCCACTTTTGACGCTCTTATTAAATGCCCTGGATATAGTTCCCTTGTGGCTTGTTTCCTCGAGGGATTTTAAGTCTGTGTATCTTATGTCATCAGGCTCTGGGGCTGTGTTAGAACAGGTCTTCAGTATAGCTGTGGTATTTGCAACAGAGATGTACACTGTGTCATCTACTCCATCCATTTTAGCGATGTGCATGTTGTGGACTGTGTTTCATCTACTACCTCTGGTCTCTATCTCTCTTTTTGTTTTGGGGGAGAAATCTGTGCATGGTTGCCTCATCTTTGTCTTCATTAAATTGTAAGATCTCCCGCCTTTCCCTCCCCCCCCCCCCCCCCAGTCCCACCCACACTGTTCGTTTTAATTCAGGCACATTCTAGGATTGTTTGCCACCGTTCATACTTCGGTGGAGTCACCAGAATTTTATGAGAGATTTTTCACACCCTATTTTATTGTGTCTCCCAGGTAGTTGTTGCGCATGTAAACAAAAATCCTTGGCAGTTGGAAATTGAAAAAGAGCAGCCTAACAGCGCTGCCCGGGCAAACTTTGCAGTTAAAAATCTACCTAAAGTATTTCCGGATCCTTGCTGGTGCTACGGAGTTGAGATTCTTCTGACTCAGGCATGAGTCAGAAGTAGAACGGAGCACTTATGGGTTACTACCCTTGTAGTTATCTAACCCTAAACCTAATCCCAAGTAGTGTGCTCAGCCTTCCTCATAGTTTGTTTAAAGTGTGAGGTAATGTAGCTTTTATTAAATATATAATAAATATAAAATAAAACATTTAAATATAACAGATATAAAAAATAAAACTAGCTTTAGCTTATATGTGTTAGTCATTAGAACAGCTGTATAGATTATGTGTGTAACTTATTAGAATAAGCTGAGTTTGTGTATATTACTCAGCAGCATAACTGTAGTTCTATATTTCTAACACAACAGTATAACTGTAGTTTATGTATGTCGCTTACCTGTATAGCTGTAGTTAATGTATGTCACTAAGCAGTATAACTGTAGTTTATGTATGTCGCTTACCTGTATAGCTGTAGTTAATGTATGTTACTCAGCAGTATAACTGCAGTTTATGTGTGTTGCTCAACTGTATAGTTGTAGTTTATGTATGTCACCAAGCAATATAGCTGTAGTTTTTATGTTACTCAACAGTATAACTGTAGTTTATTTATGTTACTTAACAGTAAAACTGTAGTTTACATATGTTACTCAACAGTATAACTGTAGTTTACGTATGTTACTCAACAGTATAACTGTAGATAACGTATGTTACTCAAGAATATAACTAGTTTATGTATGTCACTAAGCAGTATAACTGTAGTTTAAGTATGTTAACAATATAACTGTTGTTTATGTATGTCACTAAGCAATATAACTGTAGTTTATGTATGTTAACAATTTAACTGTAGTTTATGTATGTCACTAAGCATTATAACTGTAGTTTACGTATGTTAACAATATAAATGTAGTTTATGTATGTCACTAAGCAGTATAACTGTAGTTTATGTGTGTCACTAAGCAGTATAACTGTAGTTTATGTTTGTCACTAGCAGTATAACTGTAGTTTACGTATGTTAACAATATAACTGTAGTTTATGTAAGTCACTTAGCATTATAACTGTAGTTTACGTATGTAAACTAGTTTATGTATGTAGTTTATGTGTAGTTTATGTATGTCACTAGCAGTATAACTAGTTTATGTGTGTCACAAGCAATATAAATGTAATTTATGTACGTCACTAGCAATATAACTGTAGTTTGTATATGTCACTAAGCAGTATACCTGAAGTTTATGTATGTCAATAAGCAGTATAACTGTAGTTTACGTATGTTAACAATACACCTGTTGTTTATATATGTCACTAAGCAGTATAACTGTAGTTTATTATGTTAACAATATAACTGTAGTTTATGTATGTTAACGATAAAACTATAGTTTATGTATGTTAACAATGTAACTGTTGTTTATGTATGTCAGTAAGCAGTATACCTGTAGTTTATGTATGTCACTAGCAATATAACTGTAGTTTATGTATGTCACTAGCAATATAACTGTAGTTTATGTATGTCACTAGCAATATAAATGTAGTTTATGTATGTCACTAGCAATATAACTGTAGTTTATGTATGTCACTAAGCAATATACCTGTAGTTTATGTATGTCACTAGTAATATAACTGAAGTCTATGTATGTCACTAAGCAGTATACCTGTAGTTTATGTATGTCACCAGCAGTATACCTGTAGTTTATGTATGTCACTAGCAGTATAACTAGTTTATGTGTGTCACAAGCAATATAAATGTAATTTATGTACGTCACTAGCAATATAACTGTAGTTTGTATATGTCACTAAGCAGTATACCTGTAGTTTATGTATGTCACTAAGCAGTATACCTGTAGTTTATGTATGTCACTAAGCAGTATAACTGTAGTTTATGTATGTCACTAGCAGTATAGCTGTAGTTTACGTATTTTACTCAGCAGTATAACTGAAGTTACGTATGTTATTCAACAGTATAACTGTAGTTTGCGCATGTTACTCAACAGTATAACTGTAGTTTATGTATGTCACTAAGCAATATAACTGTAGTTTATTTATGTCACTAAGCAATATAACTGTAGTTTATTTATGTCACTAAGCAATATAAATAGTTTGTGTATGACACTAAACCTGAAGTTTATGTATGACACTAAGCAATATAACTGTAGTTTATGTATGTCACTAGCAGTATACCTGTAGTTTATGTATGTCACTAAGCACGGCCAGCTCCAGTAAGGCCTTACAACTGAATCACGGCACATTTTTTAGGAGTCCCCCTCGAAAAAAGGTTACTGCAAGCGTTTCCATGTTGCATTTTGTGACATAATATGCTTACAAACTTCTGTGTTCTGATTGTATTCGTATTACAAATCGACAAGCGGATATTGTAAAGTGTACATACAGGCTGTTAGATTACAGCAATTTTAATTGTAATTCACGGGAGACAGTCGTGTTGTGATGTGTGTGTCAGTGTCACTGTTTCTAGTCAGTAGTTCGGATTTTTGGGAACTGGCTGTTTATTACTTTTCTACTTTAAATGTAGAAATCTAACTTTTAGGGATAATACAAACAGGTAATTTAGAAGCCATATCTGGAGAATATCGACAGTTGTCAGGTGCAAACTATCTTGTGTTTGAAGAAAAATATTACTTTCATATTGACTGTGCATAAATGGTGCAACCACACTGTGGATAAATTGTGTCAAGATATTTCGGAGCTCTAGGTAAGTGGATGAAAATAATTTTTAATTTACTAACTAACCTCTCACAGCAAGTCACTCTTTGCCTCTTTACTAATTGTTGACTAACAGTTGACTAATTATATGTTTGTTAATTTGTGTAAACTGGCTTTTGCTTTGCTTCGCAAACACTGGCTGTAAACTCTTGCAGAAACTTTTGGTTGCTCATCCACTTCTTTTGCATATTTGCAGTTCTACGGTCTGTTAATTTGTGTAAACTGGCTTTTGCTTTGCTTCGCGAACACTGGCTTAAACTCTTGTGCAAACTTCTGGTAGTTCATCCACTTCTTTTGCATATTTGCAGTTTTACGGTCTGTGTTAATTTGTGTAAACTGGCTTTTGCTTTGCTTCGCGAACACTGGCTGTAAACTCTTGCGGAAACTTCTGGTAGTTCATCCACTTCTTTTGCATATTTGCAGTTCTACGGTCTGTGTTAATTTGTGTAAACTGGCTTATCCTTTGCTTCGCGAACACTGGCTATAAACTCTTGCGGAAACTTCTGGTTGCTCATCGACTTCTTTTGCATGTTTGCAGTTGTACGGTCTGCATATTTGTTACCAAAACTTTCGCAATGATAAGGAATTGATTTCATCCAACAAGATGAAACTGGACAAATTTGTTTGTGCTGTTTGTACCTTGAGGATATATATTTAGTAGTGCTATAAGTACTGTTAAGAAAACTATTCTGGGTGAAAAAAGTATTGCACATGTCAATTTCATACTGATTGTGCTTGTTTAATAATTATTAAATAATTTTATGCGCTAAATTTGATAAAGTACAAATGTCTCTCTCCCCCCCCCCTCCCCCCGCTCCTCTGATGCAGCAATACCCTCTCAGAATCAAAGAGTTAGCACTGATATTTCTTTACTTTTGCTGGAACAACTTTTAGTTTACATCTAAACATTATTGCTGTTTATGTTCATGTTGACTGTAGCAAAAGCATTTTTGTTTGTCTGTAAAAGCCTTTATTGTTATATTTAATTGGCACACTTATTTACCTTAAAAATGACGTATAGTTCTAAAAAATATGTCGAACATTAATGAAACTGTAGTTTAATTTGTGTATACATCTCCTCGATAAAAACTGGACACACAGGGACTCAATTCTTGCACAAGAACGGGAATTCCCGTTTGAGCTGTGCGGCCTTATAAATCTGGAGCTGGCCATGTCACTAAGCAATATAACTAGTTTGTGTATGTCACTAGCAGTATACCTGTAGTTTATATATGTTACTAGCAGTATAGCTGAGTTTATGTATGTCACTAGCAGTATACCTGTAGTTTATGTATGTCACTAGCAGTATACCTTTAGTTTATGTATGTCACTAAGCAGTATAACTGTAGTTTATGTATGTCACTAAGCAATTTAACTAGTTTATGAACATTTTTCAGCAGTATAACTGTTTATTTAAGTTATTCAGCAGTGAAACTATAATTTGTGTAAACTATTTGTGTGGTTTATGTAATGTATGTTACTCATTAGCTAAAAAAAAATAGCATTGGTATATGGGACAGTATTATAGATGTATATTCTGTGTGTCACTGATTAACAGACTTGTAATTTGTGTGTTGTTAATATTACCTATGTTATCAGGACTTTCAATTCAAACAAAGGTTAGTAATACAGCATCCTACCATACCTTTCATGAAAAGTAATTAGGGATAGAGTGAAACTAACTGCAAATCCAACAAGAGTTAACATCTGTGACTGAGATTTTATGAATAACAGTGTTTAATTCATCTGCATGTGATTTGTCAGCAGACCAGTTTGCCGTGATTTAGACAACAGTGTGGGCGTTGAACCATTATGAAAATAATGGCAACATTCTGAATCATGTAAAAGCATGTTGTTGAGTTGAGTTGAGTAAAGAATTGACATCACAGCACTAGTTGCATTCCCATGAACGCTCTCTGTCCTCATCTTCAGCAGCCAGCACAGAGTTCCAATACTAATGGCACCAGTTGTAATCTGGTTATATGTCCATCTTGCCTTTCCTCTGAGTTTAGTGAGTCAGCCAGACCCTCTGGTTAAACCTAGGTGCCTCATTCCCTCCAGGCCATAATAATCTTGTGTCTCTTCTGACTCTGTTACTTGTTCCCAAAGGGCTTTGAACACATCTGTCACGACATGTATCAATTCACCACCCAGTGCTGCAGATCCAGCCAATCTGTCTGCCTGTTAATTCTTCACCACGCCTGCATGGCCTGGAAAAAATATCAAAAGTATGCTCATTACCCGTGACCTTCCTAGTGAAGCTTGCCACTCTTCTTGAAACATCCCTGTCTTCACCTTTCTCAGCATGCTTTCAGAGTCTGTTACAATTATAATATGTGTATTCATCTTGTTCTCTAGCTACCAGAAAGCTGCAGTGACTGCCTCCACCTCCATTCTCATGCAAGATGTGGTATCATATGCTAGGCTGTCCTGCACTAAAGATTTTCCATTGGCTTTTGCTAGGTACCCAAAGGCACTTCTCTTCCCTCTCAACACTGAACCATCTGTTTAGATAATCAATGTATCTGGTGAGAATGGTTTTGAATCAACTGTTAGACTTCCACCTCCATAGCACCCTCAGGCTATTTTCTGCACTCCCGGCCCAATATGATAATGACCCTACATAGGTCAGACTTTTCCTCTGGTACTGTGATCTACTCCTCTCCTCGCCCAGTGTTCTCCAGCATGCATACTTAACTTATTGTGTCTTCTGCTTGTGCCAAAGCTTCATAAAAAGGGTGCTCTTTGTCTGCAGCTACTCTGAGGAATCTATTAACTGGAGCATATTTAGCCTATCTGCAGTGGTCGGGAATACAATGATGTATCACATGCACACAGTCAGGGTGTCTATTGTACATTCCAGGATCACCCGCATAGCTTCATTCTGTATGCTCTCAAGTTTCTCTAGCTGACTCTTCAAGACAGTGAGTAACCCCGGTCCATAATAAATCACTGAGATGATTAAGTGCCGGTAAAGTGAACAGCATTCTCTGCTCCATGTCCATTGAAAGCATGTTGTAGAATCATAAACAACAGCGTTGTAAAAGATTATTGTTGTAATAATTATATTTATGATATTTCATTATGTCAGATATTGTAACAAATGGCCAACAAAGAAGTTTACATACTAACTAAAAGTAATGGAAATACTTATTAATGTTTATATCTACTCTTGCAGGAACTGTGCAGCATGCTGACCATTTGCAACAACAGCAGCAACAGTGGCAGCACCATGACCAGCAACAACTGCCAGCACAACTTCATCAACATCACTCCCTTGTTGGGGAAAACAAGCCTGCACGAGGTCGCGGCAGAGGTCGTGGAAGAGGCCGCAGTCGTGGTGGGTCAGGTGAAAAGTTTCCACGTCCCAGGACATGGTCTGGGGGAGAGGATCGCTTTGTGGAGTGTCAGAAGGAACTGCTGTTGGTGAAATTTGATAACACTGCAGGGGATAACAGTGTAGAAGTAGAGTATGATGATGATGAATTTCTTCCGTCACCACCCAACACTTCCAAGGCACCACAGCCTGCTACAACTCAGGGAAGAGGCCCCACAGGCCGTACTCCAAATCAGGCCTCCAACCAGCAAGCTCGTGGGGTCAGGCCTCAACAGCAGAAGAACAAAGCAGCACAGCACAAAGACGACCCTCAGATAAATCTGCAAATACCTACAGAAGGCCAATGGAATAACTCCACACCTCAGACAGCAGTAGATCAATTTATGGCTGCCTTTGGTACAGAAGGGATTCATGCACACACTCCCGGTCACTCCCAAGGCTTTAGAGATGGTGATGAATGGGAAGATGACACAGAGACTTCTGCTGTACAAGAGGAGAATGATTCTGGCATTTCAAGCATGGTGCAGTCTAGCACCACAAGTAGCTCAATCCATGATTTGCACTTAGAGTGCAGACTCAACCCTGAAGCTCCAGAGTTCTTGCCCACCTCTGCAGATTTGATTAAATCACCAAATGAAGCTGCAGATACCTCTCCCTGGAACTCAGCCAGCAGGTCGCCTTCTCCACTGTCACAAGATTCTGCATTCTCTCCACAACTGACACCAAAGCTGTCCACATCTCCACATACCCATCCTGCCATTCACTTACAAGAATCCTCTGCCCCATTGAGAAGGGGAGTGGACACTGTGCTTCAAAATTACCAGCCACTACTAATGCCGGGTGAGGAATCAAAAGTACTGGCAAGGAAACAGGCCAGAGTTGGTGATCCCACTGTAAGTATATTGCTTCATGCTTTGCACAAAACTCGCTGAAGTGTCTTCATGTTTATCACCAGAGTTTGGGATTTGTTTTCAATAGTTTATGCTAAGGTTATAAACTCTCTCAAATGAAGCATACCCATGTTTTTGTTGTCATCATTGTTGCTTCTGTTAGGCATCATCTATCATCTTCTGGGACTGAAAGAGTTAAGAAGATGGAGATAGCTTTTTCATTTTTTGCAGAATGCCTCATGACACTTTGGCAAGGCCAGCTGTCTGGTATGTCACTATGTATGTTAACAATGAGATGTGGACTTCTTCTTTAGTTCTGTTCTGCCATGTCTAGTTTGAGAATGGAGGTGGAGGTAGTCTCTGCTGCCTTCCGCTGTCTTGAGAATCAGCTGTACACACATGCCATGATTGTAACTGACTCACAGAGCATGTTGAGAAGATTAAAACAGGCATGCTTTGTGCTAGGGCAAGCATCACTTAAGAGGTACAGGGTATTTAGCATCCTTTGGATATTTTTTCCAGGTCATGCCGGTGTGTTGGGAACTGAGCAGGCTGGCAGATTGACTGGCTCTGCACCACCTGGCGGTGAATTGATGAATGACAAGTTAGATATTATGTGGAACAGTGTGGAGGCGCAGATAGATCATTACGATCTGAGGAGAATGGTGATAGGAGGAGTTACCAGGGGATCTGGCCGACGCTCAGCACTCAAGGGAAAAATGAGACGGATATACAATCAGGTGGTTACTGGGACCATCGGAGTTGGAACTCTTCACTTGCTGCTGAAGTTGGGGACTGAGCACTTATGGGAGTTTCCTGATTGCTGTGATGTCGAATCCTTATTCAACATTCAGCATAGTCCTGTTCTGCCTTCAGTCTAAGTTTTTAAAGAGGGTTGGGTGTGAGCCTTGGCATATGCTACATAGATGTTGGTATTTATGGCCTCGGATGTTCCATCAATAAACCTCCACCTCTTCTTCCATTGTGTCTAAGTTATAGGGCTCTCTGTGGAGATGTGGACAACTGAAGGAAACCCGAGAATGCCAGTAAAAAGGGGAGCGGAGGAATGTAAAATGACATGGGATACCATGGGCAGAAAAGCAGCACAATGTTTCAACAATGACATGAAGAGGATATAGAACCTTTTAGTTCCAACGTGTGATGTGTTATACTTTTATGTTCAGTCTGAACAAGTTTAACTTTGAGTCCCAGTGGGTTTAGCATCATAGGCCCATGGGATAGTCAAGATGGATGTAAAACTGTCGCATCTTGCGTTCATTGGGATTCTAGGTAGAACCTTTGAACGTATGATGCTTTCTTTGGGACTTTGGGACTATTTTTATTACCATAATTAACAACATGTGTTTTACTTAAAAAAAAAGAGAAAACTCTTGCTTCTGTGAGTTTTGATTGTAGTTCCTGCCCCTGTTGGACACCCCTGTAAAATATTCTGAAACCAAAAGAGTTAAAGATTTTACTATATGTTTGCTTACTTTGATTGGATTACATTTTGTACCTAGTAAGTTGCTTTTGGTATCTTATACTCCAGATAATTATTGTCGTCACCCTGTTGTGTCAGTTATATGTCACATAGAGCTCACATTATGAGTTTACAAAAAAGTGAGAAAGCAGGGTTTATATGGAATGAGATCTTTCAGCAGAAAAAAAATCATGCAACACAGGCATAAAATTGTAACCAATAATCAGACATAGAAATATGTAATCAAGATTCAATAGATAAAACACTTGCCAATTGTTTCTTTTGAAATTATGATGCGCTTATAAATTAAACATACGTTTTCATTGCTTTTCCAGAGCTCAGAAGTTCCAAAGCCCAATGAAAAACCTGAGATCATAGATGTCAATGTGTCTTGTCTCACCAGTAAAAGAAGTGATACTAAAGACACCATACATACTTCAAATGATGTGGATAGAGCAAATGCTCTGTCAGATGCCTTTAGTAAAGCCAGGAAAGATGCATTAGAAAGCAACAAGGCTGCCGCAAACAAAGAGAAAACCACAAGTGGTAATATTTCTGCTTCGCATCCTAAAAGAATGACACACAATTCTTTGTCAGAAGACACAAAGAATATCTCCAAAGAGTCTGCAACTTGTCTTGCTGCTGAGAATACTCGGGACAATGTGGTTGCCAAAGACTTGCTGCGGGATGTGTCAAAGATGCATGGCTCATCTGAAGGGACCACAGAGTCCATCACAAATGGTGATGGATCTGATCAGTGGAAGCTGAATGGAGTATCTGTAGATTCTAAAGACCACATGCTTGCCACACATGAGCATGGTGTGATTGCAGGGAGTCTTAAAGAGAACTTCAACGTGCAAGAGGACCTCAAAACACATCCGCATGCAGTAGCTGTAGGAAGTCTCAAAAAGGACTCCAACGTACAAGAGGACCTCATAACACATCCGCATGCAGTAGCTGTAGGAAGTCTAAAAAAGGACTCCAACGTGCAAAAGGACCTCATAACACATCCGCATGCAGTAGCTGTAGGAAGTCTCGAAGAGGACTCCAACGTACAAGAGGACCTCATAACACATCCGCATGCAGTAGCTGTAGGAAGTCTCAAAAAGGACTCCAACGTGCAAGAGGACCTCATAACACATCCGCATGCAGTAGCTGTAGGAAGTCTCAAAAAGGACTCCAACGTGCAAGAGGACCTCATAACACATCCGCATGCAGTAGCTGTAGGAAGTCTCAAAAAGGACTCCAACGTACAAGAGGACCTCATAACACAACCGCATGCAGTAGCTGTAGGAAGTCTCAAAAAGGACTCCAACGTACAAGAGGACCTCATAACACAACCGCATGCAGTAGCTGTAGGAAGTCTCAAAGAGGACTCTAACGTACAAGAGGACCTCACAACGATTAAGCATGGCACAGCTGTTGGGGGTCTCAAAGAGGACTCCATCATACATGATGACCTCACAATACATCAGCAAGGTGTAACTGTAGGAAGTCTCAAAGAGGACTCCAACGTACACGATGACCTCACAACCCATGAGCATGCAGTAGCTGTAGAGGGCTTCAAAAAAGACTGCAATGGACAAGAGGACCTCAAGGAACCAGCAGCAACAGTGACTGCAAGCATCAGTGGTCTTTGTGATCCTGCACAAGTCAGTGAACTAAATGGATCAAAGAATGCCCCTAAAGCAGATGAGTCAACACTGCCCACTGCTGACATTTGTGCATTCTCATAGAATCACACCAGGTAAATTTTGTGTTTTTGTTTCATGTCGTAGATTGACACCAGGCAGATTGCTTGATATAGATTTATACCAAGTAATTTGTTTACAGAGATTACATTAGTGTATTGGTATGGTTTATGTAGCAATCCTTTTTCTTCTTCTTCTTCTGCCTTTCTATTCCCCAGTGGAGCATAAGCCCTTAACCAACTCATGCCAAGTCGTTCTATCCTTCCCCATTGCATGGAGCTCTCCCCATGTCCTCCCCATCTTTCTAACTTCATTCTCCAGCTCTCTTGTCCATGTGTTTTTTGGCCTTCCTTTATTCCTATGCCCCTGTGGTTTCCAATGCAAAGACATTCTAGTTATGCTGTTCTCCGGTTTTCTCAGTGTGTGTCCTATCCAACGCCAGCGTTTTTTCCTCACCTCTTGGTCCACTGGAGCCTGTTTAGTTCTCTCCCAACGCTCTACATTAATTATTCTTTCATACCATTCAATTCTTTTTATTCTGTGCAGGCACCAGTTAATGAATGTTTTTTAATCCTTTTTAATACATAAAAATTATGACTGGAAAGAACAATTTACAAGGGAAAACTGTGGTAATCCAGCCTCATAAATCCATGACCTAGCACATATTCTAGTTTTACACTCTTATTGCAGTATTCACTATCGGGATTACTTTCTGTTTTATACCTAGCTCTGTTTCTATACTAGAAGTTTATAATGAACAACACAGAACGACAGTGTATCTTCTTTTTCTTTTAAATCAGTTTCTTACACTCAGGTTATCAATTGTGTTGCCTCCATGAATCAGACTGTCAGCAGCAAGTCTTGAAGGGTTCCCCTAAGTGTGTCCTAGATTCCTCTTTCCTCTGGCCATGTGTTTTCTTGCATTTTTTTTGCTGTTGGGAGCAGTTCTGCAGTATGTGCTCAGGTGTTTGGTGTGTGAAGAGAGAGAGATACTGGCAAATTGTGCAGCACTTATTCTGTGCATGTGTGCATTATGTCTGCTATAGGTATTATTGACTGTGGGTGTTTGTCGTATGGCAGTTTTGTCACATACCTTCACTTCCAGATTACTTTCCCAAAATCATCAGATACTCTGAGATAGGGGTGTTCTGAATGGTGGCTCTTGTTTGTCTAGGGGCGAAGTCCTCGGTTCAAACATCCATTCAGCCTATCTCAGGAATGAGGTGACTAGAGCTCTGACTCCTCAGGGTTAACGCAAACTCTTGGGTACCACTCGGCCAGACATCCTCATGACTAATTTTGCCCCCAGACTGATAAACGACTTTAACACAGTCGAATATATAAACAACAGTTGATTAGACAAGACATTATTATCATCTCAACAACCACAAGTAACTAAATGAACTTCGTTCAAGAACAAGAAAATTTCTGAACAAAGATCATAGTGTAATAGAATGTTAAAACATTAGGAGACAACATATTTCACTGAAACAGAACAAAAGTTCAACTTGAAGTTGCAGAACTAGAATTAACAGACAGGTCTTCTTCAGGTGCCAGTAACAGATCCTTTTTCATCCCTGCACTGAGAGAGAAGCAAGATAGCGTGAGGTTCCTTGCAGATAACTGGACTTAGCTTATGGGAGTCCTCAAGTGTCTCAGCAACACATGACTGTAGAGCTCTATGTTTTCTTGACTCTTCACGCACTGCGTGAAGTGATACTTCTCAGCGCACGTCACAAAGGGAAGGATCAATTCATCTTTCAATGACTTTCGCTGGTGTCGACCTCAACATGCAGACCACATACTAGTTGATAATCATCGCTCGACTTCTTCTGTGAAGTAACTCGGGCGTTGTTAGCAATAAGATGCAATATTACCTGATGCTTAGGCACTCTACATTTACACAGATGTTACTCGATTAGACCGGATGGGGGTTGAAAGGACAGTCCGGCTATAGCTTTGACACTTGTTGATTCTGCGGCATCCTGCAATTAACAAGGCGATATCTATGTACACACCTCACTCAATACACCTTGCCAATCACACACTCCTCACTCTCAGTATGTGCTCAGAGGTAACTATGTGGCCAGTCATTAAGGTTGACTTTTCACTTAGGAGCCTTTACGATTACTTAGAGTGAGTTAAAGAGTTAGATGTTTCTATTGATTCTAACAGCCTCTGAATCCTATTTCGTAGCGAAATCCAGTCAGGAGACCAATTAAAACATCATATCAGATCATACAAGTTTCTCAAGACATTAATTACACTCCAGACAGGTGGATTGATCGATCCGAATAGGTTTAGAACGCAGGCTAGAAGAATTTATGAAGATATTTCAGCCGAAAGTGCATTCACTTCAGCGTTTCTATCGTCTCTCGTCGAAGGCAATCGTGGACAGAGAGATTCAGCGTTATCATCCTCCTTACCTTTTCTCGCAAACACATACAGGCACTGAGCACAAATATATATTTCCCTTTAAGGAAAACTCACCCATGCAAACTAATATTTTTATAGAAAACGGTTAATGATCAAGTGGCCGCAGTGCCAAGACACTACTGTTCACTTAACGGACTGAGCAGTAGTGACGTACACAATTCTAGTCCCTAACTACGACCGTTGAGTAAGGATGCGGCTCAAGCATGCAGTGAAGCGGTCAAACTATTGAGCTTGAACAGGTGCAGAAAACGTGTTGTATCATACATATTGACACTATACGCCAAGAAGGATTGATTTAGGAGTGATTTATCTATGTTTTTCACAGCTGGACTCCCCAACAACAAACGGACTATATATCTACGGACGGACTATCCGAGATTATAGATACACCAATTAGTATGTGGGGTGTCCAGACTGTAGGCAGGTCTGTTGTGGTAGGGAAGTTACTGCTGTTATGTGACAGTGTTATTGGCTATGGCTGCTTTGGCAATGGGTGTTATTGGTTATGGGCATTATTGGCTATAGGTGTTATTGCTTATGGGTGTGATTGGTTATGGGTGTTATTGGTTATGGGTGTGATTGCTTATGGGTGTGATTGCTTATGGGTGTGATTGGTTATGGGTGTTATTGGTTATGGGTGTGATTGGTTATGGGTGTGATTGACTGGATATTGACTGTGGGTGTTATTTGACTATGAGTATTATTTACTATGGGTATTATTGGCTGTGGGTGTTACTGACTTTAGGTAATGTTGGCTATGGGTATTATTGGCTGTGGGTGTTACTGACTTTAGGTAATGTTGGCTATGGGTATTATTGGCTCTGGGTGTTACTGACTTTAGGTAATGTTGGCTATGGGTATTATTGGCTGTCCATGTTATTGGCTTCTGATTAGAAGCCGATTATAAACAGCATATTCATACCAACACTGTGCTAGACTCACATTTGTTTTTAACCTTTCAGCACTCGGTGGGTAATGTGGTCAGCATCCTGCTGGCTGCCTTTACTTTCCAGGACATTACCTGGTACCCATTTTAAACTGTACTGAGCTAAGGTCAGTTTTGACAGAATCTGATTCAGTGTGGACTCAGACCCCAGTTGACAGATAAGCATCTTGCTAATACACTGCTGCAACTCCTGTGTTTTTTTTTAAAAAGTAATCATGAATATAAATGTTGAGATATTTTGTGTAATAAAATCATGTTTTTTCCATCATCTGCAGTGACTTGCCTTCTCCTTGAAGTCGTACTTGCATCTGGCAGACCCATTTCGTCTGAACTGGTCAAGTTGGCTACAAGAAAATTGAAGGATTTTACAAGTGTCTGGCCATTTCGAAATCTGTCAAGAACATATGCAAATATTTAGTTGTTATGTGTGTGGATTTACAGCTGGTTTTTAAGTAATAGTTTTCTTGATTAGAACTGAAAGCTTGTTATAAACCCAAGAGGCTGTATGATTTCTATCTTCTTTTTGTTTTGTTTTTGTTGTTACTAGCTTTTTTTAAAAATCACTTGTAATTGTCATTTATAAATAATCTGTGGATGGTTTATCGATATTTGTACTCAAGAATGCTGCGTGTGAACCTGAATGAGGATATATTTTTGCTGGTCTTAGTAACTATCCTTACAAGGTAACTCAAGTATGCTATTTAGAAAGAAAAAAAATAATTGCTGTACTTAAAGCTACTTTTATCATTTCACATTGTACATGGCATTTTTTGCATGGCTTTATTATAAACCTTCAGAATTTTGGGTTGACATTAAGAAGCATGTTTGGTTTTAGAAAGAAGAAAAGCATCTGAAATTTAGCGTACATACTGTTTATTATACGTGTATTATCCCCTGATTTGTTTTTATTGTACAGTGAATATATAATGCGATCTATCATGGATCTGTCAGGAATTGTGGCTGGTGGTTATAATTTAAACAACCTAATGATACCGTATTGATAACAACAGGTCAGAAAGAACTACAGGAATTGATTGATACTGTGGTGGCAGAAAGTGATAAAATGAGTCTCAGTCTGAATATTGGGAAGACAGAAAAGTAATGGTGATTTCCAAGAAAAGAACAGTGCCTAAATGTGTAATAACAGTCAAAGGCATTATTTTAGGAAAGATACATAAGTTTAAGTATCTAGGCACATTGCTTACATCCAACGAAAGATGATAAAGATAAAGATACAGATAAAGAATACTACATGTCAAAACTGCATTTTATACAACAAAGAACATTTTATGCAATAAATCCAAAAAATCAAGTGTACATATATTTTATGAGGTTAAAAACAGTGGGAGTGACTACTTAGAAAGTCAGAATTATTTAATATATTCTAGGCAGATGTAAACTTGTTGATGACACATGATGCCATTTTAGATTCTTACAGCAAGCTAGTCACTTCTGCTGCACCATAGTAAAAGAGTTAATTAATAATTTTTACGAAAACTCGATCACAGAAGACGAACAAATTTAACTTAAGAATATAAATGATAAAGACATGCAGCTAAACTATGGTAACTGAGCTGGTAATAACTAACATAGACAGAAGTTAGGTAGCAGATGGTTTTGTGAAATAATCCAAAAGGTAAGAAGATGGCAGTCCAGAAGCAGTGTGGATGGTGTATTTTTTCTGTCCCTCTTTTTGTCTCTTGTGAATAACTCATAGGCTCTACATTATTCAATAGTTTGTAAAGAATATCTAAATATATTTTTTTTTGAGGAGGGAAGGTCCTTTTACACATCAGTGGTACATTGGTCATTTGAGTCTAGAGCAGGGTTTCACAACCTTTTTTGTGCCATGCCCCACCTAAGCCTTTCTAAACTTCTTATGCATCCCAAGGTAACATAAGCTCTGGATTAGTCCATTTTCTAACTGCCCCCCACAATAAAATTGCCCCCCCCCCCCCCCCATGTGTGGTGTGGGCTCCAAGTTGAGAAACACTGAGCTAGACTCATATTTTTATAAACCAATCGGCCCTAGTTGGGTAATGTGGTTATCATCATGCCGGCTACCTTTACTTCCCAGGACTTTACTTAGTGTCCATTGAAGTCTGGGTTGACCTGCCTACAGATTCCGCTTTATGCTTTTTGAAATGTTTGGTATAAAGTTTCACTAACTGCCCAGCTGATCACATTCACTATCAAGCATCATGGTTCTGGTTCCAGGGAAAACTGTAGAAGGAGATAAGGGTGGGGGGGGGGGCTTTCGCCTCGACTACAAGTAGTCTGACTATAAATAAAGGTGATGGCAGAAACAAAAGCAATGATGTGGCTAGAGACACAGCATATTTCCTATGCATTCTTTTAAAGTGATTCCAACAACATGTTTAAGAAGGTACATACATGATGAATTCGAAGAAAATGGCTAGAGTCGCTGAGGAAATCTTGCTTGAAAGGAATTAGTTTAATTTTTTGTGCCGGGACACACTGGGGTAAGAGATAATGAACAAGTGGAATGGCTTGCTGGCAGGGCCACGGTAGATGTAGGAAAAGCAGTTGACTGGCCCGACATTCTCTACACTGTCAAAGAGGCAGATCAGAAAGTGATTTAGGAGATGACGCTGAATCGGCAACACTCATAAGGCTACAAGAACTTCAAGTCAAAAAAGAAGTGTCACCAAACATAAACACTATGCAGGTAGCCAAAGAAGAATAGTAAATCAACACAGAACTGGTGTTTTCATTGTATATCCCCACATGCTGGGGGATATACTGAAGATGAGATCTGAGTGCTTATGGACTGGTCCATTGTTCATGAGGATGATCTTGTGATTATCTGACTGACTAATTCTCAAGCATGCTGTTTGTCTCATAAGGGCACTCTTCTCCACATTCACTCTTGAATGTTACTTCCTTAGGTGCAACCCTAGAGATGTGATAATATATTTTACTGCAAGGAATTACTATTAATTGTTGTGCTGTTTAGCTGTATGTGTTTATTTATTTTCAGCTAGGGATATCTGTACTGCAGTGATACTGAAGAAATGCTGGTGGCTGAGGGTTTCGTGTACTAGTCTGTCCTATCAGAAGTTGAAAGTTTAAAATCCCAGTAAGGCAGTGATATCCACCCATTGGAGGCAAATGTAAACTTTCTGATCTCTACCGACCAAACATGCAAACAGCAGAGAGTGGAGAATTAGATGCAACAGCAAAATTCATAATCTGTTTAAATCACCACTAATTACTAGTGGTATAATGGCTAATACACTGCAGTGGTTGGCGCAAATAGAAAGATTTGCAGAGGACAAATATCACAAGGCAGACCAAGAAGACATCATATACATGCAGATCTAGAAAGTCTTGCAGTCACTCACTGGGAAGAGAAGGCCAGTCAGAGATAAGAATTGGGGCTCATGATATCTGCAACATTGAACCTCAAGGGCTCAAAATTCCAAAGAGGAAAATCTCTACATGGTATAGCTTCTGCCACATAAGCAGCTGTTACTTATCAGTACTCAATAAAATCCTAGGAGAGACGCAGCATCAGTGCGGTTACATGTTGTAACCCAAATAAGCCTGGCATTTTACCTGAAAGGAATTTATAATTCGTGTATGAAGAATTAGAGTAAAACTATATTATGCTGTAGCTAATTTATATGTTGCTTGCCTTTGCCACTTTATTTGCTTTTGTGTGCTGTTAATGATATTTATTTAAAAAAAAATTATTTTTGATGTTTGCTGCTACTTATTTTTACATTGAAATATTGTTTAGATGTGTTTGCTGCTACTGAAATTTACACTGAAGAGATTGTTTACATATGTGTCTGTTGCTTCTGACATTTACGCTGAAAAGATTATGTTCATGTTTATTGCTAATGATATTTACACTGAAGAGCGTTATTTTGATGTGTCTGTTTGTCCTGATTTTTACAGTTAATTTTATTTGTCTGCTGCTACCGACATTCAGACTGACAAAATTGTCAATTTATCTGCTTCTGCAGAAAGAATTGACCGGAAATTACCTAGTTAGAGTTTTCACCATTGTTGTTTTTTTTTTTTTTTACCAACTTGGGTCAGTTTGTCTAACATTACTATATTGCATTAACAGAATTTATTCGTCACAAGAATGTTTTCTTTGAGAATGTGAAGTGAAAGTTAGTTCAGTTGTTGGAGAATCACAGTGTAACTTTTTTATGTTTAAGTGGTTACTAAATTCTAGAAGGCCTTTAAATCTAGAGTTTTCAACTGTTTAGAAACAAGTTATATAAAAGTGAAAGTGTGATGCACGAAATGGAGTTAGTAAAATTTAGTAATTTAGTTGAAAATATTATACTAGAATTGAGATCATCAAATCATTTGAGCTTTTACTATTTGATTCATCTTAGAAAGTATAAGCAAATTGTAAATTTGTATCTAGGATTACCCTGTTGTGTTGTCATTCAGGATACTACTCTTTGAGTCACAGACGTATCAAACTTTCAGAAAGCATCCCAGTCACAGAGTACACAAGCTAGACATGGGCTTCACGTCATGTCAACCTGATGTCTTGTTACTTGAGTTTATGTATGATGTGAATACCCTAGAGGTGCCTTCTCCACTGTTGGTATTACTGGATTTGTACAAGCCTGATGTTGTCATCAGAAAAAGTGGTTACTGCAACATCCTTACTTGTAGACGACTGCCAGAGTAGTGCTTGGTGGAGCCGTTGCAGGTGCTCTAATTGTAACTGTTCTGGAGGTTGAATGTTGAATTCAGAATCGACATCACAGCACTGGGAACACTTCCTTAAGCACTCCGTCCCTATCTTCAACAGCAAGCGAAGAGTTCCAATTCTGCTGTCACCAGTGAGTGTCTGATTATACATCTGTCTTTCCTTTCCCTTGTGTTGAGCCTCGGCCAGGTTCCCTGTTAAATCCTTGCATCGCCATACTCCTCAGACCGTCATGATCTGTTTGTGCGTCCGCACTGTTCACTTGCTCCCAGAGGGCCATCACAACATCTACATCAGTTCACCACCAGATGGTGCAGAACCGGCCAATCTATAGGCCTGCTGATTTCCCAACACACCTGTTTGACCTGGAGAAAAAATCATAAGAATGCTAACTACCCAGGACCTCTGAAGGAATGGAGCCATTCTGCTTGGAGCATGCTTGACTGCCCCTTTCTCAACATGCTCTGTGAATCAGTTACAATTACGACATGTGTGTACAGCTGATTCTCAATCAAGCCGAAGGCAGCAGTGACTGCCTCCACCTCCATTCCTTTTGGAGGTTGAACATGGTATCTGAGATTGACTGTGTTTGATAGTCATTCAAGATGATAATTTTTAAGTTGTAGGGGTGTCAGACATTTCGGGAGCAGCTGAAAAAGAGAAAGTCAGTCAGGAAGCATTTATTGAAGCGGGTGCTGATTTCATTTTTGGAAATCTTTTATTAAAACTAGTATTGCATGCGTGATGATGAAATAAAATTCATCTAGCCTTTTTTCTCTACATAAGATATACATCCTATTCATATAAGTGGACATATTTATTTTTCTACTTCATGCATATTTATTTATCATGTGCAATATCATAATTTAAATGGCTTTATTACTGTTGTTAGTGACTTGCATGTTTACACTTTTCCATTGAACTTATGCAATATACAGGTTAGTGATGAGACAGAAAAGCTTTGCTTATGTAAGATAGTGTACATTCTTAGATAAATTGATTGTGACTTTTGACATGAAATAATTATGGTAGAAGACAGAGAGTAAGGGTAATATTTTTAAAAATATTTATTAATAATTGGGATGTTTGACATCAGATGTGATGGAAGAAAGCAATTGGAGATCATATTTTTTAAACAATGTTAATTCAGTCATTGTTAAATGTGTCAGTTCACATGAAATGTGACAAAAGAAGGAGATTATGGATCATACTTTCTTGTATTCATTATTAATTTGTGACATTTGAATTGTGAAGCATTTATGAAACATGTTTTATTATATACTTTGTCAAAGGCTAATTCACCTTGCACATATCTACCACAGATTCTAGTCTGTTTTCCTCTTGCTTGTTTCACAGATCAGTTGCAGGTTATAATATTTTTTTTTCACAGCTTATGCTAGACAAATTCTGCTAGCTATTTACACAGTGGAAACTTCATATGAAAGTATTTGAACTCTTTATATCAATAATAATACCAAATTAGCAGTTGTATGTCTCAGATAAAGTTAGGTTAGTAGTCAAGCAAGAATGTTGAAGTATTTGAAAAATTATATGGGACACGTGGAGTTAAAACAGTAAACTGACACAATGAATTAATATGAAAATGGCTGTAATGAAATACATAGAATGTTATATACTTTTAATGATACGGAAGAGTTAAAATGTCACCAGATCTAACAATTGTATTCTCAACAGTCTTATTTGGTCACATTTTGCTGTCTTCAGTTTAAAAATTGGCTTCTTTGGCTGTCCATTCTCTCTCTCTCTCCCCCCCCCCCCTCTCTCTCTCTCTCTCTCTCCCTCCCCCTCTCTCTCTCTCTCTCTCTCCATCCCTCTCTCTCTCTCCCTCCCCCCTCTCTCTCTCCCCCTCTCTCCCCCTCTCTCTCTCCCTCTCTCTCTCTCTTTCTCACTCTCTCACTCCCCCTCACTCACTCACTCACTCACTCACTCACTCACTCACTCACTCACTCACTCACTCACTCACTCACTCACTCACTCAAATACACACACACACTCACACTCTGTCTATCTTGGCATATTAAATTCCTTGTTCTCATTTGTCTTTCGATGTTATCCACCCATTTGAATCACCCTCTACAGTTTGTCTTTTGATGTTATCTTTTTTACTTAAACCACACCCTTTATCCTGTATGTTTTTCTGTTAGCTTTTTTCTTTAAACTTCATAATTAAAAGCATCTAATTTGTCATAGGTCAAAGTACACTTGTTTCTGCAGTGATATATTTACTGACAATAGATGAGAAACCTGGAACAAGCAAGAGACCTTTCAAGTTTAATGTGTCCGCTAATCTCTATTTCCTTCTGTTATTACTGCGACTGCTGATCAGTACCTCCAACTTGAGTTGATTTTAGTAATGAACCGACATTGCTCAGCACATTCTCATAAGTGCTTAATCCCCATCTACAGCAGCCAGCACAGTTCCACTTCTTACAGTATCAGTTGCAGTTTGATTACATGACCATCTTTCCTTTCATTCAAGTTGTGAATGTTAGATTTACTTCTCACAGCTTATAGCGTTTGTTTAACTGTTTCCCTTAAACAACATCCTAGGTCTCTTTTAGTATGTGTGAAGCTACATGACTTGTGTTGAGAAAATTTCACATGCAAACTGTTTATATTTCCGTCTTGCTAGTCATGCACACAGTGTCAGCATTTCCTTGAAATGCTTGTAAATACTTTGCAAGTGTTTCTCTGCTTACAAGACTATCTGTATTGGTGTGTCCTTTTATTTTCAGCCTATTTACTTTTTATTTATTTTACTGCAATTGCCATTGCTTTTTTTATGTCTTTCTTCAGCAGTTTTATGATGCCTTCTTTACTTTTGGAAAGAACTGTATTGTGAGGAGAGTTGGCTAGAATGAAATTGTTGGAAAATTATTGTCTTCCGGACATGTACAGTCTGAGTACATAGCAAGTATATTTGGTGTCTAGGGTGCTTTTTGATGACTTGCCTTCCTGCACTGTGCAGACAATGGTGCTGTATTTGCTGTGATTTCATACATTATTTGTACTTTATCATCCTGTTTGGATGGATTAAAATTTCTCAGTATATTTTGTGGAATAATTTGTTCCAGTATCAGTTAATGATAATAATCATAACAACAGCAACAGAAATAACCACTAATTCACTGGTCTGATATGGTCTGTGTCTTTTGCTTAGGCATTGCGAACGCCATTTGTGATGCCGGAGTGCCAGGTTCGATCCCAGCTGCCAACGGTTTGTCTTGCGTTGGCCTAGAAAAACCACAACAGCCAACAAAATGCTGGATTTGGTTCTGCAACGTCCTAAAAGGGATACACAACTAACTTTTCAATGTGCTATTGCCACCCTTACCTACCTAAGGGCAGCAAGGTTCATCCGGGTAATACTTGGTGCAACTGTAGGGTTCCCCAATATAATTAATGGTTGTAAATATCTAAAGGGGGTGTCTGGGATTTGTTTCTTTTATTTGTCATCCACAGTGGGACTCCTTGGGTCACCGGCTGTTGTCCTCATGTGGGTTCCAGGGCCCCATTTCGTGGGTAGGGAGGATAGATCCACTGCCCCCCTCCCCCCAACCTATCTCCCTGCAACCCCTAACAAGCATGTCATAAAAGTAGACTAATTCGCTGTGTTTCTTTGTAAGTTGGAGTGCATCTGTCTGACAGGCAAGGAGCCAACAGTCGGCATACAAATAAGCCAGATCTGTAAAATGGATGTGCGCGCACAACTCAAGTTCTGGAGTAAGACTGAAGTCTAGAATGGGACAGCTATACATTTTTGCCAGAGTTTACAGCCATTAAACATGAAAGAAAAAGATGAAGAGTGGGTGTTAAACCTACAGATGCAAGTCCGAGATAGAGGAGACATTTTTAAAAATTCACTGGCTTATAAACTCTATGATTTGATCTGTATTCCTAAGAAGGTAATGTGTTTTACTAAATAATATGGTTTTAAAATTGATCTAGTCTTTTAAAAATAGATGCACCACTGCTTTGTGAAAGTAAAGACTATCACTTTGAAACTGACCATGCCACCCCTGCTATGCAATTTGGTGAATCGCAATATGCACAAAATATTTGTGATATTATTCAACATCTTCAATAAATAATGACAATTTTATGTTTGAACATTTCATTTTATGAAAGAATTTAACAAAAGCTCTTGGCTTGTATGAAACTTATCCTTGTGCAAAATAAAGCCTTGTTTGAAACTACAAATTTTGGTAAACTCAGTATTGTATTGCTAATGATCTTCAGTCTGTGTGTATGTGTGTGTGTTATTCATATTTGCTTTGATTGTAGATGTTGTGTGTGTGTATTAGTATCCTACATGTTAGATTATGGTAAGGGTCTTTTTAAACCCACACTGGAGGTAGACAGCAATACCAGTCAGAGGTTAACACTAATAGATGGTTGAACAGCAGCCTCAGGATGTACAGCCAGATTGAATAAACGGAAAAACTATGAGACTTTTTTTTCTCTCAAGGAGTTGAGAACTGGCATGCAGGCCTGCCTATCATTCTGTACACCCCCCTTTCATTCATCATTTCTTTCATACATCATTTCATTCACACACTGAGAGTGTTGGAGATCCACTGCAGCCAACATTTATTGTTTAGATCAGTGTTCTTCAAACGGTGAGCCGCAGAAAAGTCCTGGTGGGCTGCCATAAAGTTTTGTCATGTAACCAGGTAGGTTAGGTTGTTTTTATATTTCAGGATAGCCGTCTACAGTATAAACACATCGAAGATGAAAATAAAACAGGCCCAAATTCCAGAAACCCCACTTAACCTCAAAGATGTTCAAATTTCTGAGGAACAGCAGATCTCTCATTTCTTCATCAGCATCCTGTTGCAGGTCATTTGCAGAGCGTTGCTCTCATCTCGGTCTGCCTAAAAGAAACTGGATCTCTCCCGCCTCATGTACTTTTACATCCTGTGCTTCTCTTCATGTTAGCCCATGTCCCTTCTTCCTGGTACCATGCTTACTGCTATTATTTTTTTCCAATCCAACGAGGCACTTGATGTGGCCAAAATATTTCAGTATCTGAGAGAAGATGCTGTTTATTAGCCAATCTTCCTTGAGGTTCAGATCTTTTAGAATGTCAGTATTTCTTCTCTTCTTTGTCCATGGCATTCTGAGAATCTTTCTATAGCAATTTCAGCTCAAAAGCTCCTATTTTCTTCCTGAAGGACTGGGAGATGGTCCATGACTTACATCTTTATTTTGCTACAGGGAAGATGCATGCTGTCAGAAGTTTTATTTCCATGCTGGTCCTGAACTATATATTTTTAATGCTGTTTAATCTTTGTATTGCTGTGGTCATCCTCCTCTTGACTTCTAATGAACAGTCTCCATTACTGTTTATTGTGGAGTTAAGATACTCAAAGTTTGTGAATATTTTCATTTCTTCATCGTGTATTGTTATTTTTGGGTGATAGCCAGTTTTGTCTGTTGACATTTTTGTCATTGCATTTTTATCACTTGGAATTTAACAATGTTACTGCTATCTACATCTGTGTTTGTTTTGTGCTTGTCTGGCTGTGAGGTGGCCAACAAAACCAGTTCCTCTGTTTTGGTGGGCTGCAGGTATAAACAAGCTGATGGAACACTGCCCTGGATGGCACATGATTTACTGGGCCATTAGTTGGAGTACAGCTTGTTTGATTTCATTTGACAAAGTGTCCTGTCCCATTGCAGGTACTGCCATTGTAATGTGATGTGTCCCATCCCATTGAAGGCACTGCCATTAAAATGTGAAGTGTCCTGTCCCATTGCAGGTAGTGCCATTATAACGTGAAGTGTCCAATTCCATTGCAGGCACTGCCATTATAGTCTGAAGTGGCCGGTCCCATTGCAGGCACTGCCATTATAATGTGAAATTTCCCATCCCATTGCAGGCACTGCCATTATAATGTGAAATTTCCCGTCCCATTGCAGGCACTGCCATTATAATGTGAAATTTCCTGTCCCATTGCAGGCACTGCCATTATAATGTGAAATTTCCCGTCCCATTGCAGGCACTGCCATTATAATGTGAAATTTCCTGTCTCATTGCAGGCACTGCCATTATAATGTAAAATTTCCCGTCCCATTGCAGGCACTGCCATTATAATGTGAAATTTCCTGTCCCATTGCAGGCACTGCCATTGTAATGTGAAGTGTCAGACATTTACATAAGCGAGGCCTTTTTTTCATTTTCTTTTCTTTCCAAACAACAGCCAGAAAATGATAGAACATGGTTGGGACTCATTTTATGGGGTTGGGTGAACTTAACTGTACTGATAGAAAAGAATTATTTTTCCTATGAACTGAACTGTTCAACATGTGTTTGAAGGTTATAACTAGGGTGTTTTGAGTTGTTTCTTTCTTTTTTATCTGCTTGGTTGATTTGACTGGTCTTGCAAATAGTGTTTTCTTCCAATTTGATATCAGTGTTGGGCTAGGCTGTCTGCTTCTCCTTCATGGGGGTGGGTTACTGCAGCTCCTTTTGGCACTACCCTTATAATGGCTTAATTCTGATAAGGACTACGCCGGCATCTTCTGTTTGCATCTTGTCCTCTGGCTTGTTTCCCATTGGCTGTTGCTGGTAGGAGGTGTCTTAGGACTGGCTGGACTGATTTCTTCGTGGCTGCTCCAGCAGGCTGTAGGGTTCTTGATCTGCTTGGGCTTCTTTCGTCATGGTTGTCGGCAAGACTCTTGTCACTCCCGGTGTTATACCCTAGCACTGTCTCAGAAGCTCAGTGCACTAACTGCTATGCTACTGTTTCTTTTAAGAATCCAAATGCACATAAATGGAGACTTTATAACACATATTATAAACAAGTACTCAATTTTGCAATTTAAAAGAAACAAATTTTTGATGTTTATTGACATTCATAGAGAGACACCTTGGGAAAGACAGCAAAAGAGTTGATAAATAACAGACATTTTTGGAAGATGGTTTACAAAAATTCATGCTGGCTGGATAAGATAAGCATAAAATCATATTTGTGTGTTTACATGTATACACGCACCTACACACATGGAGAACATGTGACAACAAGAGAGGGTCAACATATTGAAGAATAACATTTATATTACATGAAAAAGGAAGAGATGGTAATTTATTTTAAAATCAAGCATTCAGAATGAAGGAAATAAGAACCCTGTTTTCTGTATTCTTCTGTGCTTGCTGCTGGAGAGCGGATGGGGTTGTTTATGGGAATATCTTGTGTGTTATGATATAGATTGTTACCTCAATCCTGTAGTTTGTAATAAACCAATACTAAGTTGTTGGCATGTCTCTGATCCCTAGAAGATAAAAGGTTCAAATGCATAATAGTGTACAAGTTTACTTGTGCGTCTCTGTCGACACAGCTGAGAATGGGCAAGGGGACCTGCCATGGGAAGATAATTAGGGCGATACTGACCACATTTAGTCTTTGCACGCTCATTAATCAACACAAACATTGACTTGTACTATATGCTCACGCTCGCCTACATGTCTGAAGGTCGTGGGTTCAAGTCCTGACAGAGTCGGATGTTATTAAAAAATGACGATGGCTTTCATGTCGACCCAGCTTTGAGAGGGTAGCAGACACTTCCTGTAAAGTAAAGGTGGCCGGCGTGCTGCTGACTACATCACCCACCCAGTGCCGATTAGTGTATAAAATATAGTTCTAGCTCTATATGCCCAATACGCCCGAAGGTGTGGAAAAAAAATCCTCTCTTTACTATATGCTTGATGTGTCTCAAAGCCCCAAAAAGCTTCTGTACATATTATAAACAAATATTTAAACCTTCACATTGAAAATAGACATTATAAAGTATGAAATGAACTGATATTTATGGAGATTACACTTTAGCTGCAGTCGTAGTCTTAGTCATAGTTGAGGTTTCAATTTTACTGCAGGGTTTCCCCATACTTGCTCCGTTCCTGTGCCAGCGAGAATTAAATGAAATGTCCATCACTGTCTCATGAAAAACTGGTGAAAGAATTCTGGAACAATCCAGAAATATGCACACAAAGTAAATGCATATAGCAGTTGCTAGAGGTGCCAAAACCAACAGTCACCACCATAAATGCAGTTTGTCATTGATGGGGGTAGCTGCAGGTTTATCAGTATCTTTACACTATAGCAACAGTTTTCAGCATGGGGGTGCAAGGATGTTTCAAGAAGAGGGTCATGCAATTTTAAAATTAATTGTGTACTTGTAATAAACTATTATACAAACATTTGTTTCCAGTTTAATTATAAACAAAATATTTTTGTGAAACTGTATAAAACAAAAGCCAAGGACTTTTTTGTTTAACACACAGATTGTACATCTAAAAGGATAGCATAGATTTTGTTAATAGTGCTTGGGATTTTCTTTTTGACTTCCAAATTTTAGTCACATTGGTTTTTTTTCCCCTTTAAGATGGGGAGTGGCTGGGCATGTTGAAAACCACTGTTCCATAAGATAGCGTAGCAATCACTGCCTATGAAGATGAAGGAGCTCAGTTCATGCCACATGCTGGTATGTTTATTCTTAAAAGCTGAGCTCTGAGCCTATCTACAACCATTTTCTTTGTTGTCTTGACTCTCTTCTTGATTTTCCCATCCAGGCAACACGACCCTTTGCATCTTGTTGCCATGGATTTATTTTAATTTTGTTTCATGGTGCACATATATTTACAACCTTAAATTATGGTTTTGTCTAAGATACAAACACCCATTGAAGAACACTGAAAAAGGGGTACATTTTGAGCCTTTAAGTGACATGTCTATCAAACAATGTGTAGCGAATTTTTGCCAGAATAAGTGTTGATAACAACCGTAAAGAAACTAACACAGACCATGTTAACACAGCGTTTACAAGAAACATTTTGTGGGTCACTAATGTAAATATAGCCACATCCTATATACCACTTGTGGTTCGCTGTTAAGGAAGTATGCTTAACATTTTTGCACTTATAGTTAAAACACAAACCAGCACTCGTAAGTGGTTTTATTAGTCATCAGTTGGCCAAGAGTTTATCAAGGACTAAACATGGAAAGGTCATACACATTTTGTATTCCAAAAACAGCCCACGAGAGAAAGAAAAAAGAGAGAAAGAGAGAGAGAGAGAGAGACTCATGCAGACCTCTGTGAAAAAAAAAATGAACTGGATTAATTTGTAACCACGTAAACAATACGCCCCCTGTACCCTACCAGGACATCACACAAGTGATAAACACCAAGTGACACAAAGTGCCACTATGCGGATGAGGATCACCCATGGAGAGGTCCCGGAAACCCCGTTGAGCCATTAGGCCATATTTCAAGGCCTGGCTATATTTAGCCCCCCCCCCCCCCCCCCCCCCCCCCGGCAAACGTTAGGCTGGGGCTTATATAAAAACTAAAAAATTGCATCCCACAAAAGGACGACGCATAAGCCATTCCCCTTGTTTGATCACATGAAATGTCCCTTATTGTCCCATTTGAAAAACTAGTGATAAATTAATCCTGGAACAATCCAGAAATATGCACAAGAATTAAATGCACAAGGCAGTTGCTTGAGGAAAATTATGTTGCTTTATTGCGTTACAAAACTTCGCTGGTGTGGCACCCAGTATAATTATTGTTTGATTACTACTTCATTAGCAGCATTACAGCTTAACCCTCTGTGTAGTTTCATTAGAGAGGCAGAGAGGATACAAGCTAGAGGTTGGGATTCTGCACTAGGTATTGCTGATTGTCCTGGGTTCAAATTCACAAAGATGGGGATTATCATATTTGACTGAGGGCTGCCAGGACGAGACAGATTTCAGTGGGTACAAGAAATTGTTATAAGAAGAAAGACAATCGATGCGTTGCTCTTGACGTCATTTTAGACTAATCGCCATTCGATTATCACATCTCCCGACTTGACCTTCACTAATCAAGTGGCGATTGGTCTAAACTATGAGTTCAGCACCATATACATAATGTCTAAGTTGCGAGAGTCTAAGACACGAAGAAGAAACTTTATCAAGATAGGTTTAACCCCAGCGAGTCCGTGTAGGTTATGGTGGGTCGTGATCTGGTTACTTCATAATATGTTTTCTGCAGACGTGACTTCCCACTAGCTACTGTGCATACATACATGGATTTCCCAGCTTGGAGATGGAAAGTAACATTCTACAAAACGTTCTGTGGAGTAAATACTTAAAATCGGGTCAGGAGAAACATTTCGACATCGACTACACCCCTAACACAGACAGGCCTTTTCCCATGATAATGTGTCTAGACCAGTGGGCTACAACCTTTCTTACGTCACGCTCCCCTTGAGTACTTTTTTATTTCACCATAACAAAATATTATTTAAAACAAAAAAGAAAATGGATTACGCAACAAGTGAAAACAGACATGTTTTAGTCAGAATGTATTTTTAATCTAAAATTAAACGCTTGTGTAATCATAATAATTAAATGTTGAACTGTAATTTATAAACTGCTTATAAAAACAAAGCAAAAAATATCAGTTTTTATTTTATAAAGTTTCAAAATATTTTATTTATAATTAAACTGAAAAAAAAGACAAAACAGATTATTAAAAATACAAATACACTCAATTTAAAACTTGCTTGATGTCCTTTTTGAAACCTTCTGGCCCCCTTCACCCCCCCCCCCCACACACACACACACACAATCCACTAGCCTAGACCAATGTTGATTAACTTGTGGTCCGCGCCCTCGAAAACTTTCCACCCAATAAAAATGAACATTAAAAAATACTTTCAAATAGCCTTCCCCCCCCCCCCCCCTTCCAACAACCACCCTGTCCGCATGTGTACACACGCTGAAGAACACTGGGCTAGACTTTCAGCCTTACATGATTTACCCACGGCCTTCTCTATTTTTTAGAGACGGCATTGGATTTTACTAATCGACAAATTAGACCAACACAGTTATATCGCTTGTTGAACTCCGATGCCCTTGGTGGCGCCATCACCAATTAAAAAGTGAGGCAGCGCGGGGGTGGCTCAGTACTGCCTTTATATTTTCTATGCGCAATGTGCGGCGGGGGTGCGCTTAATCCTAGTTTAAGACAATACTGATAATACCGTGTAGAATGGGAAATAAATGTAAATATATTTTTTAAAACAAATAAATAATTGGATACTTTTAAAAAGATGTTCTGTTTATTGATGAAGGATGTCGTTTAATCTATGTTACCCCCCCCCCCCTTTTTTTCCCCCACAGGAGGAAAGGAGGAGGTCTCAATCCTCTGTAAAACTGAAAGGGCAAAAAGGGGGGGGGGGTGTGGAGGAGCTCCAAGTTCATGAACCCACGCCTATGGAGGCACCAGCTATCTACGTGTGGCATGCCATTTATTTAACTTTTAGTTGGATTATACTTGCCCACACAAGTATCTGAAACTGAAGTGGCATAACGGTTAGTATATTTGCTTTCAAAACATTAGGTCAGGTTCAATCCCAGTTAGAAGAGGGTTTTTTTTTTTTTTCGTCCTAACAGTAGGACTCAGAGAAAATGGCAGAGTGCGGAGAGACAAAGGTACACAAAAATAGTTGAACGGGGGTAGACGACGCAGCAGCACACCACGAAGACAGAAGGCCAATCAGGGAACAGAACAGACCGGATTAGTTACCGCCGGGGAAAATTAATAACTAGAAAATCTACCCCAGAGATAATATTTATGCCAGTATAAATCTTACCCGCGGAGGCCGGGCAAGTGGGCCCCGGATCATTGCCAGTTGTATTGCTTTAATGATCTTTCTGTGCTGAGGATCGGGCCTCTGGTCTTTCTATGCTGGGGATCGGGCCTCTGATTTTTATGTGCTGGAGTTTGGGCCTCTGATTTTTCTGTACTTGGGATCGGGCCTCTGATCTTTGTATCCTGGGGATCAGGCCTCTGGTCTTTTTATGCTGGGGTCCTGATCTTTCTATGCTGGGGATTCGGGCCTGTGATTTGTCTATGCTTGGGATCGGGCCTCTGATCTTTCTATGCTGGGGATCGGGCCTCTGATCTTTCTATGCTGGGGATCGGGCCTCTGATTTTTCTGTGCTGGGGATCGGTCCTATGATCTTTTTATGCTGGGAATCGGGCCTCTGGCCAATGACGATCCCCATTCTCAACATTCCGGCCCCTGAGTTAAGTTACTAAAATATCCATTATTGATGGTTTGTTTGGTAATGATATACACACAAATGAATGAGGTTCCTGGTGCCACGAAGGTTTTGTAATGCACACAGATTCTACCGTGTGATCTATGGGATTAACCCTTACTGACATTTCCTTGTGCAATGAAAGTGATACTTTACCATAACCAACTGTAGGGAAACTCGTGAGGCAACCAGACCTATTATTTTCAGTGTGGTGAGGAAGAGAGGGAAGGGAAATAAACCTTCACATTCAAACATATAGGGGACATTTTACTAGTAAGATAAAAATAATTTAATATTGCAGATACTATAATACCCACAATACTAGTCATTATAATAATGCCAGTGTGAGTGTAATGAAATTATTATGTAAACATCAGGATGATATTATTTATAAGAATATATATATAAACGTACAAGATAGCAAATGGAAAGTAAGTACACACAATATTTATTGGTAATTTTCTCGGGACAAAATATATGTCGCTAACTAGATCATCCAACAGCAAAATCACGATAATCTATGTTCTAATACCGTACCACAAAGAGAAACTTTCCGCTTTTCACCCACGATAGTATATGTAGTCTCAATAATGTGCTATAAAGAGAGACTATACGGAATCCATAAAGATAGTATATAGTCTAAATACTGTGCTACAAAGAGAGATTTCCGGTATTCATCAACGATAGTATATAGTCTAAATACTGTGCTACAAAGAGAGATTTCCGGTATTCATCAACAATAGTATATAGTCTAAATACTTTGCTACAAAGAGAGATTTCCGGTATTCATCAACGATAGTATATAGTCTAAATACCGTGCTACAAAGAAAGACTTTTCGGTATTCATCAACAATAGTACATAGTCTAAATACCGTGCTACAGTGAGAGACTTTACGGTATTCATTAACGACAGTATATAGTCTAAATACAGCGCTACAAAGAAAGACTTTACAGTTTTCATCAACAATAGTCTTCTTCTTCACCTCCTCTTTTACCGCTGTGGGTGTCGAGGGAGATATACGGTTCTGTTTCTAGCTCTTCTGGCTGCCTCGACCATAGGCACATCGTGCTGTTGTAGAGTTTCTCTGATGTTTTCCTTCCATCTTGTTCTTGGTCTACCCCGTGCTCTACGTCCTAACAATAGTACATAGTCTAAATACCGTGCTACAGTGAGAGACTTTAGAGTATTCATTAACGATAGTTTATAGTCTAAATATCGGGTATTCATGTGAATATTTCATGATTCTTCGTCATCTTCTTGTTTTGTCTTGTATCCCCCCCCCCCCCCCCCCACCTCCCCCTATCCAGCCATCCTCGAACCCATGCAATTGAGCATAGGATCTCAACAAACTCAGACCAATATTTTCTGTCCTTTCCTATCTCCCGAAACTCCGTGAAGAGCATTTTTTTCCCCCTCAGTTTGTTTTAGGTCTTAGCTGTACTTCAATTTCTTTTGCTCTGTCGGTTCTAAATGATGTCTTAGAAGAGCTTCCGGAGTGACAAAAAAGAGATCCAATTAGACAATTAAGAAATCGGAAGAGTAGGACTGATACTTTATAAAACACTTCATTAAAGAGCAACAAGTGAGATGGTTTGGCCATCCGGTGAGACTGTCCTGTTACTATCTGCCATAGAGGGCCACGCTAAAGAAATTTACTGAAAAGATAGCAAGGGAAGACCGTGCAAAATGTGGATCAGCAACATCAAGAACAGCCCCAAAGAAATGAAGATCGATTTATGCAACGTTTAAGAAATATCACCCCAAAAAAATCAACCTATCTCCTCCAACACTTTCTAGAGAAAACTGGAAGAAGAGTAGAAGAACAGAATGTCGAAAGGAAGGGCACTCTATTTAGATCATTAACAAGTTGTAAGCCAATCCAGCACCACTGTCTTTTCCTAACTTCTTGATTCACAGGAATAAGTTTAGTTTTTCCATGAATCCCACTCTGATCAGTCGATAAGATAAATATTACTTCAGTATTGCGTATGCACCTTCATAGCTATAGAACGTCTTATACCTTATAAGTTCGGATACTGTAAAAAAAAATTGTTTACCATTCAGTGCATGCCCCTGTCTTCTCTCATACATACCAAATCTGATTCTCACACGTGAGAAACTAACATTGTTTTTGCACCAACACAGTAAGTCTAAAATAAAATATTATTACTCTAAGTAAGTTTTCTAATTTTGGCTTGATGAAAAGCTGTTCAGCCTACAGTTTACGATATCAAGTTGAACAATTAATTGTTAAGTGTGCATCTTGGACATGGTCATTATACATTTTCAGCTTAGATACACGACTTTACCATCTGGGTAAATTGTACTAATTCGGCTTGTAAGCTATATTATTATTATTATTATTTTTAACCATATAATAATTTTTCTGTTATGCGTACAATAATTCATCATCATCATCAATTTTCATTTCTGCCATTAAGCTTGGGAAAGGGGGGGGGGGAGGAACAGTTTATGGTCCATTGCTTGATTGGTCAGTATTTTCTTTTGTCATTCCGAGTAGATATAGAAGCTTATTAATGTCATCAGGGTTGATCAAATAGTTTAAAGGACACATGAAATTAAATAGTCCTCTTTACAAAATTCCCCTAATATTATATCACTGAATCTAAAAATTTGGATTTTCTTTTGTCAGAAGGTAATTTTTTCAAAGAGATCTCAATGTTAACATGTGATTTTTCTCGTAACAAAGGTGCCACATTTAGGCGGCTTTGACGTAGTGCTAACGATACATTCGTGTACATAAATTCTTAGTAAAAACATGTATTAACAATATTTGGTTGTAATATGACTAATAAATAATAACAGTATATACAATCTTGGAAAACTATAAACTTTGCAAACTTTGTTTTTTGTTGAAACACTCGCATTTGTCATAAATATTCAGAAGACACGACCCCCACATGAGTGGCTCAATCACAGCCACCATGTTATCTGGAAGTGTTGGAAATGCTGTTGCATGACGCCTGAATGCACTAAATAGACCAAGCTGTTCCAGAACATACCAAAGGCCGCGTCCAAGTGTGCCAATTCCGCAAAAGCAAGAAGTTAATTATAAAATGCTCGATCACATCCTGGAAGAAAATAGCTGCTTTTGTTTCATCAGACAAATCCAGTAGCAACCCTCGGGTCTCAAGAAATGTACCTGCCAAGAAAAAAAAATACAGTTAATCTGGTGTTATGAAAGAATACTGGACAACGTCGGCGACTGGGTCTCCCATTGGCCTGCCGGTAGAAGACTTCGTCGGGACAGTATTTGGCTCTTTTCCTTTGATCGCAACAATACTGCAGGAGCCCTTTTCATGGCTGTTGGTGACGTGCAATGTTAAACCATTTTATATGGTGCATATAACCTAGTCACAATTATAACCTAAAGTTTCCATCTTATGTGATGCTGGTTGAACGTGACTATTTTTTTCCTTATCAAACGGAACGGAACGGATATCGGACAAACGACACAGATTATACAATTGAGACCTCCCTCTGCTGGTTCGGGAACACCATTAATTTAAAAAAAAGGAACGACAAGAAAAGAAAAATATTATACCCACAGCCCCCAACAAGAATGTCTTAAAAGGCGATGAAATAAAGTTTAGCCGAACAATCTAGCAGCAAATGGTAAACGCAACGAGCCAACTGCAATTTTGAGACTGAACGCAGAAGTAAAGCTGTCATAATTATCATTGTATAATCCAAGCCGTGTGGTGATAGTAAACATGTCTGACCACAGCCCTCTGTCTCGTGTACTGCCGATCATCTCCGATACAGATACTATCTGAGATAGTACCACACACCGTTGTGCAAAGAAATGTTTACTGTCGACTCTTACGCTTAATGTGTGCGCTCTTAAATATTCGACCGAGTTACTTTTTATTAGCAGTAAAGTTCTTATTGTGACTGGTATGAGTAATACTCTCTTCTACTCTTCTGCCTTTCTAACCGCAAATGAAGCATAGACCCTCAACCAACTCACGCCAGATCGTTCTAGCCTTCGCTATCGTATGCAGCTCTCCCCCCATGTCCTGTAAACTTAACTCTCTGGCTCCCTTCTCCATGTTGTTGTTGTTGTTGTTGTTGTTGTTGTTGTTTGTGTGGTCTTCCTTTATTTTTATGCCCCGGTGGGTTCGAGTGCAAAGACTTATAATACTAATTAGAAGTTAGGTACGAGTTATATGAGTGAATGAAGTATTAAAAAAGATAAACAGAGATAGAGAAATAGACTGTAGGGTGACGATGTAACGTAAACTGGCACCAGAAAAGGAAGATGTGGTTGAACAGATCATTATCAAGTGCTTTGCTAATTAGCGTAGGCGATGATGCCTCTCTGAAATCTGAGATCTTCAACAGCCTGTATCAGTTCGTAAACTGGCACCCCTATAGGCTATGACAAAAGCTCTCAAGAATCTTTTCGGGCTGTCTTCCTTTATCTCTTTTTCCACAGATCTTTGCAGTTGGCCACAACATGTTACTGTTTCATCCTTCTCACATAAACAACAAATGAAAATGAAGACTGCCTCTTTCTGATTTTAGTGAACAATTGTCTTCAAGCCCTCGTCTTTTTCAAAGCATCTGATGGGGGTGAGGGTCGAGGTTATGAAGGGATTTTAGGAGTTTTCTGTAAGATGATTGAATCGATGACTGTTTTTTAAACTTCCGCCATATTTTCACTTCCACCTTCAAGTACTATCTTGAAGAAAGTGAGACCAGCTCACACAACGTATTAGAAAGAGATGGCACAGACAATTCTCTGCTTTCCTTTCCCTTTACACCCCTCACTCCCCTCACCCCTTTTTTTCCACCACAGTAAAAACATTACGCTTAAGAAGAGACAAAGCATAACAGATCTGTAACAATCTGCGACTGAATGCCAGGCAAGAAAAGGATAATTAAAGTGATCAGGAAACCACCAGACCCAGAACAAGGCTATTTTATTATGGACAGATCAAAACAAGTCATTATCCCCCGCATGTATATAAAATTCAAGATAGACTATCAGCCATATCAGTCAAACCTTTTAACCAGAAAGAACAACAATGGGACATAAACTCTTTGGATGACTGAATAAACTCACAACGACAGTGAATTGTATACGAGAGACAAAATTGCTGATAAAGACAACTTATTTCTGGCGAATAATAATAATAATAATACCAGCCATGTATTTTTCTCAATGTGCAATTGTAGTCTAGAGACTTCTATGACAGTTTGAGACTGATCTTCCCTGATTTGCCAGTCACTTGAACGTGCGTACATTTTTCATAAAGCTAATAAGGCAGAAAACAGATATACGTCTTCTTGCCCAAGTAAGTATATGTGTTATTTACAGAAAATGTACTAATAATTTAGAGTTTTAAAATGCGGTTGATTTTTATCTTACTGGAGAAAATTTCCATTATAAGTAGATATTGTGAACCTTTCATTGCCTTATATTGGCGCTATTTCTGCAGACCATAACATTATTCTTTCCTATCATTGGACCATCAGTTATTTTCTATGTTTACCTCTGCTGATGAATTGACTAAACACAAACTAGGACTAGGACACTCAACATAGGATACGACCAGAGACCCCTTAATGTGTCCACCGAAGTCCTTACCAACAAATGAATACAGACTCCGACAGAAACATTCAGTACTATCTATGCATGCTCTCTCTCTCTCTCTTTCTCTCTCTCTCTCTCTCTCTCTCTCTCTCTCTCTCTCTCTCTCTTTTTTTTTCTCTCTTTCCACTCTCACCCTTTTCAAAGTAATAGTTTGTGTTTATCGAACTAATTTCTTCACATGGACTCAATTATAAACTCTGAAAGAATCAAATGCAGAGGTCTGAAGAAACTGGGAATGCAAAGATAGTAGGTGAAAGAAATAGAAAGAGAAAAGATAAAAATTTCGGCCCTAATAAAAACCCACACAGTGGGGAAAAGTAGAATGCAAGCGAGCAAAATGTAAACAGCCACATGCTTGGGGTGACAACATCAAGAAATGGACGAACAGCAGCCTCAGAAAGTGTACAACCAGGAAATGATGGAGAACTATAGCAGCAAAATTTACATTGTGGAAACAACACCAAACAGCGATTGCCCTGTGCCATCACTTTTTTTAGACCAGTTTTGAGACGAAAAATCTGACATGACATCTACTGCCTCAGTGAACAGTTCGCACCTTACGTTCATAGCCTGCATAATAGGCACAGCGTTTAAAGTGTCCTCCTGTACGATAACATTATATTATGACCTTATTTATACGATAACATTATATTATGACCTTATTTATACGATAACATTATATTATGACCTTATTTATACGATAACATTATATTATGACCTTATTTATACGGTAACATTATATTATGACCTTATTTATACGATAACATTATATTATGACCTTATTTATACGATAACATTATATTATGACCTTATTTATACGATAACATTATATTATGACCTTATTTATACGATAACATTATATTATGACCTTATTTATACGATAACATTATATTATGACCTTATTTATACGATAACATTATATTATGACCTTATTTATACGATAACATTATATTATGACCTTATTTATACGGTAACATTATATTATGACCTTATTTATACGATAACATTATATTATGACCTTATTTATACGGTAACATTACATTATGACCTTATTTATACGATAACATTATATTATGACCTTATTTATACGATAACATTATATTATGACCTTATTTATACGGTAACATTATATTACGACCTTATTTATACGATAACATTATATTATGACCTTATTTATACGATAACATTACATTTTGACCTTATTTATACGATAACATTACATTATGACCTTATTTATACGATAACATTACATTATGACCTTATTTATACGGTAACATTACATTGTGACAATATGTTTGTGTGACAGCACACGACCCAAAGTGGTCAAACCGTACAGACGTTAAGAATAAATCTCTAGGACGCGCAGGTGGTGGTAGTGGGAGTGAGGGAGTTCACATCCCTCTTAATTTTCCATGGACGTGGCTAAAGAGGCTTATTCCTGGTTCAGTATGCAATATTAATAATAAACATTGTTACTGTTATATGCTGAATGGCAAAAACATTTAAAACATATATGAAATTATAAGAAATGTTTAAACAAATATATAAACAAATGCTTAAAAAGAGACAAAGATGGTAAGGATAACCACTTTACTAGCTCCTTCGCAGATGATCAAGAGGTTAGCTTTAGCCCCCACTCTCAAGAATTACTGAAAAGGGGCAGGGGTACCTCAACACCTTAAAATGTCTAAGCCGTTGTTTCGGCGCCCATGACGCAATCTGATAAACGGCTGTTGATAATAATAACTGCCATTGAGATGCTATGTATTATTCACTGCCAGTACAGCTGGTACTCATACATGAGAGGGAGTTCGCCTTAAAGGTCACGTTTAATAATTCATATATCAGCTCCACTAAATCAATGGGTGGTACTAAAAATACCAGCCATGGCCTTCCTGGATGGAATAGACCTTCAAGGTGTTTTTTTTTCCACAATAGCGAAGGGAAAGCAGTTCAAGAGATTTAGTCGGTAAAAAAACTTAGTTCGGCAAAGCCGAATCTAAGCTGGAAAAAGGGGGGAATACAGTCGAGCTTAAACTGAGAACTAAATGAAAGCAACACAAAATGGAACTATCATTCACAAAGAAGTAAAAGGCAAAAAGTTTCCTACAACCGAACACGTCGACACAAGTTTCCAACAGTACATTAAAAAAAGCAAAAAATAGTATACTATTTCTTGAAACGAATGAAAACAGTTACATGGAAAAACAATGCACAAGGTAAAAGAAATGCCTAGGTTACTTACTTGATTTTGAAAAGGGTAAATTTATGTCAGAGATGGCAGTTTCAGATCTCCTATGGGAATGCTGAATTCAAGTCGAAGGACCCCGTTACAATTTTAAGTATAACTGTTTCATCTAGGTAAAGATGCCACATCACAGCATTCAGATCAAGCCCCTCCACCTGCCTTCTCAATAGCCAGCCAACAGTTTCCCCACATCGGTGTTTAACAAGTAAAAGTAATTTCTTATTCTTCTTCTTTCTTCTTCTTCTTCTGCTTGAAAAAGATTATCTATGTGTGCAATGTTGTCTTTAGTATGAAATTCACTGTCTTTTGTAATTCACTCAGCCACTCGTAAAGTTTGACTTGCACCGATGACTTGACCAAAACCTGTACCTTGATATGTTGTATTTGGGACATTTTTGGAGGACATGATCTGTTGTCTCATGTGCTAATCTACATGTGCACGTGGCTGATTCGCCGATTTTAAATTTGGTAAAAGTAAGTGAATGTCATATTTCCACGCCTCGATGAGTATCGGAAACATGATGGTCAATTAATATTTTATAGATCAGTTAGCACGGCGTTTGGTGTAATCGCGCTGACTGACGATACTGGAAAGGACATTTTCTGGTACTCATTTTGAATGAAAAATCGACTAGATGGGATTCGAATCTCTGAAGATCAGATCTGCTGACAAGCGCACAGTAGGTTCTATCCACCTAGGCTCTCAAAGAATACGTAAACAGGCCACACATGTGAACAAGGAGAGTCGCCGTGGCGTTGGCGGCTACAAGGATCAGAACGTCGTGGCTTCGGGCCCTGACAGAGCCGATTTTTTCCCCTTAAAAAATGACCTTGACTCCCAGGTCGACCTAGCTTTGAGTGGGTACCATGAGCAGTCCTTGGAAGTAAAGGCGGCAGGCGTGATGTTGACCATATCACCCGCAAAGTGCCGATGATCTATAAAATATAGTTCTAGCCCTAAATGCCCAATACGCCTAAAGGCGTGGAAAAGGGTCCTTCACTATTACACAAATAAACAGGCAAGTAACATAATAAGAACTTTCCTTCAGTCCGCCGAGTGATCTAAATTTACCTTCTGATCACAATGTCATAATGTTTGTGGGTAATTCTGGGATGTACAAGAGATACAGCGGTATGCGATGTATACTTGCACTGCTTACTATTGTTAATAGGCTCAAAGTTTTGCAAGCAAAGTTATATCTCGGAGTAGCTGCAGACAAGAAACACCTCCTGCATGAAGCCCTGGGTAAAGCTAAGGGTCACAGACTGAAAAAGAAAAATGTAGTGGATGGCACAAGATAAAGACACAGTCAGTTATGTGTGTTATGATGCATCTGAACGAGGTCAAAGTGACCGAGCAAGTTTCAGACTTGTGTATGTTTCTTATCACTTTGGATCGTGAGTGCTGCAGAATCATAGGTTCAACAAATGATTTATAACAATTCCCGCCCAGGCTATATCAATATCTGTACAGATGGCTCTGTATTGAGGGGTAGA
>CAJHNH020001779.1:2676146-2786146 GCA_905116865.2 Candidula unifasciata | reverse complement strand
CTCTCGTCCTAGCTGTTTACAGACTGCTGTTTGTCCATCTCTTTAAGTTTTCCTCCCAATTGTTCCACTGTTTACCTTTTATTCACTTGCTATTAACGTTTTTTTTTTCAGTATGGTTTGTTATATGAGTGTCAAGCATTTTAATGTGTCTCATTCATATTTCCTTCAGCGGCTTCCCTTTTCATAGCCAGTCTCTCCAAAATCCCACCTTCCTCAGCCCCACCCCACTCATGGTATAGGCCACTCTTGTTTATATCCACATCTACAGAGACTCACTTCGCCTTTTTACTTGTTCACAACACTAAGCACTTCACGAATAGCTGCTCTAACCTTCATCTTTGTGCCAGGTCATGCGGGTGTTCAAGGGAACGAGCGTGCAGACTATTTTGCTGACACTATAGTTGCTATTGCTGGCCCAGTACTGGACAGAAGTAATGTTGTCAATGCCACGCCCTGCACTTACCGTACCGAGGACCTGACTCCGTATCCCTATCTAGACTGATGGACATGGGGGTGCAGCCTGGAGCTGCAAGAAATATATAATTCACTAAGGGGACAAGACGTCTCATTAACCAATTTGGAACAGGCTTTATCAATCGTTTTTTTACTTGTGGAGCTTTGGCGGAGGAGATCGGAGCACTTATGGATCTGTCCGGAGTGCTGTGATAATAATTTTGTCTAATCATTCATCATTTGCTTGTTCACCTTTCAAGGCTTGCAAGGGTTGAATATTCACAACGGACATTTCCCATAAAGCTTCAGGTAGAACGATACCTACTCGATACCTGAAGCAGTACTGGTATGACTAAACAAGGATATATAGGTACGAAATGTTAAACAAATACGTAGTTTTGAACAAGCGGAAATCAACCAAGCTATGCAAGAACTAATTAGCTACCATAATCAAGATACTATTATTATACTACATGCTAATCACATCCACTTAGAACAACAGAGGACATTATACTTCGTGCTGCCATAAGGTACCACAATTATAACAGTTTTATAAGACAGACCAGGCTATCTGGAATATGTTTCTCTTTGATTTAAATCTGAAATGTAGTGTGGAATCTTCAGGAAACAGTCCCGCAGAGGAAACAGTATGAAAAGAATAAAATAATGAAAGAAACTACATCAGTGAAATGAAACAGAATAAAGATAATGTTTCACTAAACAACTGTAGAAGAGTGACCCTGTTTGCTGCTCTGTGAGGAATCATCTTGATCTGGACCAGTAGCTCTGTGCCGCTTCAACTCCTCAATCACATCCCCATATTTGCCTTGGCTGGGCCTTGGGACTCGATGGCTGGCCTGGTGGTCACGGTCACCTCTGTGTTGGTCATCTCTATGATCAGCACGATCATAGTTGCTACGAGAAGCTTGATGACGTCTGTTGTCATGGCGACCATCGGTAGAGCGATGTACATACTGCCGGACATCGCGGTCGTCTTCATGTCTCTTTGGTTGGTCGGTTTGTCTATGGTGGGTTTGATTCTCGTCCTCTTGAGATAGGTTTAAGTTTGTAGATCTGACGGGGTCTTTGAAATAAGTCTGCAACACAAACGTTTAAACGTAAGAGGTATAGGAGAAGGGAGTCTGTCCTTGGTTGGTAAAATGGATAGCACATGTTTTGTATACTGGTGGGGTAGCTCTTCGCTTCGGTTCATGGACCTCCATACCATGTATTAGAGCTTCAGGACTATCGCATGGATCTGCAATTTAACCTGCACTGTTCAATGATTTTACCAGCAAGATTACGGACCTGAAAACACCTGGATTTGCAGAAAATGTACATTTGCAGATGATGTTCTCGTATATAGGAAGGAGGAGAGATTGAAATCAAATAGCTCAAGAGTAACAGGTTACAGTAGATAAGGTGATCGACTGGTCTACAGAGATGAGTGCTGTAATTAACCCAGAAAAGGCAACTGTTCTGTAATTACTCAAAACCAAGTTCATAAGCGCTCGGATACCATCTTCAGTATATCAGCGTATGGCAACTGATTATGTGTTGGTTGACTTTTCTTCTTTGGCTACCTGTACGGTTCATATATGGCAATACCTCTTTTGACCTGATTTTCTTGTAGTCTTTTTAATTTTACCGTCTCACCTTTAGTCTCCTGAATCATCTATTCGTCCTGCCTCCTTGATTGCGTTCTGGATATCGACCAAGACCATTGCTTTTTCTTATCTTATCTACCAGTAAGACAATCGGCTCGTTCAATCCCTTCTTTAGCCAGAGTGCTCTGGCACAAAAATGAAACTAATTCCTGTCAGACGAGATTTTCTCAGTAAATCCAAACATTGTCTTCAAACCCATTTTGTTTAAGTTGTAAGAACTGTGTCAAAGAGACAAAGACTTAAATAAACATGTTTATTGGTTATCATATTTCTATGTTGCATTGTTTTCGTCAATTGAGTTTTCACTGTAGGCTGAAGACACTCTACGCCTTCACAGTATGACAGTAGCCAGTGGCATCCAGCGTGCACTGAATCGCAAATTATTCCTCTCCACGACACTTAAGAAGCGGTTTATGACGATGATGATGATGAATTTAGTTCAGTGAGAAGGAACCTCTACAAGATCATGAATACATTCACAAACAGTCAGCACCTATGACATTTCTACAGTCTGATTGTTCCTGTTTGTTAGCACCATTTAGTTTTTATTGCTTCTGTCTATATTTATAACTATCGGCGGTCGTGGCTTAGTCGTTGCGAGTCCGACCCGTAACTCCAACGTACCGCGATCGAAACCCACTGCTGTCTGCGTGGATTTTTATTACGTTATGGGGCGTCGCAGGTCGACCCAGCCTAAAATGGGAACCAGGATGGGAACCTAGTGCTGATTAGTTTGTTAACATATGGAGTGCTGTTCCCATATGCGCGATAATTAGCTTTGGCATTTCAGTTCTGTTGTACGATTTATGAAAGAGACAGTCTCAAACAACAAACTTGAGAATACAAGGAGCCCCTTCAATATTACTGAAGCAATTCTTTTAAAGGGGAAAAAACATTCCTCTGTAAGACATTGGTGGGTGTAGTAAAGAGCAGTAGATACCACTTACCTCCCTATGATATGTTCTATTCCTGCTCCTACTTGCACCTTCATCGTAATAATGCCTACGATTTTCACCACCAGAACTGAATCCTTTTGGGGGAGGCATACCTGCCTCACTCTCTGAGTGGTCAGACTGTGAATGTAATTTCAAAACTGCCTAAGAATATATGTGGGTGCCTGTCTATGCATCTGTTAATCAGTCTGCTTACTAAAGGGGGGTAATGAAAACAACTTATAAACCCGTGTAATCGCTAAAAATGTTGTGATTGAAGACGCAAGACAGCAAGCACACACAGAAGGCGAAAGAATGTTTTGATACGTATGCCAACAAATTGGGAGATAGTGTGAGAAATTCATGTATGAGACAAGCTAGATGTGCACAAAGCCGACTGGGAGCAAGCGGACAACTTGGGAGATAGTGTGAGAAATTCATGTATGAGACAAGCTAGATGTGCACAAAGCCGACTGGGAGAGAGAGGAAAGTGCAGAAGCACATACAATTCATCACTGGCTTAAGAAAATGGTGCATCTGGAAGTCTCCTGGGTATCTGACGACACTCAACTTTCAGAGAAAAGGCAAAGCGATAATCAGACTGCGACTGATTCCATCGGAATTAGAACTCTGCGCTGGTTGCTGAAGATGAGGACGGAGCGCTTATTGGAATGACTAGAGTATTATGATGTCAGTTCTTAACTCCATTCAACGTGCATGAGAGGTGAACGAGTATACGCTTTTGTTGAAAAACCACGTCGACTGGCTCTGTTTACAAGTCATTGTAAGGACTAAGCATTATTAGATCATAGAAACCCAGATCATACCAAGACAGAGCGGAAAAAAGAGACAGAAAGAACAGAAGCCAGAAACAACCACTCAGAAGACAGGAATCACAAGACAACGAGAGGATAGGATAGAACCAAAATACAATATCCAGATGTGTCCTGACATAATCAGGAACGAAACAAAGTGACCAAAAAAAAAAAAAAAAATAGAAGACCCTTGCTTCTGTATACAACAACACCAGGTATAAACAACTCTATACAAGGAAGAACCAGCATCAATTAAACCGTCTAGAACAACACAACAAAATAGAACCAAAGGGAACCATATTCGAACAAACCATTCTCAATAAAGATCGCAACTATAGGCATCAGCTACATAGATGAAAAAGTCTGAACGAGATCGAATTATCTTTTTCTTTTACAGGAAGCAAGCAAGCAAGCAAGCTCTGTTTACTCTTGTGCTACCGGAATATGGTGGTTATTTAGTTCCATTTCGTCTTTCAAGTGGAAGTGGAGAAGGCAGAATGGAGATTACAGACCAGAGAGTGACAGCATAAACAAATTCAACAGGAAAGAACCAACAACAATTTTTACTTCGGACTGGACACTGTGGTCTTCGAGCACACCTGTACAGGACAGGTATAAAAGAATCTGCTGCCTGTAATTGTGGAGCAGAAAGACAGGCCCCTGGGCACATACTACAGCACTGCCATTACCTCTCCCAGCAAAGACTGTGGATCTGGCCCAAGGGAGCCACATTGAAAGAGATGCTATGGGGGACCGGTGGCGACTTTAAACGCACAATTCTATTTGTGACACAGACGGGACTCAATGTTTAGCAAGACTGATGTCGAACGCAGAAGAAGAAGTTCCATTTCGGTATAAAGTAAATCAACACACTTATTCTGTGGACGCAAATTAAAATCAGCTGTACATACATGTCGCAATTGTAACTGACTCAGAGAGTATGCTGAGAAAGATGGAGACAGGCATGCTCCGTTGAGAATGGCAAGCATCCATACGGATATTCCGGGTTGTTAGCGTTCTGTGTATATTTTTTCCAGGTCTTGGCGGAGTGTGGGGAAGTAAGCAGTAGGACGGGCTGGCTGGTTCTACATCACTTAGTGGTGAAGTGATTATGACAAGCTAGATGTTGTCAGGGCCCTCTGGGAGCGAGGGAACAGTGTGGAGGCACAAACAGATCATTACGGTCCGAGGAGGATAACGCTGCTTGGAGTTACCAGGTCTTTAATCTTGCTCCTGTGATGGTATTTAATCTCGCTACATTCTTACGAGATGGCCAAACCACTCAATCTGCTATTTCTCCGAAAAATCTAGTAGAAGGTGTCGCTCCTACAATTTGTCTGATAGTATCATTATTCACTCGGATGGTTAGGTTGGCTGTTTTTCGCTGGCATCTCATCTCGCAGGTGGTGATTTTGCGTACGTGGGCGTTAGATAGTGTCCATGTCTGACACTGGTAGCTTAATGTTGGAATGACTATGTTGTGTATAATTTGTCTCTTTGCACTCATAATTATGTTTGGATCTTTACACATAGCATTACCATTTTAAAGGGGATACAATGAGGATTATCATACACAACTATAAATAACACGGATAATCTTATCTAACAGCAGAGCAGAAGGATTATAATGATGCTTATATACGACAAAGATATTCTATATCTGTAAGCATGCGTAAGTAGCATGGCTGTTTTTATGGGATATTGTAAAAGAGTTAATCACGACTCGGTACAAGAAATGCAGCCTCCGTGGCTTAGGCGTTGAGAGTCCGACTCTAATTCCAACGTACCGCGATCGAAAACCACTGCTGGCTGCATGTATTTTTATCATGGTATGGAGCGTCGCAGGTCGACCAAGCATAAAATTGGTATCAGGATGGCTGTCCTTGGGAAGTAAACACAACCGGCGTAATGCTGACCACATAGTGCCGAGTGGTCTGTAAAACTACTGGCTCTCTTCCCATATGCCTGATAGGGGTGAAAAGAGATCTTTACTTTTTAAGTACAAGAAATATAATCATAAACAATTTACCATTTGAGATGTATCCCTGGCTTCATTCAGGTTGTATTCTTCATAGTCGTCCCTAGCACTGGCACCAGCTACATAGTCTTCCTCGTATTCGTCCCTGAATGAAAAGAGAGTTGACACCCAAAAAAAACATATGGGGGGGGGGGGAATCACCCCCGCTTGCACAAGCTCTGTGTGAGTGTGTGCGTGTGTTTATGTATGTGTGTGTAAGTGTATCATCTTTAATATTCACATTTCTCTCGTTGTTTCCGTATTTATGTCTCAACTGTATGATTATATCTATCCTTTCTCTTCTACGTTTTTTTTTTGTCCCTCTGTTTATGGGTGTCTAATGTGTGTGGGTTTGTATGTGTCTGTCCCCTTTGTTTTAATCTTTCTTCCCTATCTTTAGATCCCTTTTACCCTGTCTGTTTGCAAGTCTGTCTGTCTGTTTGCTGCCTGTTTATGTGTCTGTGTCTCAAAAGCCCCCTTTTCTCTAGACTTCCACATATAATTGTTGGTATCCCAAGGCTACAAAACTGTCTATTTCTTAGTAAACCTCAGCCATTCTGATCTTATTCTGTCCCAGAGCGAGGCTTCAATTATATATATTTTTTAAACTTTTTTTATAGCATTTTGTTTTTTTAATTTTCTTAGAAAGACAGATTTGACATTTGCAATTTAAGTGTAAACTGCTACTTACGTACTCCGTCTTATAATAGTGTTTTGACTCCTTTAGACTATGTTCATTTATCTTTACAAACCCCGTGGGCGAAGTAGACGGAATTAATATGTCTGGCACAGAAAAGTTCGAGCAATAGGTTCCTTTTACGGATGTATAAAATAACAGAACTGTCAGAATACACATCAAAGACGTCGAAACGTGATCTTTAACTATTTAATATGCAGAAATATCTTTTTTGATTTGCGATAACTGCATCAGTCAGCAAGTGAATTTTTACATTCTGATGACATCATAGACACAAAATGCAAGTAACTCAAACAAAACATTAAACAAACCTGTATGTGTGTTGCTCTCCCTTGTCGTAACCAGAATCATCCTGTTCTTGGTATTTGTTGCCATTGTCATATTTTTCAAACCCGCCATCGTCCTCATCATAATCTTCCTCATAGCTGTTTCAACGAAATCAGATTATATAAATCAACCTAACACCGTTTTCCCCCATTATGATCATAGGTATTCCCTGCTCCTCTTCGTCTCCTACTTCACCTTCTGCTTTTAGCTCGCTGTTATCGCACAGGAGAGCAAGTGTCATAAACTAACTCTTGCAAAGTCCTGCTGTTTCTTCCCGCCAATATGCGACCGGGTCGCCAAAGATGGTCACAGACTGGGAAATTTCGACTGAAAAGTCTTTTCGACAATTCATGGAATTGACAGAACAGAAGAAACAGAGAAAGGCATAATCTACTATGCCCACACACAAAATATACTGTAATGAATAATAATACAGGATGAGGAGAATGGTGCTGCAAGATGTGGCAGGGAATTCGGCCGACAATCGACCCTCGGGGGAAGGTGAGACAGATACACAAGCAGACTGTTACTGCTACAATCAAAACTGGAACTCTGTACTTTCTACTGAAGATGTGGAGGGAGCGATTATGGGAATGTATCGAGTGCATTATGTCGATTACCAATTAAATATTAAACATAGGATAAAAAATAATTATTGTAAACTGAATTATATGATGCACATTCTTATCCAAAGGTAGATAGATGTTTTATGATGTCTTTCAACTTTTCTTCTTCTCTTCTTCTTGAGCGTTCCGAGCCCTAGATGTTCATTGTTGCAGATATCACTCGCCATCACTCATCTCTCTAGTAGGCATTCTCTTTCTACTTGGTGACACCAAGTGTTCGTAGATCTGTCTAGTCGTTATCTCTCCATCGTCTTCCTGGTCTGCCTCTTGGTCTACGACCACTCAGCTCCCCTGTGTATGCAGTTTTTACTTCTCTGTCATCTGACATTCTCTCAATATGCCCAAGCCATTTGAGTCTATAAGATCTCATGTTGAAAGTGATCTATGGTGATTTAAACAGATTACGAATTACGTTGTTGCTTCTCACTCTCCACTTCTTGCTTTTTGCATCTTTGATGGGTCCGAAGATTCGTCGTAATATTCTGTTTTCGAAAATTTGTAAAGAGGCTTTATCTCATTTAGTTCTGCGCCAAATTTCAGAGCTATGTCTCTCTCCTGTAGAAAAATATACATACATGCCTATTGAAAGGATCAAGTGAATGAAATAATGAAAGTGACTACATTCCGTGGGGTGAAGGGGTATGGATGGGAGAGGGGGAGGGGGTGGGAGGTACCGTGGCAACACACTTTAAGCAACAACAACAACAAAACACACACAAAAAGACTATCTGCCTCTCTATCAAGCATGTTAAAAAAAACGAATTATTTGTTTTCTTCGAAGCCGGAGTGCATCTGCATGAGATGCAAGAAGCCAAAGTTTGCATGCAAATAAGCCAGATCTGCCAAATGGATGTACAGGCAGGCAACACTCACATTCTGAAACAATACTAAAATCCACAAGAGGACTAGCAACCATAACGTTCAGCTAGATTTTACAGTCGACTAACACAAAGAAAAAGAAAAACTGAGGTCAATGCTCGTGGTCCATGCCCATGAGTGCTTTACCCACTTCCCCAGTACCCAGCGATATTGATGGTGACAGCCTCAGCTGATTAAAGGGATGCAGGTCTTTTTCTTAGTCGTAGTCTTAGTCGTAGTCAAGGTTTCAACTACACAGCAAACGTGTCACTCCATACTTGCTTGGTTCCTGTGTCAGTGAGTCCCTCACTGTCGCATCTGAACAACTGGTGAACAAACAATTAGTCCCGGCACAGTCCTGAAAAATGCGCACGCATTAAATGTATATTCTGTGGAAAAAGGGGGGGGGGGGCAAAATAAAATCCACATCTGCACAGTCGTGGCGACAGCACTAGCCATACGCGCGAAAATCCTCAAGCTCAAACACCCCCCTGCCTACACCGCAAAAGTTGTGTAATAAAGGCAGTAATTTGAAGTTGTTTTTTTTAAAGCAGTAAATGCATATGGAATTTGCTAAAGGCGCCCAAACCAACAGTCGCCACCAGAAATTCAGTTTATCGTTGATAAAAGTATTTGGACACAATAAGTTGGCCATACACACGTTAAATTATGACCAGACCTCACTTAAACCGGCCTCATTGAATACTACGACTCAACAGCTGCACAAGTGTAAAAAATGCATTCCACATGAAAAATACAGCTGATAGTGCCGCATCAAGCATTAAACTCAGTAGCTCAGACAGCGGAACATGGACTTCCGTGCATATGCGGAAACCGCATTAGCAAAGTGCTGTCGGAAGCTAAACATTCTGCCATGCATAGTCCTCCAAATTGGACGGGAGGCTTCTGACCCTGTACTGACCCCCAGCTGAATAAGTCTTTCTAAATGTGGATATATCTGTCTGTTGAACTGTGCTTCGCATATTTATTAGTTCAGTTACGTAAAGGTAACAAGCTGCTGTAAACAATCGATACTTACTCATTTCTGTAAATCTCATTGCTGAAACCGCCAGGCTCTGGTCCAAATTCTTTGGAAACACTGGGGATCTCTTCCTTGTCTTTCGGAAATATAAACAGTAAATGTATATTTTAACACACACACACACACACACACACACACACACACACACACATATATATATATATATATATATATATATATATATATATATATATATATACATATAAATATATATATATATATATATATATATATATATACGTGTGTGTGTGTGTGTGTGTGTGTGTGTGTGGCTTAGGCGTTGCGAATCCGCAAAGCAATATAGAGGTGCAAGGTTCAATTCCAGCCATGGATGATTTGGCAGCAGACCGGCTGCGATGGTTTCGACACTAGTGGTATGGCAAACTACTGAACTAGCGAAATCACAATCAGCCAGAAAACGCTTGCGTTTGTTCTGCAATGTCCTACAAAGGACACACACAAACACACACACACACACACACACAAACATGCATACATACATATATTTTGGAGTAGGTCAAAGTGTCTGAGCAAGTTTCAGACTTTTGCAGGGTTCTTAAAAATTTAGGTCGTGAGTGCAGGGTCTGGCCAGCTGGTGCTGAAGAATGATAAGTTCAACAAATGATTTCAGTCACTGCTGCCTTCCGTTGGCTTGATAACCAGCTGTACACACTTTCTGTAATTGTAACTGACACGACTCACAGATAATATTGAAAAAGGTGGAGACCGGTATACTCCATGCGGAGTGGCAAGCATCACTTTAGAGGTCCCGGACAGTTAGCATCCTTTGGATAGTTTCTCCAGGCTATATCGGTGTGTTGGGAAATGAGCGCACAGATAGACTGGCGACTGGTGAATGGATGTATGGCAAGCTAGATATTGTAGGGCCCTTTGGGAGCGATTGAACAGCGCGGAGGCACAGACAGATCATTGCTGTCTGAGGAGAATGGCGCTTTGAAGGGTTACCAAGGGATCCGGATGCACAATCAGACAGTTACTGGTGCCATAGGAATTTGAAATCTTCGCTTACTGTTTTGGAGTGTCCGGATGTCGATTCCTAATTCAACATTTAACATAAATATAATTGAAAGGGGTTTCCATATAATATAATGCTGTTAGGGTTGAAAGTGTAAGGTCCCACACATTGTAGGTCGCGACATTTGAGGTGTGGGTGGTCAGCTCTCTTCATTGTCGCATATATTTTCGGAGACAATTTCCAGAAAATTCCTAATATTTTCTAGCATCTATTTTAACCGAGGCTGAGTAGTCATTTAATTTGCAGTAAAATTAAGTGTCCTCGTGGAGAGATAGAAAAAAAAAAAAAAAAACGAAGGAGTCTCCTTTGAAAGAGATTAACGTAGTAGTCTGATTAGAAAATTAGACACAAACTGTGGGCGTTTTTCGGACATGTTATAAACAAAATGGATTAGAGAACCTGGTAACAACTGGCCAGATAGATGGAAATAAAGCAACAGTGAGGCAAAGCGATAACTATCTGGATAACTTAGCCCTATTGATGGCGTGTGAGATGGCGAAACATGACAGACTACATTTGTCGGTATGGCATATGATGATGAATATATGAAAATCCAATGAAGGTTACAGGTTTGAATCCTTCTGTAACTATAGCTTCAATTTGTCTATTGTCTAGTCTGCCATCTAATCTCTACGTTATACATTTGTTTACTATGAGATGCAATTATTACAGGTGAACTGATTTTTCTTCTTCATCCAAACAATTGTCATCTCCATGATAAAAGTTGGTTGCAGTGAATCTCAAACGTTCTCCGTGCCTCATCATTGTTTTACAATCTCTCAAAATGTCGTGCATCCCCCTGATTGCATCCTTCAACTTTGTATTTTTTATGACCATTATGTCCTGTAAGAAACTACAACATTACTATCCCAAGAAACTCTTCATGGAAGCCAAAAATGAAACTCAAAGATCTGATGGTGAGGCTCCCAGGCCAGGCAGATCACAAACGCGAACTAGGGAAGAGAACGATGGCAGAGCAAGTAAGGGTAGTCGTGATGATCTTTAGAAAGATTCTCAGAATATCTTGGACAAAGAAGATGAGAAATATTGACATCTTAAAAGATCTGAACATCAAGGAAGATTGGCTAATAAACAGCATCCTTTCTCGAAAATTGAAATATTTTGGTCATATCAAGCGCCACGACGGATTGGAAAAAATTATAGCAGAAGGCATGGTACCAGGGAGAAGGGGCAGGGGCTGACCGACACGAAGATGGGCACGGGATATAAGTGACTCCTTGAGTGTAAAAGTGCATGAGGCGGGAGAACTGGCCAGAGACCGAGTTTCTTTCAGGCAGACTGTAATGATAGCGACGTTCTGCAAAGTACCTGCTACATGATGATGATTGTGTCCTGTAAGTCGGCGTCTGTGGCTTAGGCGTTGTGAAAATGCTTCGAAATGTCTGGGTGCCGGGTTCGATTCCTGCAGCAGACGATTAGTCTTGCGCTGGTTTCGACAGTGGTACCGAGAGCTGACCGTGCAGTAGCAATGGCAAACTATTGAACGTAAAATTTGCCTAGAAAAACCACAACAGTCAATAAATTCTGGAATTGGTTCTGCGACGTCCTGTAAAGGATACTCAACTAACAAAAATGTCTTGTCATGTGGTTAAAATTGTTCGCTTAACTGTTTTTTTTTTTTTTAAGTTTTTTTTCTTTGAAAAACATTGTTTGCTAACGATCTCCCCCAGCAACTTCACTTTTGTTTGACTGTTACAGGCTGGATATAAATTACTATGTTGTTATTTGACACTTTTATGTATGTGGATAATTTTCCATAAGTTCTGGGTAATAGTGCATTGGAGCCCACAGGGGCATAGAAATAAAGGAAGGCCAAAAAACACACAGCGAAGAGAGCTGGAGAATGAAGTTAGAAAGATGGGGAGGATATGAGGAGAGCTCCATGTAGTGGCGAAGGATAGAACGACTTGGCGAGAGTTGGTTGAGGGCCTATGCTCGATTGGGGGATAGAAAAGCAGAAGAAGAATAGTGAGTGGGACTTTCCTTTTTTTGTAATAATAATTATTATTTTAAAATCATGTTGGAACGGGGTAGGCATCTTGCCATACATTTAAGTATGAGCCATATGTGACAGGCTGAAAAACACTTTTCTAGATCAATCATTATAACATGATTACATGGACGTCTTACTATATTGAGTACCCGTATATGTTTCCGATCCATTGCGATAGGTCCTAATCTCTTGGTTCTTGGGTTCGAATCTAAACCCTCTCCGGTAGCACACCACGAACAAGATGACTAAAGCTGTTTCCAGCAGAAGGGAGAAGATTATGCCCATAAACCAACCAAGGTTGGCTGCAATATCATAGGCTTTAGCTGGGGATGACAATGTATTGAAAATATAAAATCAAATCACACATAAGCAAACGTATATTTAGAGTGAGTCATTCATATGGCTACAAATATACAATAAAATGAAGAATATTGCAAAGACACTTACACAAACACACTTATACACAAGCAGACACACGCACAGACCCACACAGCGAGCGTCTAGTCTCCATACCACAGCGGCTCATACGCTAAAAGAGCCCAATAGTTTTAAGATCAATTGACAATCAACTTGTTATATAACTTATATCAGGAGACTTCTTAAAAACTATACACACACACATATATAATTATACACACACACACACACACATATATAATTATATATATATTTATATATATATACACACACACACACATATATATATATATACATATATATATATATATATATATATATATATATATATATATATATATATATATATATAAACCAACCCTTACGCATACAAACAACAAAAAAAACAGTTAATAGATAGTCGGCAGTTTTAAGATACCACACGAAAGATGTCGAAATTTAGTTTTATCGACAAATATTAAACGGATTAATGACGTGTTAAAAACAAAAACGTCATAAAAACATCTTGAAAGATGTTCTCGGTACATTAAAGGACTTATTCAACAGGGTGGGAGTAGGGAGGGTCTGGGAGATTTTTATCACTAAGAGGGAAATAAAGGCGGACTTTTAAACATGTTGTAACTGCTACTATGTCGACTTTTCCTTGGTTACTGAGGAAGCTGACGGAGCACGTCTGCAAATGTCCCGAGTGCAGTGACATCAGCTATTGATTTTTTGATTTATTCATTCATTCATTCATTCATAATCAGATTTTTTACTTGGACGTGGAAGCAGCACTGAAGTTACGACATAAGACCAACGTCCAGAAGTGGGCGAACAACCATAACTTTTTCCAGAAGTTTACGTCCGCTGAATGCTGAGGAAAAAAGATTATCCTTAAAAATGTTAATTAAAAAAAAAAAAAATCATGTACGATAAGAAGACGGATATGCATTACCTATGCCATCTGTTGTAACATCCTCTTCGACTGATATCCTTCTGGTTTCACCGTTAGTAACAGCAATACGAATGGTGTACCTGATTCCTGGCTGCAGGAAATCCACCTTGACCCAGTCTCGGCTGACGTCTGGGGTAGTACTGAACCATTCAGCGCTGTCTGTGAAGGTGCAACAAATGTATCACGTTCAGTCAAGTAAAATGAAACCTCCCTGATTCGCCACTTTATGGTCCATGTCGTGTAACGGTTGTAATTATGACTGATCGAAGGCTTTTTGTCTTGTATACTGTCAGTCGCTGCAGATGTACATGTGTCTCTACGACAAACTGTCGCAAGTGTAGCCCAGGTCTGATTATAACTGTAAATTAATAAGTTGACCCTGATATACTTTTGTCCCTTCATATTTGCCCTAAAGATGACCAGGGTATGAAATATATTGCATATTCCACCATTCTTTTTTGTTTTTGTTTACGTTAACACCACAAATATCTTTTCTTTGCATGATTAGAAAACTCAGAGAGAGAGAGAGAGAGAGAGAGAGAGAGAGAGAGAGAGAGAGAGAGAGAGAGAGAGAGAGAGAGAGAGAGAGAGAGAGAGAGAGAGAGAGAGAATTGATGTTTAGGAAAATCTCCTATCGAAAAAATACCCTCCTCCCTCCTCAAGTTGACAGAGGCATGAAAAAATCAATAGAACAATGACATGAAACAAGATGAGGAAATGTATAAAAGATAACATAAGAAATTATTCTGCAAACTCTACTGTCTCTGTTGTACTCTGTACACAAGATGCCTCACGAGGACTACTACCACATGATGTCGATAAATAAATTTCTTCTTTTTTCTTTTCCACTTTCGTTCTTTCTTTCTACATCATTTTGTCAAGAGGTATATGGTGCAAGCCTTAGCGTGGCTACACAGATGCTGTCGCTCACTTCGATATTCAATGAATAACATTTACATATAAAAAGACAATTTAAAAAAAAACACTAATTGAATAAAACAAACAAAAGGAGAAACTTAACAGACAATTGAATTGATACATGACAAGGCAGATGCGGTCAAGGCCCTTTGGGAACAAGTACTGGAACTCTGCGCTGGCTGTTAAAGATGAGGACAGAGCACGCATGGGAATGCCCTAGTGTTGTGATGTCAATTATTGACTCAACTCGATACGAAACAGCAAAAGAGACACGGTTTTCTGTTGCAGTCCTACCTTCTCTTTCACACTGAAGAAACACAATACTTCATGAGACCTATTAAGCATCATGATAAAAAGTGAGGCTGAATTAATATAATTTATGTAGATACCGGCATAAAGATCTAGGACAGAAAGAAAAAAAAAAGTAAAAGAAGAAGACATATACAGAAAACGTTAAACATTCTCTGCAATCATACCTTCTCTCTTGTACTCAACGTAGACAACGCTTCCTGAGGACTGGTAAGCATCCCTCCACCAGGTGACATTGATGAAGGTAGTTCCCACATCGGCAATGGTGAACCTAGGTACCATCGGAACTGCAGAAAGTTAGGACATCAATATTGGTAAGTGTGAATATACTTTAAGGAAATATACTTTCACATACATTAGGCCAAAGGTAATGTAATACGATAAATACGAATATGGTGAACACCGTTTTATAGACATGCTTTTCTAAATAATATATTTATATATTACACAAACAGTCTTGTATAAAACTAAAGTAAAGTTCCCTTTTCACGCCTTTCGGCGCATCGGGGATATGGGCAGAGCGTCCCTTATTTTTACAGACCATCAGCACTTTGTGGGTAATGTGGTCAGCATTACGCCGGCTGTCTTTGCTTTCCCAGGACAGCCCATCCTGGTACCCATTTTGGGCTGGGTCGACCTGCGACGTCCCATACCACGACAAAAATCCACGCAGCCTGCAGTGGGTTTCGATCGCGGTATGCTGGCTTACGAGTCGGGCTCGCAACGCCTTAGCCACGGACACCGCGTCTTGTTGTATACACCATCATCATCATTTTCATTATCCCGTAACAATGCGTTTCGTCGGGTCATCAGTTTCTGTATACTGTCTGACCAGCTCTCTCTACCTTTGGCGGTCAGTTGCGATGGGATTTATGGTTGCATGCCTGCCCAGTCAGTCAGGTTCTGTAACCAGGACTTTTTGGTCTGCCCCTTCTCCTCTTTCCCTCTAATGAGCAATGTATTGTTTTTGATAGGACGTTAGATTTTATTACATGTCCACACCATCGCATTTTTTTTCCGCATTTTTATTGTAGTTGAAAGAGGTTCATAGTTGCCAATGTGCTGTATAATTATATGGCGAACCTCTTCGTTTGTAATGCAGTCTCTGTATGATATGCCAAGAATTTTTCTGAAACATCGCATTTCCAATGCTTGTATCATTCTTTCGTGTTCAGCTGTTATGGTCCACGTTTCACAGCCATGTGTAAAACCACTAATAGCTAGAGCTCTGAGCAATCGAATCTTTGTTTTGCATGAAATGTTTTTGGATCTCCATAATGTTTGCTGCTTGGCAACGATAAATATTGTTTGGGCAATCCTGAGTATGATTTCTGGTCTTGACTCCAGGTAACTTAAAATGGATCCTAAATATGATTGACATGTTCTCATTTGTGACCTTTAACTTACAATGGTGAAGTTATGCCAGCTGGATTATTAGTTATAACTTTTTTTTTCCTGCGTTTATTTCCATGCCATACTCGGTGGATGTTTCATCGAGCAGATTTACAAGCTCGACTAGCTCTTGTTCTTCCACGGCCAGCCCCCACGATGTCACATGCAAACTTAAAGTGTTTTATAGTTCGACCTCCCAAACTAAGTTTTCCATGATGTTGTTCTAGGGCTTCTGTCATATTCCTTTCTGAGAATATATTAAACAGTGTTGGGAAAAGGAAGCAGCCCTCGCGGACTCCTAATGTTGTTCAGAACCAGCTCCCTAACTGTCCGTTCAACATAACAGCACTACTTGGCATAAAGCTGTTCTATACTACGTCTGAGGTTTTTACCCATAATGTACTTTTTCATAAGTGTCCCAGCGTGCTGCATGCCATACTCTATCAAAGGCCTTTTTGAAATCCATGAACACATGGTATAGATGTTGTTGGTGCTGGTGACATAGTACTACTACTACTACTACTACTACTACTACTACTACTACTACTACTACTACTACTACTACTACTACTACTACTACTACTACTACTACTACTACTACTACTACTACTACTACTACTACTACTACTACTACTACTACTACTACTACTACTACTACTACTACTACTACTACTACTACTACTACTACTAATAATAATAATAATAATATTAATATTAATAATAATAATAGTTATAATAATACTAGTAAAAATAATGCTAGTAATAATAATGCCAGAACGAGTGTAAAAAATATACTTCCGGGGGCGACAGTGGTCCTCTCGATGTAGAAAGGCTCTCCCCTGCCCACAGCGGTTCTAGCCCAGATGGTGATCCTGTACTTTGTGTTAGGGAGGAGCCCACTGAGCATTGCCATGGTGGCATATGGATCATCAATCTGTGGCAAGCGATCCTGCATCTCTTCCAGACGCAGTCCTCGAACTAGGATTCAAAGAATCAATAGTTATGTTCATAATACCATTAAAAAAGAATAATTGCTGCGTTATACAAGTATTAGTTCACAAGAGAGAGAGAGAGAGAGAGAGAGAGAGAGAGAGAGAGAGAGAGAGAGAGAGAGAGAGAGAGAGTGCTGCGGACAGACATAAAATGGCATGGGATCTAAGAAGATCAGTATGAAGTGCGCCTCGGTGGTGAAGTGAATGCGTCGTTACCATCTTGCTTCGAAGGAAGTAGTGAATCTGGATTCAGACTACATCATTCTTTTCGCGAACACAAGTGTTTCTGAGATCGCTTGAGTAATCTGTGAAGTTGTAGAGATCGTTATTTGTGCGACTCTCTTGGTGAACGTTCAGCTTCTCTGTGAAATACAAGCCAGACAGGATAGGATCCCATGCGATGGAGTCAGTCAATTAGTCTTAAACATCTTTTGAACTTACTCACACACACACACACACACACACACACACACACACACATACATACACAGGCATACACGCCCGCACGCACGCACGCACGCACGCACACACACACAAACCAACACCCACACACACACTTGCCGAGTGATATGGCCAATATCAACACTTACTGGTTCATACATTTCTTTGATAGAATAATATGAACTCTAGGGATGTGTGGCCAATTTCATACATTCGGGACACGTCGATACGTATCCTAAGGTTTAACAAAATTTAAAGTTGGGATGTGTGTGTGTGTGTGTGTGTGGGGAGGGGGGGGGGGGTTGAGGGGGTATAAGGTTTCAGAGTTATTATAGCGTTAACAACACCATTAAATTTACCTTCCTGGTAGCCGATGTCGAAACCGATCACATCTCCTCTGTTGTCCAGCGGGGGACGCCACCGTAAGTTGATGTGGTTGTCTCCTACGTTCTGGTCTTCCAAAAGCTCTACAGGTCCAGGTACTGTGCAGAAAGTCAGCAAGGGTTGTTTCAATAAAAAGCTATTTATTATTTGTATTATAGTAGCCGCATATTATTACTATCATAATGTGGTAGTTAGGCTAGACACTCGCCTGGGGATCGCAAGGTCATGGGTTCATGTCCTGACGGAGCCGGATGTTTTTTTTTTAAATATGACCTTAGCTCGCAGGTCTACCTAGCTTTAAACGGGTGCCAGGTACAGACCATATAAGTAAAGGCTGTAGGCGAAATGCTAACCACATCAACCACAGAGTGCGGAAGGGTCTTTAAAATATAGCCCTATATCGTCAATATGCTTAAAGAGGCTGGAAAAGTTGCTATACTTAAGAAACAAAACAAAAAAAATTTGTAAACTTCGAAATGTGAAACAAATGGACAAAAGAAATGAGGAGACGTCCAAAAGAATCCCGGCCAAAGAATTTCAATAATATGAATGTACAATAATGAGATAAATTGTCAGTTCAGGTTTAGCCAACTGAGTTAGCCAGCTGGGCTTCCTTGTGTTAATTTTCCTATCCTTTATTTTGTCTTCTATCAGTTTCCCACTGTCTCATATTCTCTCTCATATTCTTTCTCAATTTCTCTTACCCTTCTCTCATACTTTTTTCCTCTTTCTCGCCCTTTCTCAATGTGTCCTAACTTTTTGTCTCTCTCACCATTCTCTCCTTTCTGTCTTAGCTTTTCATTGTGTCAGTTGTCTTTCACCTTTCTTTTCCCTCCACTTTCCCTCTTCTCTAGCAGCACCAACCACTCCTTCTCTATGACACTCTCTAACTCTTTCTTTCTCTGGCTCACACGTTTTCGCATCCATAATCTAACCCTTATTTCTTTCATCCCCTTATTCACACTCTCTCGCAGCATTTCTACTCTCACCATTTCTCTATTTCCTATCTCTCATTCTTTAGTAAACACCCATATATGTATATATGTGTATATATATATATATATATATATATATATATATATATATATATATATATATATATATATATATATATATAAATATATATATATATATATTGTTATAAACACACACACATATATATATATATATATATATATATATATATATATATATATATATATATATATATATATATATATATATACATATAGATGTGTGTGTGTGTGTTTATAACAATGTATATATATATATATATATATATATATATATATATATATATATATATATATATATATATATATATATATAATCAACCGGTACAGATAACTTACATCCAGGCGGTGTCACAAAAGAAATCGTTTCCGAAGGCCTGCTCACGAAAAAGTTGTTCAGCACAGCCACACGTGCTTGTAGGTGAGTATTGGGCATTAAATTAGGAACTCGAGCTTTGAAGATGTTGGATGTGGAATTGCCGAGAACCACTTCAGGTGGCACATTGTACTCTCTTATAGTATCCGCTTTACGGTTCTGCTCCCAGAACTGGATCTGAAAGGTACAGTTTGTAAAACACATATAAATGGTAGAGGTAGCAAGAGATGGTGATCCAGCTGACATACGAGGTATAGGCGAAAGGGTTTGTCGTTTAGTTCATTTAGATTTGTGGGTGTGTATTATGAAATTATAGATACATTTGCTCTGTGTCTTCACTATAAACATAATATATATATATATATATATATATATATATATATATATATATACATATATATGCGTGTATATGTTTATGTGTGTGTGTGTGCGTACGCTCGCGCCTGTGCGAGATCAGCAGAATATTCTCACTGCATGCTCAGTGTAATGATGTATAACACAAAGTGTTAGGGCCATTATTTATCGCTTTGCACTATTCGCAATAGAAAAACATCGCTTTCACATAACTAAGCTATCCAGATACAGGTTATAAATCAGGGTTATAATGCATTTAAGACATACAGTCCGTGGCGCGGTGATTTCGGTCACAGGCATGAGGCAAAGTTAAGTCTGATGTGAGGTGTATAAGGAGATACTCCGTACCCCACTCGGGCGCCAGTCCTTTACTGTTCTGGTTTTACGGAACCTCATGCAAGACTCCTGTTGCACGTCCCCGTCGTGCGCCACGGATAATGTCTCAAACGAGCATTAACAGAGTTGGCAGGGGATCTCGGAGCTGGCGGCCCCTAGAGGTGTAGAGTCCTTTCTGGCTCTCACCAGCCCGCCCCCAAACGCATGGGTGAAAAGTAACAAAACTCAAGGACTGCTTGCTAAATGTACCATCAAATGACAACTCTTGGTTAAAATTCGGGAGCGAATGGAAAACTGTGCTGCTGAGACTCAACCCTGACCGAGAGATTTACCCGCAGCCAAGACGAGTAACATCTCTTGTGGGCGACTTCTCACAGCAAGATCCCACCTACGTACATCCTCTGTAATCCTCAGTGTCGTCGTCACCGCGCCGAGGTACACCATGGCAGCAATTATTCATATGCTGGCTTGAAAACAATGTCCGACAAAGTTAAACCCCATGGCACACATGCAAGCTCAAAGTCCGACGATCATAACTCGTACCGATTAGGAAAAGTCTGAATGTCCGTATCCACTGGTCCAACTCGCCCGAGTGTTGGGACCAAACAGGTGAAGCCAGGCCTGACGCATTTTGCTTCCCCATTCTGTCGTGCTAAGGGCACAGCTGAAACAACGTTAAAGGTGTCTAACGTAAGATGAAAAAGAATGTACCTATATGTGTGGCCACAAACGTCCTAGACCTGCGGGCTGCTCCCCGCTGATCTCCGGAGAGCGCAGCCTTGTAGCGCGGGAAGCTCAATACACGGTTGTGAGGTTAAGCAGTCATGGGCAGGACGTGACGATTCCTTGGGTGAGCCCAGACCCAGAGCATCATGTGTCGGCTCTGCATTTATGGAAGCCTCCTTGGATGGCGGGGAATGCCCATGATCTGCCCCTGCCTTCCCTTGAGGGCTGAAAACTCTACATAGAGCTGCCTTAAGGACGACATGCCGGGGGCCACACTTGTTAAAAGTCAAAGAGGACACCACACAAATAAGGCAACATCTCGACCCACACAAAACAATGGCCACAGTCAACCTAGAAATAGGCTTGACGTCTTCCTCCGAAGTCGGAGTACATCTGCCGGAGAGGCGGGGAACGAGTACTGCAAACAAATAAGCCAGTAAAACGGATGTACACGCAAAACTCAGGTCAAGGTAAAAGCCAAAAGTCCATTTTGGACGAACAACCGTGACTTACCGCCGGAATTCACAGCCGGTGAACAAGAAGAAGAAGAAGAATATACAGTCCTTTATGTAGTTATGACAAGTATCCCAATAGTAATTGCATGTAAATATGTCGTCATAACAAATTGCCTACGTACCCTTTACTGGATGATGCAAAGCAATCACAACATTTGTTGGCTGTTTGTGGTTTTACAAGACAGTTTTACGACCAGTATTACCAGCAGATAATTACCAAACAGGCACTAAAATAGGAAATAAAGCGATTACGGAGGCGAGGAAGCCAAAATAGAACACTCGAACTAAGGTTGATGAGTGAGTCCAAAGGCGCTGGATTGGATTCCCTCCATTATTTTAAATTGATTGCACAGAATAAAACGAAGTGGAGGGATAGAGTGACACATAATGCACAACAGGACCACGATGATGACGAATCTGCTATTCTTCAATCAACGGTCGGCTCTTCATACCGCGGTTGAAGTCAAAGCCAAGCGGTACGATGCTCAATTGCATGCATTTGTTACAATCGCCGCCATAACCTCAAACCACAGACAATAGTTACAACACATAACTCACTTTAAATCCTCGGAACTCTCCCTGGATTTTACTCCACACTTTGTCGATCTCATTGCGGTCAAAATTCCACGTGAATATAGCAGTGTCTGCTTCTATGTTCTCTACACTGAGAGCTTCGGGCCAGACCTGTGGAGCTGTCACGAACGGGACAGATATACGTACATCTCTTATTAGAACAGGACTTGATGTTGAATCTCTTATCAGAAACTATAAACTTAAAATTCGCACATAAAGTTGATACGAGTATTTTCAGATCTTGTAAAATGTCAGTATTTCTTCTTTTTGTCCACGATATTCTGAGAATCATTTTATCGCATTTCAACTCAAAAGCCACTATTTTCTTTCGTAAGGACTCACAACCGTATGTTATGACAGTTACTGGTGCCATTGGAATTAGAACTCTTCGCTTGTTGCTGAAGATGGAGAAGGATCGCTTATGGGGGTGCCACGAGTGCTGTGATGTCGATTCTTAATTCAACATTAAATATTTGCATCCGTATGTTGCTACAAAAAAAGAAGCTTGCTCCCGAAAGTTTAATTTTGATTTCCTTTTGTGCGTGTGATTAACTATATATTTTTAACTCTGCTTCCTCTTATGGTGGCATGTAATGCATTTATATGTGTGTGTGTGGGTGTATGTGTATATATGTATATATAGATATGTGTGTGTGCGCGCGCGTGCAAGAATCATTCTTTTAAATGCATGCAGAATATATTTTAACATATTAACTCTGCAGAGATAAAACTAGTCAGATGTAAATTAACAACTGCTGTATATCACAGCAATGTTTCCCCGTTGTGGATTTTAGCAAAGAAGAGACAATCAACAGGCTGCCCAATTTACTGACTGGCAAACTTCGCTGTTTCTCGTCCAGTGCATACTACAATAACAGATGATTCAAATTGTTTTATATTTAATTAAATAAATAATCAAACCTAATTTTCTTCATTTGACGTTGCCAGTTCTAGTAAAGAACAGCACATGAAGTAGTTTCTATGTTGATTGCTTATGTCCAGTGGCGGCTCGTGCATAAGTGCTGTGGAATTGCAACATCTTCAGTTATAACTGGATATGCACTAGTAAAAATTATTGAACGAGCCGACCAGATGGCAAGTAATGCATCAATGCATACAGTGAGAAACATCAACATAGCTGATACCATCATCCCTGAACGGATGATCGTGGCGGATAATGGTGAATCTCTGTCAGTGACACGATTACGTGACCTGGGAGGAAATCTTGGCCTATGCTTCCAGACTAAGGCAGGAGGCACTATAACCAGCTTTTTAAGGTAAGAATCGGTAAAGGTACCTTGGAGTGAGATGCTGCCTGGGAGGACTGAGTACGCATGAGAATGCCCAATTTCAAGTGATGATGATTGCGATAAAATAATATAACACAACGTAACATAAATCGATGTTATCAATAACATTCAATGTTTCTTTTTCGAATATATTTGTATACGATGTCATCTTTAAGGTTAATGTCAATAGCCATACTCTAGCTCGTGAACAAAATACAATATCCTCATGGGGAACTGTAGATTTGACAGTTCCAACCACATGCTTTGGTTGTTGTGCACATATGTCTGACATAAAAAGATACACATAATATAGAGGAAGCATAGCCGCAAACGCAGTGCTGCTTGAATCTGTTTTATTATTATTTTCTAGCAGACTAAAACAAAAATTAGGTAGGTAGGTAGTTTTACCCCACCAGGACATCACACAAGCGACAAACAGCCGATGACATTAAGTGCCACCACGCGGATGAGGAACACTCGTGGAGAGGTCCACAAACCCCTTTCAGCAGCTAGGCCATATCTATGGTTTAGACCACATCTATGGCCCGGCTATATTCAGGGGCCCCGGCAGAAGCCAGGGCGGGGCTTCAAAAAACAAAATATTGCATCTCACATAGGGACCACTTTTGTAGGCAAAAAACAAAACAAACGGGTATCTTTTGGATCCAGCTTGATTTGTCACAGTTTAGACTATAAGTAATTAAAATTATTGTTTTTGTTTTGGATTGTTATTACATTTTCTTTTATGTTTTGCTTTACACAAAATTGAAACTATGACTAATAATTTTTTGAAACTGCTGCCACACAACTTGTATTTACAAGCAGCCACTGCCTATGTCATGCATTAACATTCACAAAGACTATTAAAAAAAAAACAGTAATAGATTACTTGATTCGTAAGAATGGCCAAAAATAGTGGAGGCTGGTTCTGCACTGTAGCCCACGGAGTTCAATGAGCTGATGGTGATGTTGTACCGTGAATAAGGAATTCCCTAGAAATATACATTGTCATTTGTTAGATGCCGTGAGTAATGTAAACCCTATGGGTCTTTTGCTCAATGTTCCATGAGCACTGTAAACAATAAACAGATTTACGCACATGAAGCGAATACGTAAATAAACAAACACGAGTATACACATTCAAATTTACGTTTACACATACACACACACCACACACACACAGCACACACACGTGTACGCAACACACACACTCGTGTATATTTAAGGTCATCGCAACGTACGTCATGCTGATCAGATATTACTGAAATGATTCAAACAATTTAATAATTTCTTGATCCCAGCATTTTCTTCTTGTTACTTATTACAACTGTGTCGATGTGCTCGATGCAGCTCTTCCTAATTATATAATCTACAATTCGTTCAGGCTTCTCCGATTTCTTTTGTATTTATTGTATTATTTATTTCTTTAGATATGTCTGTTTTCTTTATTACTTTGAAATCTTTATTCTCGAATTAAAATTTTCTTCTGACCATTGTGTCTATTATAGAAAGTAACTATTGGGTCTTGCTAATACGTTTTAATTAAAAGATTATGTATGTATGTATATATATATATATATATATATATATATATATATATATATATATATATATATATATATATATATATATATATATGCACATATCATAGAATTTTAAGGTGGCAAAATCCAACGAAAAAATGAGATTGAACAAAGGTGTTGACTAAACTCTACTTCACGCGTGGTTATTTTTTCTAGCAATCTTTATTTAGTTTAAATCACACACAAGAATGCCTTATAGTTCAAACTATCAATTGACGGGTGTTTTGCATCTAGGTCATCGATAGTTTTCTATGATATATCCTGACACAATATGTAATACTAACCCAACATATCTCAGAACAATAAATCTCCATAAAATACTTAACACTATCCCGACATACCTGGGAAGATATAAACTGAAATAACATTTAACAATATTCAACACTATTCCAACATACTTATCAGGGACATATCCCGTTACAGTATCCAGCCCTGTCCCAACATATCCAAGGACAATTACTGATACAAAATGTAACATGCCTAATAGTGAGCCGCCGTGGTCAAGTGGCTACACGGTTGCTTGCGAATCGGCAGGTCGTGGGTTCGGTTCCTGACGAAAGCCGGATATTTTTTTAATGACCTTGGCTCCCAGGTCGACCCAGCCTTGATTGGGTACCAGGTACAGTCCTGGGAAATAAGGGCGACCTAGTGATGCTGACTACATCACCAACCAGGTGCCATTTGGTCTATAAAATATAGATCTAGTCCTTTATATCCAATATGCATGAAAGGCGTTGTAAAGGGTCCTTTAGTTTACTTTTACTTTTAGCATACCCATAAAAGAGGTATATTAAGTAAAAGTAAAGATCCCTTTTCACGCCTTAGGCGTTTCGGGCATATGGGAAGAGCACCCACATTTTTACAGAAAAATCGGCACTTGGTGATTAGTGTGGTCATCATTACGCCTGCCGTCTTTACTTCCCTGGGACATACATATGAAGGAGGTATTCTTATACAATATTCAACACTTTTCCAACATAATTAGGAAGATTATTTAATGATACGATATTAAACACTATACAACATACCGAGGCAGAATATAGAAACTCTGAGACTCGCCAATCAGTGATGGGCTGCGGCTGTATGGCGCTTGCAGGAGATCCCATCTCTCGTAGAGTCAGAACGTAGCTGAAGTTCTTGCCTCCTTGGTTTTCAGGTGGCACAGGCTAAGAAAGAATTAATACTGCTATGCTAACTGGGTGTTTATTTAGCATAATGGGATGAAGTATGCACATACTATTTTGACGGAAAATTAATTATCATCATTATTATCATCGTCACCATCATCATCAATATCATCGCGAGCCATGTAGGCCGTCGTTTGCACCATCCTACACAATTACCAGAATCACGCATCGAATCAGTTTTCCTGTGTCACCCCACCCAAATGGCTAGGCCATACAGAAATTTATATCTTTTCCCTCAGCTTCCTCTCTTTCCATCAATCTTTCTAGTCGTTACCAAGTTTTCGAGTCGATTACTTTTCAAAGCACGTCCTAAAGACACCGACTGTCTAATGTTTCTAATGATTCTACGACTTACCCGTGTCTCGGTCGGCTCTGTGGCTGAGACGATGCGAACGCTTTGTAATGCCGGGATGCCGGGTTCGATCCCAGCTGCGGGCCATGTGCCTTGCGTTGGTTTCTACAGTGGTATCAAGAAAGCCGACCGTCCAGTAGAAATGGCAAACTACTGGACGTAATTTACCTAGAAAAACCACATAACAGCCAGGGGATGTTGGGGTTGGTTCTGCAACGTCCTGTAAAGGATACGCAACTAACATAACCCGTGTCTCAAAGAGGGCTGTCTCGTTTATATCACTATACAATATTCTTTGTCATCTTCCCAGTGGACCACATTTCCGCTACGAATAAATATTTGTTAGACTGGGGACGGGTGTTCGGTGAGGATGATGGGGTTAAGTGGTGAGGAGGGGAAGGGCATCTGACGGTTGTGGGTTCATCTCATAAACATGGTCGTTCGGTTCACGCGGGCAACTTTTACCAAGATCCCTGCTGTGTTTTCTGTGAGGCTTTCGGCGCCATTTAAGGTCAAATAGATACAATGAAGTTAAACATCTTTGCTTCAGACTTCATTCATAGTAAAGAAACACTTCAACTTTAACTCCAAATAATACTGCATTAGGATAAAAAGCAAATCGAATTGTCTTTTTATCTTTGTTAACCCCATCTCGGGGACTTCAAGATTTCATGGGATAGTCTGTGTACATTTCAACCCTAAGACCACTATTTTACTGGGCTTTCCCGGACGCTCCCCAAGAAATCTCGAATTTCCCGAGACGGGGTGAAATAATAGAAAAGAACCAATCACATTATACGTCTACGGCTATCCTCCAAAATACGGCCACATATTATGGCGGCCAAAAAGACACCATGACAGAGCCTCAGTCACATGTAAATTGCGCACTTCCGGCGACTTTAAATGCAGACCGGCGACTATACGGCGACCGCCGTGAGTATCTTCGCATCTCCTGCAGCTTTGCTTGTGAGTCCCATCAATCTAGTATAGTGGGAGATTCACTCGGTGGTTGCGGTATAGTCGCCGGAAGTTCGCAATTTACATGTGACTGAGGCCCTGTTTTTTGTTGCCATAAAATGTGTCCGTTATTCGGAGGATAGCCTAAGTCTACATATTAGCATTTAAACCAATATACAAGCATATAAATGCAACTTATAATTGAGTTTTGCATAGTCTTACCGTCCATACAATGTGCAACATTCCGATTTTATCGCCGATGGTTCTCAAATTGCGTGGATTCTGTGTCGGTGTGCTTGGCGTTGTAGAACAAGTTGTGTTGGATGGAATGCTGGGATTACTGGCTCCAATTTTGTTATAGGCAGTTACCCTGTATGTGAAAGTGACACGCTCTTACTGAACAGTTGTGGGGCGTTAAAAGTTTGTTCTGTTCTAAAGTAATCATTTTTGTAGTTTTATTGCATATTAAATGTCTGGCCTGTCATGCTTGTTTAGATGTGAACTGATAACGTTTTATTCTGGTATTATATACACATATTATATGAGAATGAATCTATGATCATAACTTATGATGAAACACACACCGCTCCAGTCTAAACATGTGACGACTGAAGGGTTTCTGTTCTGAAGAGAGAAAAAAAGTTTCCTTCACAGGACGTTGCAGAACCAACCTCTGCATTTTTTGGCTCTTGTGGTTTTCTAGGAAAATTGTCTGTTAAATAAAGAGTATGGAGAAACTAACATTATTTCAAGTTACAGCAACTGACGACAGGAAATGCTTCACAAATTTCTATTGCAAAATGTTGGTGTAACTGCCAAGGTGTTACATTATTTTTACTGCTAACTGTTATATTGTTAGTTATAGTTAAGTTAATTAATTGATAGATTATCCTCACTGAACATAGTACAAATCCATACAGGCTTGGATCTCATCTTCAGTATATTCCTCAGCGTGTGGCGACCGATCACACCAGTTCTATGTTGGTTTATACTTTTCTTCTTTGGCTACATGTATATACATAACATAACATAACCCCTTACCCGTTAGAGTCGCGGAGACGTATTGATGGAGCAATAAAACCCGCCATCTTTCTCTGTCTTCCGCTTGATGAATAAGTGTATGATAACTTAGTCCTGTCCATTTTTTGGTATTGTCATTCCAGGTTCTTCTTTGCCCTCCTCTTCTTTGACGCCCCCCCCCCCAGCCCCCCTCCCCCACCCCCTCCCCCAATGTTCCTTGAAGTATAGTCTTTGCAATCGAATCATGTTTCACCACATGCCCAAACCAAGATAGCTTGCCACGTTTAACTACTGCCAAGAGAGGCTCCTGATGTCCCGCTAATTTGTATATTTTGTCTGTGACATATTTATTAGTTTGTGTTCTAAATAACTAATTCGTAAAATGCGTCTGTAGCCTTTACATTCGAAAGCGTGAATACTCTTTTCCATTTCCACAGTAACAGTCTAACTCTCGAATCCGTAGAAGAAAATAGACAATACCAGTGATTTGTAAATATTGATTTTGACTGCGACGCCGAATTTTACTCTTCCAAATTGTATTCACTTGCGACATCGCGGTTATTGCCATATCAAATCTTGTCTTGATCTCTCTGGTACAAGAGCCAAGGTGTTTAAAGGTTTCAACTTCTGTTTTTTCCTCTTCTATCTGTATGTTGGTAGGTACTTGATTTTTGTGATTATTTACCAAAAAAACCTGCTTTTATCGGCATTAATTTCCATGCCATATTTACCACAGACTGTCCCTAATTTTGTCTTAAGTTCTTGGAGTTCTGTTTCGGATCCAGGGATAAGACCTATTTCGTCTACACAAAGTAAATTACATAGTTGTCTTCCGCCAATGGATACAGCTGTTTTATGATTTTCTAGTGTTTCGTGGCTACATGTATAGTGTGTTACCTTGAGGAGTAGTGATAAACCGTACATAATAACACCGATACATGGTCTATACACATCTATATACAATACTGCCTAGACTTTACGCTAGGGAAAGAAGGAAAGGAGGACAGTATTTCTGGTCTTAACTGCTAATCGCAATGGACTCATTCCCATGCCTCCCTATTGCAGAATGTAACACTATCGACTGGAAGGACGGAAAGGTACCAACAACAACAGTACACTAACATTTGAACAAACGTATGTTATAAAATATAAGTTAAAATGTTTTTCACATACTGATTCTGACTGCATGGATTAGAGATCGACCGAAATAATAACTAATAAACCTTGTTAACTGGTTAACTAGCGCCTGCGTTCATTAGAAAGACAAAAATATTATAGAACCACTGTGTGGAGATAAGGAGAGAGCCAAACAAATTTCTGCTCATATAAAGGTGAAAGTGGGGAAGACGTTGTCGCTAGAATACACACGGAAAACCTTATTATTTTATGCTGAATACGTCTTTTCTTTAAATATCAGATAAGAACCTACAAGATTTGGATGGAGATAATAATTAAAGAAATATATTTATATACTGAGAGCATGGAGCGAATTGAGCAGCAATAGAGGAATGTCTGCCGCAACGTATGTAATATAAACCATTACAGTGAAAATTGTCGTTTGTATAGTTTTCATTAATAAAGATGGATAGCAAACACAACAAACAGAGAAACCTACTTGCTGTGATTTTTATTGATGGTCAGGCTCTAGTAAGAAATAAAGAGCAGTAGAAAATCACACCCCAACTTCAGCACAAGGTGAGGGATTCCCTTTTGGTTGTAAAAATACTTCCTTATTAAGAACACCTATTTGTCATTGCAAGTGCATCTGTAGTTGTCTGTGAGAAAATGTAACTTACCTAAAAACATAATCCATCCCGGCAGCTAGGGAAATCAGAGCAGTGTCTTTTCTGTAATCTACTTGCGTGGCGAAAACCCAGCGATTTGGGTCAACTTTTGCCATATATTCTGAAAAATAGAATTGGCTGTTTTTTCGGGGATGCACACACACGCAACACCCACCCAAATATAGTAGTATTATCTGTGCCCTTAACGTCAACAAAATCGCGCTGCTCTTCTCCAATTTCTGGTTTAATACTGCACCTTATTATTCTTGGTTTTTGTATAACAAAGAAAGTCAATGAGACTTTAAAAAAAAAAATAGATTTTATACTGTGTCACACATTGACCTTTTATTGTAACTAATGAGCGAAAAACAAAAAGTGTCATAAAAGATCTGATGAGGTAACAAGACAAAAAATAAAAATAAAAATTAGGAAAATGGAAGGCATGCCAAAACCAGTCGCACAGTTCATACAGATGAGACAGTTTGACCATCTGACGAGAATGCCCATGTACCAACTGCCGCAGACAGCCACGCTGAAAAAATATGAACACAGAGCAAGGACATCATTATCATCATCATCATCATAATCATCATCATCATCCCGTAACACTTCTTGTCGTTGAGTCACCAGTTTCTGTTGACTGTCTGATCAGCTCTCTCCACCTTTGGCGGTCAGTTGCGATGGACTTCATGGTTGCATGCCTGAAGCCTGTTCAGTCAGTCAGGTTCTGTAACCAGGTCTTTCTTGGTCTGTCCCTTCTCCTCTTTCCCTCTACTAAGCCCTGCAGTAATGTTTTTGAGAGGCCGTTAGATCTTGTTACATGTAAGGGCAACTGTCGAAAATATGGAACCATGGCATCAAGAATAGCCTTGTAGAAATAAAGATAACCGTTTCTTATGTTAAAAGAAATAGCGCCCAGATGCCCCTTACATTCCACTGCACACTTGGATGAGGTAATGGGATGAAGAGAAGAACTTCCACGTGTGACTCCCGGGGTTCAATTGTTGGGGAGGTGGAAAGAATAGACCCACTGCCCCCTAACAAGCATGTCGTATAAGTCGACATTAGACACGAAGAAGAAAACGATGAAGAAGAAGAGAACGACGAAGAAGAAGACGATAAAGAAGAAGGAAAAGTGAAGAAGAAGAATGAGAAGAAAAAATGAAGAAGAAGATTATCAGTTTGAAAAAAGAATTTAGTAGATGAATAAAACTTTTACAAATGGTTAAGAATAACTGTGAACGAGTATAGTAACTTTCCAATTAGGCCTATAGCTTACCAATCAAGAAATACTCAATGGGCGCGTTGTTGAAACTCCCAGCTATCCATTCGACCTGGGCTTTGCCGTTTCTTCTGCATTCTTCTCTGACCTTGACGTCATAAGGAGCATCAGGAACATCTGTTTAAGAGTGAAAGAGCATTATTAAATAACATTGTACTTGAGCATTTCAATTTCAGGAACGTGATATTTCAAGTGTCATCACGTACACTAAAAACGTTTCTTTCTACAATCCAAGCTCTGTGGCGTTAGAGATCGTTCGACAGCCCTCTTTCTGGGGAAATGTTAGTGAATTTTGATTTAGATTGTTTCCCATGCCATGATAACAAACGTCTATCTGTTCGTCTTCCCTGCCAATTTTTCCTTGCCAACTTTCCTGTTGGCAAGGAAAGCAGGAAGCAGGACTGCTTTCTAGTCGGCCTCTTTACATAACGTATCCGGAAAAAACATTTACTCTCCTCTCAGAAACGCCGACGGTTATAATCATTTAAGGCAAAAGAAGATACAAAATTGTCATTTGTTGCGTTTTAACTAAGTATGGAGTCACAGGGTTACATAATTAGCATGTAATAGTCACGGGTTCATTGTTAGTAGCGGCAGATTTAATCCAGTCGTCTCCTTGTGAGATGCAAATTTTCGTTATTTGAAGCCCTACTCTGGCTCTTGCCAGGGGCCGCAATATAGCCCGGCCATAAATATGGCCTAATGGCTGAACGCGGTTTCTATGACCTCTCCACGGGTCATCCTCATTCACATGGTGGCACATTGCGTCATCGTGTGTCTATCGTTTATGGGATGTTCTGGTGGGATGAAAGAAGATAGAGAGATAGAAAGCGACAGATTTTCATAAACATATTGCTGGAAGTCCATATTTTAGTTAATGAAAGACTTTTAACGTTAATTATATGTCCTTTTGGAGACATCGTAAATAAACCCAAGACTGTTTTGTCTGTTGGTTAGCTTAAGCAGTTTTACTTTTAGTATTTCATCATGAATAAAGCACATCCACCAGAGTTGAAAAAAAATACATGGAAAAGGTTTTCACGTTAAAGCACAATGGTAACCGTAAGGTGACAGGCACCCTACGTAGATTTGATCCATTCAAGAACCTTGCTGTAGATGACTCAGTTGAAGTGACCAAAACTGGAGAAAAGAGGAATATAGGCATGGTGGGTATCCGTGGCAACAGTGTAGTTCTTCTGGAGTCGCAGGAACGAGTTTGAATGAAATCATCACTCATAATCTAATTTCATATTTTTTTCTGTTCATAACTTTCTTGCACACTTGATTTTCATTGCTGATAGTTATGATTTGGTATGAATACAGTTATGAGTACTTTGTAATGGTAAGGTCTAAGATGTGTAGTATTTCAATTAACAGTGCAAAAGCACACTTGTAGTTCCATTTTTTTTTTTTTTTTTTCACACCACGTGTTGTTGAAGATAATAAAAGTGTTATTACTTTAAAAAATAAAAACATTAAAATGCTCATTGAACGGCATGAGGTCTCATTATCTTTTTCAAGATAAATGCTACCAAATAGTCTTCGGCTGATTTCAAACCCTGCATTTTACGTGGTTGAAATGTACGTTCACAATCCATAAGCCACGGGCGCCGACTAAACTAGAATAGGCAACATTCAAGGAAACAATGTCTTCTCGGCAGTCTTTGATGCCATATAATAAATACTGTAATAATGCGAGGAATGACCAGTGGATCTGGCCGAGGATCAACAATTAAGGGAAATGTGAGACGGATATACAGACATACTAGCATTACTGTCCAATCAGAATTTGAATTCTGCGCTTGCTGCTGAAGATGGGGAAGGAGAGCTTATGGGAACGCCTCGAGTACTATGATGTCGATTTTTAATTATATTTTAAATACTGTAAGACACAAGGGACAACAGATATGTGGACATATGTGTGTTGTGATCACCGGGAGTCATGATGCGGGGAAAACATTAGAGATGGTTGGGAGAAAGGAGAGGCCCTCAGCCTGTTAAAAGTTTTTTGGCGAGAGGGGTCTGAAAGGCATAGTCATGTTTAAGTATGCACTAATAATAATGGTGTGCTAAATTACAAATAAAAATACAGGGTGTGGAGGGGAGGCAAAAAAAAGTGGGGGTGGGGGGGGGGGGGGGCTTGCATCGTTACTAATATCATGTGATGTGGGAACAGGACCTAATGAGTTCCTCATAAAATGTTTCTTGATATATGAGCTCTGTTGGCCTACGCCCTAAGGTTCCAGTGCCTCCTAGCGACCACGTCAGTTGGTATACACACCTGTTCATCATCGCGACCGGGTCGCCTATTTGTTCGTCGGTAGACGACTTCGTTGCCGGTAGGGACAGCACTTAGTTCTGTCTCCTTTGATCGCATCAACACTTCAGGAGTCTTTTTCGTGGCTCTTGGTGGCGCACAGTGCTAAGCTATTTGATATGGCGCACATAACCTAGTCACAATTATAACCTAAAGCTCCCCGTTCGGGGATGCTTGCCGAAAATGACGATTTTCTTTTTTGGAGCAAAGCAAGCAAGCAAACACACCTGTGACCACAAGTCGGGCGGAAGCTGTGTCATTGTCAAGGCCGTTGCTGACAACACATGTGTAGGTTCCCGAGTCCCTCTGTTCTGTTCCACTGATGGTGAGAGAGTGATCCTGTGATTATAAGAAACTTGTTGAGCAAAATATGTAGCCAAAGTAGAGAGATAGAAGTTTATTCGAGTGCAATGGCAGCCTTCTATATTTTTACGAGTTTAATAATGGGACTGACCTTGGCTTAGAGGTTGCCAGTGCGATTCGTAATTACAACGTTGCAGGCTGCGTAGATTTTTGTCATGGTATGGGGTGTCGCAGGTCGATCTAGCCTAAAATGGGTACCAGGATGTATGTCCTAGGAAAGTAATGACGGTCGGCATAATTCTGGCCACATTACCCACCCAGTGCGGAGTGGTCCGTAAAAATATGGGTGCTTTTCCCATATACCCGATGAGCCTAAAGGCGTGAAACTAGGGTAAGATAAATTAATGGGGACTGTATTTATATTCATCTGTGATATTTTTATTTAAAGCACATTATTTGAGAACTATGCCTTCAGATCGTTCCCATACTTTTTCTGCTTCTGCCTTCTATCCACAAATGGAACAAAGGCCCTCCAACAACTCAAGCCAAGTCGTTTTATCCTTCACCATTCCATGCAGCTGACCCCATGTCCTCCCCCCCCCCTCTTTGTAAATTCACTCTCTAGCTCTCTTCCTCATCTCTGTGTGTATGTATGTGTGTGTATGTATGTGTGTGTATGTGTGTGTGTGTGTGTATGTGTGTGTGTGTGTGGTCTGCCTTTATTTCTTCGCCACTGTAGATTCCGGTACATCAACATTCTATTTATATTGTTCTCAGGTTTTCTCAATGTGTGTCCTATCCAACGCCAATGAATGGAATACTGCTGGAACCACAATTCTGTTCCCATTAACCGAGTGTTTGTCTTAAGCAAATTCGGGTTAAAGAGTTTTCCTGTAATTGTAAGCGTTGGCGCTTGTATACATTTTAAAGGTTTATAAACTTTAAGCGTTAATGACAATATAATAGTCATGTTTTTCATTCGAGCTATGAGTTATGCGTTGGTTTATCTTGATGGTACACTGGACACATCCACAGGTGCCCACATTCCATCCTCATCATCATCAGCATCATGTAGCAGAACGTCTCTATTATCATGGTCTGCCTGAAAGAAACTCGGTCTCTCGCCGACTCTCCCGCCTCGTGTTCTTTAATATTCAAAGAGTCACCTATTTCCTGTGCTCGATCTGTGTCGGCTCTTGCACCTCATTTCTGGTACCATGCCTTCTTCTATTAGTTTTTCCAATCCGCCATGGCGCTTGATATGACCAAAATATTTCAGCTTCCGAGACAAAATGCTATTTATTAGCCAATCTTCTTTTATGTTCAATTTTTTTAGAATGTACTGAGAATCGTTATATATCATTTAAGTTTAAAAGCCCATATTTTCGTCCCATTTTCGGATAATCTTCGGTTATCGCTCTGCTATTTAGTTGAAATTCTTAGAAATGGACCAGTTGTTCAAATCGTGTGAATCTTTGATAGTTTTCTACAAAGAGTCGGTTAATGTAACAATTGAACCACCACAAAGAATTCAGAAAAGATAATTCATTTCAGTAAACATCAGAATGGTAGGATACGCTATAGTAAACTAAGAGATTTAAATATACTTTATTTCTTCTTTCACCCCCCCCCTCCCTCCCACCCCCTCCCAATCTCCTCAAACGACCCAACTCCCTTACGGTTGAAGAACAATCAATTAACCGGGTTGTAACCAGTAGGGCTTGAAATATCTTGCTTAGGGCTGCTTTACTACAATGGTGTGTCAGTACTCTCCATAAAGTGCCTAAAAGCACCCTACTACTCTTTGCAGTATCTACTATAATGGATCTAAAAACACCTTGGTACTCACTGCAGTATCTACTACAACGTGCGGCCCTAAAAGGTGACAGTACTGTGCACCGTTGCGCGCCGCCATAAATATAGCACTGGTCTTGCTCGACATGGGTATATAATCGGTGTTAACTTCTTGAATGGCACCCTTACTATAATATAATGGTGTTTTTTTTCGGGTAGGGTGGGGGAGGGGGGGGGGGGGGGGTCTCGATGTCTAAGGCTCTATGTCAGACTGCTTTACAACGCTCTTTCCTTATCTCGAAGAAGTCTACGAGATTCACACAACGGACGTGAATGGCAGCTACAACCATGAAGAAGCTCTGCTTGATGCCGAATGCATATCAACACACATCGTTATCTACTTGAGTGATAAATGTATGCAACAAAGAATGCAACCAATGGTATGTATGTATGTATGTATGTATTAATATTACAACGTGTGTGTGTGTGTGTGTGTGTGTGTGTGTGTGTGTGAGACAGCATAAGAACCCAAGGCAGTAACGTGCATCTTAGAATAAACAACACTAGGCAACTGCATGAAGATCACATTCTAATTTCACAGGCAAGTCCACGTCAATTTTTATTATAAACCTTGATGGAATCAACCTACAAGCACCTAGTTTCTGGCTACTCTTAGGAATCTCGATCCCTGAAGAGATTCGACTGTCAAAAAGTTGCAAGCAATATATATATATATATATATATATATATATATATATATATATATATATATATATATATATATATATATTAAACCTGTATATTTGAGAACATTCTGGTTCCTAGATCGACCGGTGAAGTGTCTTTCAGCCAGGATGTAACCATGTGAAGTGTTTCTTCAGGATCCGTTGTTCCAGAGCAGGTAAATTTAGCGTTCACGCCTCGTTGAACCTAGTTAAAAGTGAAAGATACCAGTAATGTGGCTGTGAATATGTAAACAAAACAAATCGCTGAGATAATATCATCATCAACATCATCATCATCTTCATAATCATCGTTAATTTCCACCTTTGCTGTTAAATGGTGTGGGGACGAACCATTTTTTCATCTATGGCTAGATGGGCAGCAATGGGTATTGTCATTTCGTGTCAATGTCAACAATCATCCCCCCTCTCCTAGGGCGACCTCCTCGCTTTCACGTCAGATCTTTTCATGACTAGTCGTTCTGGCTGCATTTATTATAGATTACCAAACCATTAGATCTTTGTTTCTCAATGAATTCGCTGAATGGTGTTGTCCCCACAGTCTGTCTAATAACATAAATTTCAGCTGTGTCTCGGATAGGTCAGTTGGCGGCTTTTTTGTATGCATGTAATTTCACAGGTGTTAATTTTACAGTCGGCTCTGTGGCTAAGTCGATGCGAACATTTCGCTTCGTAATGCCGGGATGCCAGGTTCGATCCCAGCTGCGGGCAATGCGCCTTGCGTTGGTTTCGACAGTGGTATCAAAAAAGCCGACCGTCCAGAAAGCAATGGCAAACTACTGGACGTAAATTTGCCTAGAGAAACCACACAACAGCCAGGGGCTGTTAGGGTTGGTTCTGCAACGTCCTCTAGAGGATACGCAACAACCTTTTTAATGTTACAATATAATAGCGGAAGTTATTTGCTTGTTTTGTGGTCAACTTATAGAGACAGTTGATTACAGTATTTAACAAGAGCATGCGCTAGAACGAGCACTCGAACTCACCACCTATGCTGGCAGCTAATCATTATGTTTATTTACAAGTTCTTTGCTAGCTAGAGTGACTATGTCTGTTGACTAAAATCACACTGCTTATAAATGCATGTGCTAACAAGGGCTACAAATAAAGTATGTATGCTCGTATGTGTGTCAGTTGTACCCCACCAGGACATCACACCAGCGATAAACACACGGTAACACAATGTGCCACTATGTGGATGAGGATCTCCCATAGAAGGGTTCTGGAAACCCCATTCAGCCGTTAGGCAATATTTCAGGCCCGGCTATATTTAGGGCCACTGGCAAAAGCCAGGGTGCGGCTTCAAAATAACTAAAAATTGCATCCCACATGGGGATGAGGAGATTATATATATAATAATAATAATTACAGTCAGTTTTGCCTCTAGAGTAATTGGCTTCATCTAAAGGACATTTAGCAGAGCAGAAGAAAATACATGGTTTGATAGAGTCACTAATGTGGGGCTTTGTGGAAGAACTAGACAAATTCCATTGAATCAAGAGGTGAATAGGACTGGCGTTGGATAGAACTCACTTTGATAATACAACTATGCAGCTAAAATGTCTTTAAAGGGTCATGAAAGTAAAGGGATGTTGAATGTTGAATTAAGAATCGACATCACAGCACTCGGTACACTCACATAAGTGGTCCTTTCTCATCCTCAGCAGCATGCGTAGAGCTCCAGTTCCGATGGCGCCAGTAACTGTTTCTATATCCGTCTCATCCTTCCACTGAGTGTTGCGCATCAGCCAGATCCCCTGGTAACTTCTCGCAGCCTCACTCTCTTCAGGCCGTAATAATCTATCTGCGCCTCCGCACTGTTCACTCGTTCCAAAATGGCTCCCACAATATCTTGTTTGTCATACATCAGTTCACCACCAAGTAGTGCAGAGCCGGCTAGTCTATTTGCCTGCTCATTTCCCAACACAGCGGCACAACCTAGAGAAAATATCCAAAGAATGCTAACTACCCGGGACCTCCGAAGTGATGCCCGCCACTCTGCACGAAGCATGCCTATCTTCACCTTTCTCAACATGCTCTATAAATTAGTTACAATTTCTGCATGTGTGATAACCTGATTCTCAAGCAAGCGAGAGGCAGCAGAGACTGCCTCCACCTCCATTCTCAAACTAGACTTTGTAGTTTAAAAAAAAAGGAAAAGAATACACATAGAATGTAGCTAGAGTATGAAGCTTAAAAAAAAGGGGTGGGGTGGATGTCTATGGGCAAGCTGCATGCGATAACAACATATAAGAATACTAGCGTAAGCTGGTTGAGAATAGGTTCTGTACTCGGATTTGAGAAGGAGAGTGGGGGAAATAAAGAGCAGAAGATTAAGAGAAAAACAAACATATCCTCTCATTTATTTATATACCTTAAACACTTTTAAGTTCACCTTACCTCTAGATCCATTGGTTTCCACTCAATGACAGTTTTCCGCCTGACGATAAGCCTAGCAGAGGCACCCTCACGGCCGAACACATTGTAAGCCTCACATCGATATTCTCCAGCGTCAGAAAGGACAGCCATCTGTAGAGCGAGCAGAATATAAGCACCGTAGAGACAATGAGAACGTATGTATATTTTTGGTTTTGAATGTAATACGAAAGGAAATAGGGAACATACAGTGGGTAATTAATTGTAGATATTAGTTATATGGCTTCACAATTTAAAAAAAAAAGATATACATATTTCGCTGCGTTCTGTCAGATGCAAACTAAAGTAACAAATTCAATTAGAAGGATTTATTATTTTTGTTACTATTATTAATATATTGCTTGATTGAATTCACTGGCTCCTGTTGTACTCCCCGGATGTGTAATGTTGAACAGATGTTACAAGTAAATTCAAGTCTTTTTTTCCTGTACCTCAAATCACTTTGATGTTTCACCGGTTACACTGACAGCTGCTTATTGTTACTGATAGTCTGCTTTGTTTAGTTCGATCTAATGTTTAACAGAGCAGTTTTAACAGTTTAAAGGAAACTTCAATCACAAGACCTATAAATAATACTAAGAGAATAGATACCTTTACAGTAAGACTGCCAGAGTCGCTAATCTCGTATCTTCCTCCTGTCACCTGCTCGTCATTTCTGAACCAAGTGATGACTGGGTCCGGTTTCCCTGTTATGTGGCATACCATAACAAATGGTTGGCCTTCTGCAACTACTGAATCTTTAGGGCGCTCCAGGATAGTCGGGGCCTCAGCTGGAGAGGATAGATATACATATATTTAGGGCTTCGAATCGGAGGGTTGATATTTCTTTAATAATTAAATAGGACACTGCAAATGTTGGTATGTAAACACTTAAAGTTTAATAATTTCAAAATGATGATGAAATTACAGCATTCTTCTGGGGTTTATAGTTGTATTAAAAACTTTGATGAATTATAGACCATAGCAGTGGATGCAAACGAAACATAAATATATAAGCCGTGTTCGTAACATATAAACATTGTAGCAAAGAAATAAGATCTAAGCTTAAAGCAGAAAATACTGCACTGGAAAATGCATGAATCATTCAAGTAATGCAGAAATTAATCAAGTAATGCATGAGTGAATTAATTAATGCACTAATCAATCAAGTAATGCATGAATCAATCAAGTAATGCATGAATCAATCGAGTAATGCACGAATCAATCAAGTAATGCACGAATCAATCAAGTGATGCATGAATCAATCAAGTAATGCACGAATCAATCAAGTAATGCACGAATCAATCAAGTAATGCATGAATCAATCAAGTAATGCACGAATCAATCAAGTAATGCATGAATTAATAAAGTAATGCACGAATCAATCAAGTATTGCATGAATCAATCAAAAAACAAGAACCGGTATTACTGCACTCTGGACATTTCCACACGTGCTCTGTCTTCTCCTTTAGCAGCGAAAACTAGTTATCATTCGATGGTGGCAGTAGCTCCTGATTGGCTTTCTACCTCAGCGTTGCAACTGTCCATGCCTTCTGTTCACTTCCCACTAAGTAAATCTGTACAGATATGGATACTCTGTCATGATGCAGTATCCACTTGATCCACGATCGACCTAGCGAGTATTATCACAAAAAGAAGACTGTTTTTTGCGTCTTTTTCTCCACTGTCCAGAAGAAAACCATTTATGTAAAGACATTCAGTAGGTTCTATTGAATCTAGAGAACCCAGAGCGAACTAGGAATCACCTTAGCGAGACCACAGACCTAACAGGCAACTATTACAATTCTAGTGAAAGCAGGTAGGGGTTTCCGAGAAACTGTAACCCATTTAATCGAGATTTGGATGGCACAGCGGTTAAGCTGTTTACCTAGCGTTTGGAAAGTTTGGTTCGTTTTCAAACTTTATGGTATGATACCGCTACCTAGCTGTAAACCACAACACACGCGCAGACCGCTCTTCTGATAGTGAAATCAGAAAAACAAGAATGTTTCAATGTTAACGGAATAATGACTGTATTTTATTACTATCTTTAGTGTTAACACAATCATGAGTTATTCTATCCCTCTGCATTTGATTCAAAAACAATAAAAGGATAATAAATAATAATTGTTCTGAAAACTCGAATTTCAGCGCATACTCACAGAGAACATTGAGGAAGGCCTCTCCCCACTCGTGGCCTTGATTATTTGTGACGTTACACTGAAAAACCATAGTGTCCTGTTTAGTCACCTTCTGTAGCACTATCAGGTCTTCTTTCAAATGGTGAAACCTATAGTCGAGTCGTTTGTCGCTCTGTAAGGCACCTGGTTAAAGTAAGCATGAGAAATTATATTCAACTGTAATTTCACAATGCTTTTACTGTACACATATAAAACATTTTCTCCTCCTAGAACCACGACTTATGAGACTTATGACCATTGGCACTTATTGCAATAAAGAAATTTTAAAAAAAGTAAAGAAAATATAGCTACATTGGTTGGGTCAAAACGTTTCTGGAACTGATGCAATGGAATGTAAAGTATGTATTTAGGGCAGTAATGTAGATAAAGATGGGGAAACTGATCGAGAAATTAAAATACGAATACAAAAGTCCAGAGGAGCTTTCATAGTACCATGGGATTTGTGGGGGTAAAAGGAAATTAAATAGTAAGCTTAACATTTGTAATTTTAATGTCAAATCAGTACTGTTGTATGAAGCGGAAACATGGAGAACAACTTAAACAATTACTAATCAACTGCAAACATTCATTAACTGGCGCCTGTGCAGAATAGAGGGAAATTAAATGGTGTGATAGAATCACTAATGTAGAGATTTTGGAGAGAACTAAACAAGTACCAGTGAACCAAGAGGTGAAGAAAGACTCCGGTGTTGGATAGGACATACATTGATAAAACCGGGGCAACAACATAACTGTCTTTGCAATAGACCCACAGGAGAGTAGGAATAAAGGGTGGCCAAAAACACAGGGATAATAGAAAACTTTCTTTTTAGGGAAACAAAATATTCAACATTATTTAAAAAAAAAAAAAAAAACCGTAAAGAAAAATGCATAACTTCTTCTTCCTCTCTAACCCTGTTCTGTTCTTCAGCTCAGAAAAAAAAAAAAAAAAAACTTAGAAAACAAATGCAGAAATATTCATGAATTCACATTAATATCTATACGTTTGAAATACCTTCGAAATACAATGGGCATAATGGAATGTGACGCCAAACTCAGGGAAAATTGAATTCTACTACAATGATAAACAATGAGGAACATTTATGCGATGTGCACTGGCACAGCAACGGGACAATTATAGACCGACCCGTCTGCAGTAAAGTTGAGACGTCAACTAGCCCACGAAAGCCGTTTCAGTGCAATAAAGAAAGCAAGAACAGCATTGCACATTAACTGGGGTAACATAGTGTTTTAACAAAGTAACATGGAAAATGGCAATTAAACCTTGGTGCTTTCTGTTTTCACAAACAACAATACAAAACGTGGTAAGTATAAAACAGTCCCCCACTACTATACAATCAACAGTCACTTACTCTCCAAAGGTTCTCCATTCACAAACCAAAACACTTGAGGTTTGGGGACACCAACTGCGGCACACTCAAACTCTGCGGTACCGTTCTCACCAATGACCACATTAACTGGCTTTGATTTCCAGATAGGAGGAGCTGGAGGAGATATATTTAAAAAAAAAATACTTGGGCGTTCAGGCTACAAACCAACATCATCAAACAGTTGCAAGAAGCAAGTGCCAGCAATACAAAGCGCAGACCTGCTTGATAATTAGGTAATCACATTAAGGTTTAAGGACATAATATTACAGATCAAACTGAAAAAAAATATCCAGCAAAATGAAATATGTGTTACTTATCTCAGCAAATTTATGGGCGTGCGTGCGCGTACATATACACTCACACAATACACAAACACACACTCTTCTTCTTCTTCTTGTTCTTTTTCTGGTTCTTCGTCATGTTCTTCTTGTTCTTGTTCTTCTTTATTTTCTTCTCTGTCTTCTTCTTCTTCTAATTCATGTTCACCAGCTGTAAACTCCGACGGGACAATTCTGGTTAGTCGTCCACTTCTGGACTTTGGTTCTGTTCCATGACTTGAGTTTAACACGCACATCAATTCTACATATCAGACTTGTGCAGACTGTTCCTTTTCTCTCAGGAAGATGTACTCTTAACTTCGAAGGAAACGCCCTTATTAAATCACTTGTTGCCACATTCTTGTAAGGGGGCAGTGAGTCTACCCTCCACCTCCCCCCACCCTTCCAAAAAAGCGCTCTGGAAACCACACCGTCAATGTGTCTGTGTGTGGGTCGTGGGGGTGGGGGGGGGGGGGGGGCTGAGTGGTCTCGAGGTATAGTGTCCGCCTCGAATGCTGGAGGTTCCGGGTTAAGGCTGCAGTGAAGGCTGTTTTTTTTTTTTTTTTCCATGTAAAATTCTAGTAATTTCCCCTGGTAACTGGGTATTAAGACTGGATGCTTGCGTGTATTCTAGCACACGTAAGAAAAAAAAAAATCACTTGGCCGTTGGAAAATAAAAAAAAAAAGTAGCCTGTCGGCACTGCATGGGTAAAATTGTCAGTTAAAAATCTACCCAAAGTAATACAGGATCCTAGCCGGTGCAACATAGTTCGTTCACTGCGTTGAGATTCTTCAGACTAAGGCTTGAGTTAGAAGTAGAACGAAACACTTTTGGGCTATACCCTTGTTGATCCTCTTAAAAAACATGAAAGCTCGTAAGCGCACATTTGAAATCATGTTGATACTTATTACATTAATTGACATTTAAATACAGTTTTAATGTTCCCCGTGTGGGTTCTAGGGCCCTTGTATAGGGAAAACAAGAAAAGACCCACTGCCTAGACAAAAACACATCGTAATCGTCGACTAATTAAGAGCTTCCTTCGAAGTCGGAGTGCAGGTGCTTAAGAGGAAAGGAACCAACAGTCAACCTACAAATGAGTCAGATCTGCCAAACGGATGCACACGCAACACTCAGGTTCTGGAAAAGGACTCCAAACAGAAGTGGACAAACAACCAGAACTTTCCGCTGTGAACGCGAATAAGAAGAAGGAGCAATAAAAGGCCACATTTGAAACTTACAGTTGACATGTAAGTTGATGGACATCTCGATAGGTGTGCTTTCCTGGTCTCTGGTGCCATCACACATGTAAGTGCCAGCATCCTCGAACTTCAGCTGTCTGATGACCAGCTCCTGCCCACCACTGTTTCCTTGCAACACTCGTCTGTCAAACGGCAACCCGTCCTTTCTCTTCCACCGCACAGTTGGCGTTGGGCTGTCAGAAATTACAGATATCCCAAAGTTATAGGTAGACTATTGTTCGTTCAACAATTCATTAACTCATTTGAAAGCCATTTTCTTGAAAACTGCCTTTTAGATCGCATTAATTTTTACAGCCTTAAAATATTCATGACGTAAAGAAGAATATCATATGTCGCCCCCCCCCCCCTTTTTTTTTAACGATATATTTATCCTTAAATAGGGGCTTTTGAGATGAAATGCTATAGAAAGATTCCCAGAATATCTTGGACAAAGAAGATAAATAATATTGACATCTCAAAAGATCTGAACATCAAGGAAGATTGGCTAATAAACAGCATCCTTTCTCGAAAGCTGAAATATTTTGGTCATATCAAGCGCCATGACGGATTGGAAAAAAATTATTGCAGAAGGCATGGTACCATGAAGGAGGGGCAGAGGCCGACCAACACGAAGATGGGCACAAGATATAAGTGACTCCTTGAGTATGAAAGTACATGAGGCGGAAGAACTGGCGAGAGATCGAGTTTCTTTCAGGCAGACCGTGATGAGAGCGACGTTCTGCAAAGGACCTGCTACATAATGATGATGATGATGATTTATGCTGATGAAACAATCTTTTGGAAGGTTTAATTTCCTTAGTTTCAAAACGCAATGCGCACTATGACTGGTAGTCAAAGAAAACCTACGTATTTTCTCGTGGAAAGTCGCACTGTTAACAACCTGAAGCCAAAATAAGACGTCGGTCCTTTTTAGTGAAAGGTGCATCGACAAATTAGTCTTTTGTTACTGTGTCATGTAGCTCGCTTACAAATGCTGACAGAGACATCAATTTCAAAATTAATTTGAGAGCTGATAATTTATATCTATGCAGAAGTTTACCATTTGACTGTACCAGAACTTTCTCCGGGAATCTAAGATGGGTCATTTATAATGTAATAATCATGACCCACAGAAACAAACAGGAATGGCGCTTGGTCTGGATAGAGCATCATTTGACTGTTGGATTAGACAGGACGCAGAGTAAACTCATGTCAAGCAAGGAAGAAAAAGAAAAGTTGATACTTAGGTGTGGATGTCAATAAACGTGGGATCATAAAAATGTTAGAGAAAATCAATTTGTTTCTCTCCGAAAACTGAAATTAACATTGAAATCACAATCCAGTACTGACATTTCAAAAGGTAGTCTGTAAAAAATTGTAAGAGCAACCTGGTTTACTTTCAGGAAAATTGTAGCTGGAAAAAATATTATTTGTGAAAAGCCACATTTGATTGTTAGTCAAAGCAAATACCTGAGGCAGATCAGTGAGCGACGGAGGCAAGGCTATGATATTGAGGCAAGGCTATGATATAGTATATTTGGATGAATCCTAGGTTAATGCTCACCATACACATGACTAAGAATGGCAGTCAGTAACTGGTGAACAGAAAAGAAACATTACAAGCATCAACGGCCAGCGCATTATACAAACTTATGCAGGAAGCTTCCATGATGCTGGACTTATTTTCCAATCCAAAAATATACATGGTAAAGACTACCACACTGAAATGCTCAGATATTGGATGGAAAAGGATCTTCTTCCAGTTCTGGGCAGACCATCATGCCTAGTAATCGTTGCCGCCTATCATAATGCCGTATCAGAGGAAGACAAAGTACCAATGACATTAAATACAAAAGATCAAATTAGGACATAGCTTGCTAAGGAGAGAGTCAACTTTGACGACACAGAATTATAGGCAGAGTTGTTGAAGCTTGTGGGGAAAACAAATAAGACAAGGGTGAATCACACTGACTTAATAAAAAATGAATACGGCCACACTTCTCTGCGAGTTCCTGTATTGCATTCACACCTTAACTCCATAGAGCTTGTTTTGGGCTTAAGTCAAAGGACAAATTGCTGAAAAGAACAGCACATTTAGGATATGTGATGTTGAAGTTCTGACACCTGAGTCCCTTTCAAAAATAGACATTCAGTTTCAGAAGAAATAAAATGTGTTGAACATATGCACTGAGAGGAAGACGAGAACTGGCACCGAGATGGATTACAATTTGATAGCCAGTAATAATAATCAATCTTTTGTGATCGTGAGTTTCAGAATGATTAAAACCATATTTTGATGAGTGATTGAATATCATCAACCCGTTAGGTACATCTACAGTTGCAACAAATACATCAACATACCCAAATGTGTCAACCATAATACAATTTACTGTGCAGTTAAGATGCCCACTGGAGTCTAATGGTGACTGAGTGGGAATACTAACTGTTGCATATTGGGGACATGTTTACAAGTGAACAAGCCAGACAGATATGGCTGGATCTGCACCACTGGGTGGTGAATTGATACATGACAAGGCAGATGTGGTCAAGGCACTTTGGAAACAAGCAACGAAGTCAGAAGAGAAAATAGGCCTAGAGAATGATACACCTGGGTGTGACCGGAGGGTTTGCCCGGCAAACTACACTCAGAGGAAAGGCAAGATAGTCGTAAAATCAGATTGCGTCCGGTACCGTTAGTATTGGAACTCTGCCCTGGCTGCTGAAGATGAGGAAGATGGATATGCCATATTCAACTCAACCGAACATAAATAACAACAAATAAATTTACTTCACCTATTAATGTATTATGCAGACACGCCTCTTAAAAAAAAAAAAAAAACGAAATTCAGATGTTTACTGTCAAATGTAAAAGTTCACTCTGCTTATTTACAATAGTTCGAAAAGATCAAAGCAAGTGGCTGAAATTCAGCATCTTGAGCTTCTATGGACAAAAAGAATACCACTGTTTTTGCGTCATGGATATTCTAAACAATAATTGCGAGCTAACAGACAGTTTTGGAGAAAGCGGCTTGCAAGTGTGTTCGTAAATTGTTTGATGAAATGCGACTACTTAGTGTAAAATAAATAAAATAAAATAAAATATAAAGTAAAGTTAAGATCCATTTTCATGCCTTTCAGGCGCATCGGGTATATGGGAAGAGCACCCATATTTTTTAAAGACCAATCGGCACTAGGTAAGTAATGTAGTCAGCATTACGCCTGCCGTCTTTATTTCCCCAAAAACAGCCATCCTGATACCATTTTAGGCTGGGTCGACCTGCGACACCCCATACCGTAAAATAAAAAATTGTTGTGGTAAATGTTCAAAGCGTGTTATGTTTATTGCTGTAGTGTGGACTGGGGTGTCGAAAAGTGTAGGAAAGCTATTTTCTACATCTTGCGATGTTTAAGACGGTAGTTCCAGATACGTTTGGATTGTCGCTAACTTGCATCCTAGCGCATTTATTAAGGATCAGTATATACTCGCAGAGAGAAATACTACATTTTTTTAAACATTAAATGGAATGCTCATTTAAATTTGTAGATCTGATTGAAAAATGAATTATGTTAAAATAATCGATTTCATTGCAGTGAGTTTTATCTCGCTCCCTCTCTCTCCGCTCCCTCCCCCCCTCTTCTCTCTCTCTCTCTCTCTCTCTCTCTCTCTCTCTCTCTCTCTCTCTCTCTCTCTCTCTCTCTCTCTCTCTCTCTCTCTCTCTGCAAAAGAGGGATTGCTTGAACCAAACATCGTAGTTTGGTAAGAAACAAACCAGAGTTCAAGGCGAGCAGTGTGGTCACTCCACAAGAAAGGCCACTTGGATTTGTCTTCCCCTCAGGTAAGAGGAGTTTTGTGCCCATCTTCTGAGCTTCTGTTTCGTGTTGGGTAGGGGGGGGGGAGGAGGGGGGGGGGTGTTATAATGTGTACGTCTTGATCTATTCTTTTATGGTACCTGAGAGCCTTTTAAAACGCGTATACAGATTAACTAGGCTTGTACTGATGGATGACTTATCGTATAGAGCGTCTGTTGCCAAGTATTTATTACTTCATTACCTAATTATTTTGAATAATTTTCAGCTTACTTTCCAGCGAAAATACACTTCATTTTGAAATCGGAACCGACTTGTCCTTGTACATCAAATCTAGAAGTGGGCCATAGTTTTCTCATTGGAGACATGATCAGAGTGGCTGCAGAAACATACACACATGTCATCAATACAGAGAAGCTTCAAAAACAGACACATATTGTTTCGTTATATAAATATACAAAATAAATATACATAAATACACTCGTATGTTTGAAGTTATTTTTGCTTCCGACAGCGCTTTGTTAATGCAGTTTGCATACATGGACGGTAATCTACTGTTTCGCTGCCTGAGCTACTGAGTTTAGTACCAAGGATACGTGATCCTTACTATTTTAGACTGGGTCGAACTTGGAGCCAATGTCCATTTTGAAACACATAAGCCCTGATGGAGCGATAAAGATTCGAACTATAAATCTTCATGCCGGTATGAAACCATCCTGCATCAGCGAAATCGTTGCTGTCAATATAAACGTAATAACTACATTAACTCCGTAGTTCCAGAGACTATTTATATGCATCTTAAAAAAAAAAAACTTGCGAGTCAATAGAAAGAGACATCACGACCTTCAGAACGCAATACACACTAATAAATCATCTCACACCGATGACCCTCGTGGGGTTTCCAGATACAAATATCATATCAGTTAGGAGTAAAATAATTAACTCTACGGGTAAAACTATGTTATGCACTGATTTGAATATTGAATGTTTGGCAGTTAAATTCGATAGATGGCAAATTTAAGGCTCCGACATTTAAGAAACGCAAAGGTAAGCGCCCCCACCCCCACCCCCTTATCCCCCTTCCTCCCTGGCTCGGACTTACAAAACAACTTTTAGGAACAATCTTGGGTGTAGATGCCAACTTTTTGCGACAAGTACACACAGGAAACGTACCCCCCCCCCCCCCCCCCCCCCCCCCAAAATGCATTGTGGCATTGAAGCACATTTTAATGAAGCCAAAACAAACTTAACAAACTGAAAAAAATACACGTATCTCAAAAACATAGCTTGGGACACGAGAAGCACACCAGTGACCCGGAGACAGCATTGGCCATCAGAGACTGAGCCATGAATGGGAAGTCAGCGTATTTACCCTGACAGAAAAAAATTACCGCGAGAACAACGCCGTGCACAAAATACACAGACCTGTAGCCGAACTATACAGTCACAACAACAATTCCAGCCATACACAGACTTACAGCCCAACTATACAGTCACAACAACAATCCCAGCCATACACAGACCTGCAGCCCAACTATACAGTCACAACAACAATCCCAGCCATACACAAACCTACAGCCCAACTATACAGTCACAACAACAATCCCAGCCATACACAGACCTGTAGCCGAACTATACAGTCACAACAACAATCCTAGCCATACACAGACTTACAGCCCAACTATACAGTCACAACAACAATCCCAGCCATACACAGACCTGCAGCCGAACTATACAGTCACAACAACAATTTCAGCCATACACAGACCTGTAGCCGAACTATACAGTCACAACAACAATCCCAGCCATACACAGACTTACAGCCCAACTATACAGTCACAACAACAATCCCAGCCATACACAGACCTGTAGCCGAACTATACAGTCACAACAACAATTCCAGCCATACACAGACTTAAAGCCCAACTATACAGTCACAACAACAATTCCAGCCATACACAGACCTGTAGCCGAACTATACAGTCACAACAACAATCCCAGCCATACACAGACCTGTAGCCGAACTATACAGTCACAACAACAATCCCAGCCATACACAGACCTGTAGCCGAACTATACAGTCACAACAACAATCCCAGCCATACACAGACTTACAGCCCAACTATACAGTCACAACAACAATCCCAGCCATACACAGACCTGCAGCCGAACTATACAGTCACAACAACAATCCCAGCCATACACAGACCTGTAACCGAACTATACAGTCACAACAACAATTCCAGCCATACACAGACTTAAAGCCCAACTATACAGTCACAACAACAATTCCAGCCATACACAGACCTGTAGCCGAACTATACAGTCACAACAACAATCCCAGCCATACACAGACCTGTAGCCGAACTATACAGTCACAACAACAATCCCAGCCATACACAGACCTGTAGCCGAACTATACAGTCACAACAACAATCCCAGCCATACACAGACTTACAGCCCAACTATACAGTCACAACAACAATCCCAGCCATACACAGACCTGCAGCCCAACTATACAGTCACAACAACAATTCCAGCCATACACAGACTTAAAGCCCAACTATACAGTCACAACAACAATTCCAGCCATACACAGACCTGTAGCCGAACTATACAGTCACAACAACAATCCCAGCCATACACAGACCTGCAGCCCAACTATACAGTCACAACAACAATCCCAGCCATACACAGACCTGCAGCCGAACTATACAGTCACAACAACAATCCCAGCCATACACAGACCTACAGCCGAACTATACAGTCACAACAACAATCCCAGCCATACACAGACCTGTAGCCGAACTATACAGTCACAACAACAATCCCAGCCATACACAGACTTACAGCCCAACTATACAGTCACAACAACAATTCCAGGTAATTTTCGAAGGCGTCGCACAGACCTACAGCCTAACTATACAGTCACCACAACAATCCTAGCCATACACAAAAAGGCTGAAGAATGCGACCTAGTATTGAAAGAAAGACCCTTAAACATGTCCACAACTTTTATTCTAAACCCGAATCATCATCATCATCAGGTGCCTTGCCGACTGGCGTGGGCGATCATGCCTCTCCATAATCCGCGATCTCCTGCAGCATGTATCAGTTCGTGTGCCGACACACCTCCATGCCATGCAACAAGACTGTCAAGCATCTTCTCTCGTTGTCTTCCTCTATCCCTCCTTCCACAGATCTTTCCAGTGGTCACAACATGTTCTATTTTCCCTCTTCTCATAACATGGCCGAAAAATGATGACTGTCTCCCTCTGATGTCAGTGATGAGTTGTCTTTGGTCTTCCGCCTCTTTCAAAACCTCTTGGTTGCTCTTTTTGGCTGTCCAAGGTATTCTAAGCATTCTTCTGTAAAACCACATCTCTGAGGCCTCTAAAAATTGTTTGGCCTGCCTACCGATTGTCCAGGATTCACATCCATATGTTAAAACTGGATGTATGTAGCAAGCAAGAATTCTTTTTCTAACTCTCAATGACAAGGATATATTGCACAAGATGTTTTTCATTTTATAAAATGCAGTTTTTGCCTGTCCAATTCTGTTTCTTATTTCAGTTATGCATCTTCCATCTGATGTTATCCATGTGCCCAGATACTTAAATTTCTGTACTTGTTTTAAAATAACACCATTGACTTTTATTACACATTTAGGAATAATTTGTTTCTTTGATACCACCATTACTTCTGTCTTCCCATTTCAAACTGAGGCCCATTCTTCCACTTTCTAACACCACAATGTCTATCATTTCCTTAGATCCTTTTAAAAATAGACAAGCCGGTTTGGTTATCATGATGTAAGATGGAACCGCAATGGAAATGTCAAGTACTTCTTGTAAATTCCATAAACTTTAAAGCAGAGCAGCCAGTAATTATTGATGCCACAACAATTTTTGATGGGGGAAACAACTAAAAAAAAAAAAAAAAAAAGTAACAGCAATATAGTTTTAATGAATCATTGCATGGACAGAAAACTGATCTGTCAGCTAAATATACTCTCAGAAAACATTCAAATCGTTCTCCAGTGGATCACCTCCCCCGCAGCAAAGCAGGAAATGAGTTAGTGGACAAATAATGGAACAAAGAAGAAACAATACATCTATTAAAGTCATTACGAGAAATCAAATTACATAAAAAGGGGAAATACAGGAGACTGTGGAGAGAACAAACCAACAGTAGACACCCATAAGCCCCATCAGCTAATTCAGCCGAAAACAACATAAGATTTTTCGTCTAAGAATATAACACTGCAGGCTCAACTACCACATGGACGACATAAAGACTGTACAGTCCCCAGAGTTCATTTCAGATGGAACCACAAACACCTGATAATATTCTGCTGGCATGACTACTATACCTATACTTAGGAAATGCAACCTGGCCTCAAGAGCAATGTATGCAGAGCAAGCTATGGGAAACTACAAAGGACCAGCTGCTGACATACGAATTCGTAGAGGCAGCCCACCTCTCACAGTCTGACCTGAGCTTACAAAACCGAACACTTCGATTTTGATTTAATTTCTTATTGTCACTTTCATTCCTCATAGGTAACTAATTATGCTCCCAAGTAACACATACACGACTCAAAGAGACTCTCAGGCACGACGACAGTGACACGATAAGGATCGAAATCTACGTATGACAGAATGTCACGTGCTAAACAAATTATAAATTTTCGAGTAGATTTTCAAATATTAGGTTTTCAGGTTTCAAACTGAGAAGGGTGTGCAACGGCCGGAGAGGGTTGGGGAGATGAAAGCACAATCAAAAAATACTTTGTCACTTTAAATAACCTAACAGTTTTCTGAAAACTATTGTCTAAGGACAAGTCTAAGTCAAAGAGGCTAGAATATGATGAGCTACTACTTTATTGCCTTACACAACCATCTAACCGGGAAGACAATGTTTTGTCCGAATAGGCTAATAGACCTTGGACAGAAAATGCTACAGATCCATTTCCTTTAGAAATAAATATGCAAGGGAATGGTGGCGTCGATGATACTCAGGTAGTGTACATATACAGTGTCCACTGATGATGTAAGAGTATCACTTACTTCCTTGGGGTTTGATGTACTGCGGTGGTCCGATCACAGACATTCTCATGATACTGTTGTAGGCCACACAGTGGTATGGCTTGCCGTTCTGAGCATCCTCAGGAGTCACGTACGTGAAGTAGAGTCGATCTGGATTAGATTATTTAAATAACAACATGAATTATTACCACGGTTGTGTGGCAGTTGGTCATTTGAAAACACACACACACACACACACAAACACACAAGGACATGTTATGTCTGTGGCGGGTATGCAGTCCGCTGCGCCTATTGTAGAAGACATTATGTGAGTTGTCCTTGATGGTGACCCACACTACTGTCGTGGGCGATTGGAGCTGTGCTTCACAAAAGCACAATATAATAGTTTGGTCTGAAAAGACGGAAAATGTCAACTAGACCACAGAAAACAGTCAACATTAGAACAGCGTACAATATAGGCATGATTCGACATTCAACAGAAAATTGTCTGTTATCAATTTTTGAGGTTAGGTCCAACCCTTTACTGTTGAGTTTAAAAAAAAAAAGATTTTGACTAGGCTTTTTAACATGGACTCGTTGTGGCGAAACGTCCTGGCCCTCGTCTGTTTATAAGATGGTCCTCAGTTGCGGCCCTGATGGAGCCGGACCTTTTTCAGAAACTATCTTGGCTTCCAGGTCGACTCAGCCTTAAATGCGTACAAGATACAGTCCTTGGAAGTAAAGGCAGTAGGTGCGATGTTGACCACATCACCTACTGAGTGCCGATAGGTCTATAAAAATATAGGTCTGGCCCTATATGCCCTATACGCCTTAAGGCGTAAAAAAGGGCCCTTTACCTTTTTACTATCTGCCGAATACGCCTGAAGGCGTGAAAAGGGGTTCCTTGTTATAATCTGGACGACTGTTTGGGTAGCGATTTGCACTAATGACTATGTCTTGCGGATCTAATACACATGAACACATTAATAATCAAATACAATCTTCTTCTCCGTTCACCCTTGTAGGGATAGTTGACACATTGTGTTGGCTTTTACGTCCAGGCTGCGATAAATGTACCTTCCATTTCAGCAAATTGCTTTTTGCTATGGGCGTTTAGGGGGCAGTGGGTCTTTTCTCCTGCCAAATGAAGTCCCAGAACCCACATGGGGTTTCAAGTAAAGAAAAAGCTATGCTAACCTTCATAATCCATGGTGACTCGATTGTTCCAGAATACAGGCTGAAAGTTGCCGGAATCACCGTACACCCAGTAGATGGTTGCGTCAGGGACACTGTCAGGAGACTGACAGTTTAGAGTCAGGGATGTCCCTAGTTGTGGCCGATGTATAATTGGCTCTGAAGACATGAAAGCAGACAGCTTCGCCATCTTGAGATTGAATTTAATGGTTGCGGCCCTGAGAATTAAATCAGAAAATTCTCTTAGTTTGAAATGTAGGGTCAACTGAAGAGATAACGAACGGAATATTTGAGTTTTTAAACGTGCAAAATAAAGAATACAGGCAAAAAACAGTAAAACCACGAAGAACCAGATTGGGACCACTTTACGGTTACTCTCTCTCTCTCTCTCTCTCTCTCTCTCTCTCTATGTGTGTGTGTGTGTGTGAGTGTGTGTATGTGTGTGTATGTGTGTCTGTGTGTGTAGATTACTTTTTGAATTTTAAATGATTGGTTTTAAAACTTAAAAACAACCTTAGGACACATTTAATAATAGTATGTCCATTTGTTTTTCTAAATATAGTTTTTCACCTCTCCGAAGAGGTTAGCCAACGTTACCACCGCTGGCTGGAGTGCCAAGCGCATGAGCACACCATTGCGCACTTTTATTTGTGTGCCAATATTTTACCCCCGATTTCGCACAACCGAGGCATGGAAAATCCAACTATCACATTTATTTGTCTGTAGCAGCTCTTGTTTTTTTTTTTTTTTTTTAGATACGGCCATTTGTGATTTTCATAGATATTGTTGCAGTATGTGATGTAAAAAGTGTACAAATCTCGAGAGGGGGGGGGGGGGGGGGGACTTATGGCTGTCTAGTATTTTACAAATTCGATTAACTTACATACATGCCAGTATCCCAGGTATTTTCTTACACGACTAACACAGAATAGCATCCTCTTCAAGAAGGGCCTGTTTTCTTTCGCCAGATTTATTATGTTATATTCGTGAAGATCGAACAAAGAAAGATAGAAAACAGTAAAGAGATATATGACAATATCAGAACTGGTTCTATTAGTAACATTAGGTGGTAATTTAGCAGATGTAAGTATTATACAGGTCTAGGCATCGACGGCAGACAGTTCAGAGAAAGAAAACAATGATTTTTATAAACAACTCAGCATAAGCTTAGCATAGTGTAAAACCGGGGAAAACAACTGTACTGCAAGATGACTTTAATGCAAAGATTGGGCAAGAAAAGGGTGCCGACATTACAGCTGTATATGGTCTTGGGGAGTGAAATGAGAGAGGAGAAAAACTGGCTGAATGGACTAGGCCACATAAATTGATAATTGGAAATACTCATTAAACAACATCATAGACGCCTGTGCACTTGGAAAAGCCCCAGAATTAATTTTAGGAACATTCTTGTAAACAGCCGATTCAGAGACGGTTTGCTTTCAGTAAAAGCAGGACCTGGTGCAGACTATAACAGTGACAATTTGCCAATTAAGCATAAAGCTGGGTGGAAAAAAAAACTAAAATTGTCTACAAGAAATAACCAAACTAGATTTGGCAATGCTTGAATCAATTCAATAAATGAGTAGGAGATATATCAATACTGTTAAAAATACATACAAGAGGAATACTGCTAATATACTTGATGGTAAAGTATACTATTGCTAAAATACTGAGTGGAAAAAAAAAGATTATTGCTAATATACTCGGTGGACAAGGATAATATTGCGAATATACTTTGTCGACAAGAACAATATGCTGCTTAAGAACATTCACTAATTTTTAGTTGATTATGTGGATAAACAGTGGACATTTACCGGCTAAAATGTAAGCAGTTTCTGTTTACTTTCTGCTTACATGTTGTTCTCTCTTTTTCAAGCATATTAGAACAATTATCTTAGTCAATCACGTATATTAGCAATATTTTTCTTGTCCACCCAGTATATTTTTCACTATTCTTGTTGTCCACCCAGTTTAATAGCAGTATATTGATGGAGATATGTCAATCCCATTTATTTTCAAACAGTGCAAAGCACCTGTTATGAGTTTCTGGCCTTAGTAAACTCACTCCCTGTTTCTCATTCATTGTGATGTGAACCCATGTGGTTAAAATGAGAATATTGTGAAATATGACTGTGTATGTCTGTGTGTGTAAGCATGTTAACCCTTAGTGTGCAGACATCAGAACAATTTACACTGAGGAATGTCCTTTCTTTTTGTGTGCTGTAAACTCTTGTTCTTGAGAGTATTCATGAAAGTGGTTTCCTAAATATTTCCCCATCAGGATTATGGACCATGTTCTGTATACATTCCCATTCTATGCCAGTAGAATGTGAACACCTGTTACTATCCTACTCCAATATATATGTGTGTGTAGTGTAACAGTATTTAAAGACTGGAGGTATTGTTTTCTCCAGTTAGAAATTTCCTGACTGTTTGTATAAGGACTGTTCTAATGTTCTAGTTCCAGATTGTAGTCCAGGTGGGAGATCCATAAGTAGCTGCAGATGCCCGATTGTCTGGACTGGACCGGAAGATTCGGCCTGCCTGATGTGTCACCGAGGCTTAGCTAGAAGCTGACCTAAAGCTACAGCTAAGATTTAACCTACCTTGTATAACAGGATTTTTTATCCACAGCCATTTTGTTTATTATTTTGATATCCAATTCTGAATAAATGTTAGTTTTAATGTTCCTACAGTTTTATGAAGTTTCATTTTAACTGTAAACATTGTCAGTGAACTTAAGAACATTTAAATATACAATCTTAATTACAGCAGGGAATAAGATGTGGGCAAACCCCGAATCCTCTCATTTAACCAGCAAGGCTGGGGTTACTATAAGACTTTATGATGACTCACTGTTTGTAATTCCCTCTGTAAAGTGCACATAGTGCATTCGCTAGTTAAAGCGAAGTTACCCGCCACAGAGTGGGGTCTCGTCTCGGAATTTACTCACTTACAGAGTGGGGTCTCGTCTCGGAATTTACTCACTCACAAAGTGGAGATCTTGTCTCGGGGTTTGTAACCTCACACACAAAGTGAGATATTGTTCCTGGTTTTTCCCTAGACAACAGCATATTTTTTTTATATTTTGTGTTCAAGTGTTTAGCCATCTTTGATTTATTTTATGGCATATACTTAAAGAACACTGGGGGCTCAGAGTCATTAGTTACTAGTTTGCCTTTTAAAGTTAGCAAAAATTAACTTAGGTAATTATGTAACTGAAATTTACAAATAGTTTAAATGTTCACTGACTTTAGGAAATCAAAATATATAATTGGCTAGGACAATTTTAAATCCCAAAAATAATGGCTGCCCATAAGGTTAAGGATTTGTTAAAATGGATTGACAATTACCTTGCTATTTTTTTTTTACATTTTGATTGATTGATTCTGTGATTGATTATTTGATTGATGCATATGTGATTTGCTTACTAACCCTCTGTTGACCTAATTTCATGAGTCTTGTCTAGTACTCTATAATTTCAGCAGCAATCATAGGTGATAATTTGCAAACTCCTTGTAAGGGTCACTACAGCTTAACCGAGATGGCAGCCTTTCATTCTCTATTGGGCAAGACCATCTCAGACTTTGCTGCTCATGAGGCAGGTTTGAGTGGGATTGAGCTAGATATATATGTCTCTGATTTGTTGAATGCCAAATCTCAACTAGAAAGTAATGTAGGTGTCCAAGGGAGGGAAACAGATTCTATAGATTGGTTGTTTAGAAGTATAGAAATGGGTCAGGCTTGCAAATTCACAGGTATTAAACTTCTAGAGTGTGTTGCAGAGAAGGTCAAGGAAGATTGGGAGTGGCAACTGGAATGTGTCCAAATGGAACAGCATGCACAAGCTAAAGGTTTCAAAAAAGCTGTTGAACATGCTCAGTGGAATCAGAAAGCTTTTGCTGGTGAGCCTTCCCGAGAATTATGGATGTTCACAACCAAAAAGCCAGACACTTCCATGTCAGCCAAAAATGCATTTCCAAGTACAAGTATCAGTCACTGTACATCAGTAATTGAAGAAAGATCCCTTACCCCACCAGAATCTGGAAATGAAAACCCTGGTAGAGAATGTGAGATCCTTGGCAGCTGTCAAGAGATCTTAGCTAGTGAGCCTGCGGCTGCAGTGACCACTAGTGGGCTAGCTACCACAAAACTTGAGTTAACTCAGGGTGGTGATTTCTGTCAAGATGGTCATTCCTTGGCAGAAATAAAAAGTGTTATTCCCAAAACCAACCCCAATTTAGATAATATTATTGTATCTAGAAGCTTGCACAGCAAGGAAACTTTGAAGAAGGTAGGTGGCGAGACAGAAGACTTCAGCTCCACGCTGCAGATAGTATCTTGTAAAGCGGAGTCTGTTTATGTCCATGCTCCCCCTACTTATTCTCACACGCAGTCAGTAGAAAGTCATGTGCTAGTTAAAGACATAGATTTTTCCAGTAAGTCGAGTGATATCCTAGAGTTTACTGAGAGAAGCAAAAATGCATCTCAGTCCTGCTTACAAGTTAGGAAAAAAGAGTCTCAGGCCTTAGATAAGTCCTTGAGGTCTCAAGGTATGTTGTTGTGTCCCCTCAGAATCAAGGGCCAGCACAACTTTGACTACCAAGAAAATGAGTCTCATGCTTCTGAAAAGCCACCGAGATCTCAGGGTATGTTGTTGTGTCCCCTCAGAATCAAGGGCCAGCACAACTTTGACTACCAAGAAAATGAGTCTCATGCTTCTGAAAAGCCACTGAGATCTCAGGGTATGTTGTTGTGTCCCCTCAGAATCAAGGGCCAGCACAACTTTGACAATCCAGAAAATGAGTCTCAGGCTTCTGATAAGCCAGTGAGGTCTCAGGGTATGTTGTTGTGTCCCCTCAGAACCAAGGACAATCACAACTTTGACAACCCAACGACTGCAAATAATTAGGTCATGAGAGACCAAAAGTCTCGCATCTTGGTCCAATCCAAGATGAGCCAACCAAAGCATTTGTGGACACCTCTTCTGAAAAGAGTTGTGTGTTTCACCAAGATTAGACCGATAGCTAGGCAGACTGCTAAAAAGCTAACTAGGTCTACTGAGAACCCCTTAAAGAGTAAACTCCTTAAGCTCAGGTCTTTTGCCAGTTTAGTTAGGACCATTAATGATCCCAACCCTAAATCTGGTAAGGCTTATGCCAAATCCTCTGCAACCAGGCCAGAAACTTCAGTCTGTGCCAGTGCAGCCAAGAGGAGGAAGAACCCTTCCTTTACTTCATCTTCAGATGAAACCCACAAGACCCAGTCTACGGTTGAGACTGTAGGGTCTGTACACTGTCGTAAGCAGCGCTTACCTTTTCTTCCATGTAAATCCTCCCAGATAGTTTCATAGATAAGACGCACTCAGACAGGTATTTTGAACATTGAACTGATCTTTCCTTCATGTCACCTTTTCTTTAAGAATTTTCTCTTCAGAGATGTGGACAGTCCGCCTTGACTTTCTCTGGGAAAAGACTTTGGTATGTTAGTCGCAGTCGGTCATATCCGCTGGGACGGGGCTACAAATCCCAGTCAGTTGTTAAGGAGAAATTTTTTGTTCCTATTGAGATCCCATAGCAGATTAATTAGGGGATAATTTAGCAGGTGGATTGTAGGTAGCAGAAACAGTATCCAGGCCAGTTTAAGTTTGATATGTAAATATCAAACTTATCTTCGTTGGGCATATGTGACGAGCTGGTCTGGACAGCTGTTTCTGTCCTTTTAAAAAGTGCTTTGTTTAGATAATACTATTACCAAAGTTCTAAACATTTTCCTATTGCTTTTAATTAGCATAATAACACTGGACTAATTAAGAAATTTCTTACCCCTTTCCTAATGCTTCATTGTAGCAAAATTATAATTAAAGAGTTGAAAGGTAATAAAGGCGAATGAGATGATTAGTCAAGGGGAACTGAAGAGTAACTTCCTCCTTTTTAAAGACTTCCTGTTCCCTTTTCAATTCAGAAATTGACCGGTTCAGACTAAAGTTCTTAGTCCGCCTGTGGTTCAATTTTCTGTTTGAATTCCCTGCCAGGGGTGAGTTAAAAGAATAAGTTTAATTTGATGTTTTGCTGCTTATTCCTCTGAATTAATTCCACAGGTTAAATTCTGAAATTTGATGCCCCACATGGCTTAAAAACCATGATAAATTTCTTTATCCTTACTAACCACGTTTATGATCTAGTATGTACATGTATGCAAACATATTATCTATTTGATGATTGAATTAATGTTTATTTGCTACTAGAAACGTGCATTGGTATTTTTAATAATTATACTTAAATTAATTAAGTGATAATTATGTCCTCATGTGAAATCTCAGCCAGTTCCTGTTTCCAGCTTCGACAATTAAAAATAGGAATGAAGTGTATATTCATTATACCTAATCCCTTCTAGGTTGATTTTACCTCATGGTGATATTAGCTTAATAAATCACTGTCTTGCTTTAAATTAGATTTAGTCCAGATAATTCTGAAAATGGTTTAAGAGCTTGAAAAGTGAATAACACAGTGGGCTGAATTTAATATTCACACTGTCAGAGAAGAAGAAGCAGAAAAGAGATGTATGGCCCCTGCTTGTAATTATTATTGTTGTAGATATATTTCCCTATTACTAGGAATACATTTCAGTTTTACAGCAGCTGGCCTTACAAATGTAATAATTATATTTCACCCCTCACCACTTCTAACTCTGCTGAATAAGATTAGCACATGTGTGGATTTAGATTTAAACTGGAGTGAGTGTTGTATATTTTATGTTAATACTGTGACAGATGGAAAGCCCATTGTCATCTATGATTGTATTTTGACATCTATCCCAACACCCAGTATATTGATGGAGATATGTCAATCCCATTTATTTTCAAACAGTGCAAAGCACCTGTTATGAGTTTCTGGCCTTAGTAAACTCACTCCCTGTTTCTCATTCATTGTGATGTGAACCCATGTGGTTAAAATGAGAATATTGTGAAATATGACTGTGTATGTCTGTGTGTGTAAGCATGTTAACCCTTCAAAGGAGTACTAGTGTGCAGACATCAGAACAATTTACACTGAGGAATGTCCTTTCTTTTTGTGTGCTGTAAACTCTTGTTCTTGAGAGTATTCATGAAAGTGGTTTCCTAAATATTTCCCCATCAGGATTATGGACCATGTTCTGTATACATTCCCATTCTATGCCAGTAGAATGTGAACACCTGTTACTATCCTACTCCAATATATATATATGTGTGTGTAGTGTAACAGTATTTAAAGACTGGAGGTATTGTTTTCTCCAGTTAGAACTTTCCTGACTGTTTGTATAAGGACTGTTCTAATGTTCTAGTTCCAGATTGTAGTCCAGGTGGGAGATCCATAAGTAGCTGCAGATGCCCGATTGTCTGGACTGGACCGGAAGATTCGGCCTGCCTGATGTGTCACCGAGGCTTAGCTAGAAGCTGACCTAAAGCTACAGCTAAGATTTAACCTACCTTGTATAACAGGATTTTTTATCCACAGCCATTTTGTTTATTATTTTGATATCCAATTCTGAATAAATGTTAGTTTTAATGTTCCTACAGTTTTATGAAGTTTCATTTTAACTGTAAACATTGTCAGTGAACTTAAGAACATTTAAATATACAATCTTAATTACAGCAGGGAATAAGATGTGGGCAAACCCCGAATCCTCTCATTTAACCAGCAAGGCTGGGGTTACTATAAGACTTTATGATGACTCACTGTTTGTAATTCCCTCTGTAAAGTGCACATAGTGCATTCGCTAGTTAAAGCGAAGTTACCCGCCACAGTCGACAAGAACAATATGCTGCTTAAGAACATTCACTAATTTTTAGTTGATTATGTGGATAAACATTGGACATTTACCGGCTAAAATGTAAGCAGTTTCTGTTTACTTTCTGCTTACATGTTGTTCTCTCTTTTTCAAGCATATTAGAACAATTATCTTAGTCAATCACGTATATTAGCAATATTTTTCTTGTCCACCCAGTATATTTTTTCACTATTCTTGTTGTCCACCCAGTTTAATAGCAACATTCTTTTTGTCCACTCAGTATATTCTTCTTGTCCATAGTGTATATTAGCCATTCCATCCAGTATATTACCAATATTTTTCTTGCCCATCCAGTATATTAGCAAAATTCTTCTTGCCCATCCAGTATATTAGCAATATTCTTCTGGTCAACCTAGTATATTAGCAATATTCTTCTGGTCAACCTAGTATATTAGCAATATTCTTCTGGTCAACATAGTATTTTAGCAATATTCTTATTTTCCATCCAGTATATTAGAAACCTACGTTTTGTCCACCCAGTAAATTAGCAATATTCTTTTTTAGCCCACCCAGCATATTATCATTTTCTTCTTGTCCACCCTGTATATTAGCAATTTTCTTCTCGTACACCCAGTATATAAGGAATATTATCATTGCCCAACCTGCGTGATGAGCTCTGCCAACCTGCTACGTCAAAATTATTCTTTACAAAAATGCCTACTTACGTTCCTTGACTGTTTGAAGCGAAACACTGATAGATTCCCTCATCCTTGTCTTCGGGGTTATTTATGATAAGAGTTCCCACATCTTTCTGCTTGACGATTCTATCATCGTTGCCTTCAGGAGAAAAGGCCATATCGGCTCGCTTCCAGAAGTAGCTTCGATTTTCCAGAAATACAGAAAATGGTGTCTTGTGATTTCAACATATTGAAACATTATGATTACTGATCAAGTACACGAATAATCAAGCCTGCTACTATTATTATATTTGTTATAAAGAGATATGAATAAATAAAAGTAATATCAAGATCTATTTTTCACTACATACACAACAGTCTATTAAATAATCGACTACCTAATGCATCACATAAAATATAATTAACAAGTTCCTTGCACGCGTCTAAACGCATATTCATTTATTCATAATGCATGTATACATACATCCATACATACCTACATACGCACACACACATACACTAGCTCTTTAATGCGTAGGGCTAGGATGAGAGTGGTCTTGTACCTCACTACTGAAACAGCAGCAAAGAATGTTTGGCCAACATCTGGTTTTTTAATCCGTCCTGTAGATGCTGCAGGACGTCATTCCATCAGTAAGTTAATTAAATGGATACTTGAACTTTGGGCACTATAATGTCGTTCGGAGAGGGATTGGCTTGGGTGTAGTGACGTTTAATGAATCCTAGGGGAACCCATTCGAAAGTAGAGTTGACATGAGGGTTTCAGTTTCTATTACCAGTGTATCTTCGGGGCGAATCTTTCTGCAACGAATGGCTAAACAAGCTTCTTACTGGGCCACGTTTGAAGTAAAAAGGTATACAACTTTACAAGTTTAGGTACTCGACAGTCCATGTTTCTTTTCGGCACAGTGATCAGGTACAGGATAAAAGTGACTTCTTGAGTATGAAAGTACATGAGGCATGAGAGCTGGCGAGAGACCGAGTTTCTTTCAGGCAGACCATGATGGAAGCGACGTTCTGCAAAGCGCCTGCTACATTATGATGATGATGATAATGATGATGATCTTTTGATACTCCTAACTATCTGTGTATAATCCTACAAGGCCATGGAGCTGCTCAACAGTCCACCTAAAATCAAACAAATGGGTAACCTACAATTTCTTTACATTTGTATCAAAAGTCTCGGAATTGAAAGGCGACGTCACCACGAAGGTTCAGGGACCCGATGGTGGGTTAGGGGAAAGATAGAACAGAACCACTGCCCACTAACGAGCATGTCGTTAAAGGCGAATAATTAGGACTATTTCTTTTGAAAACGGATTACATCTGGGGTCGAAGAACTAACAGTCTGCATACAATAAAGCTTGATCAGTAACATGGGTATGCACGCAACGCTCGTCCTAGGGGGGAAAGACCAAAGTCCACAAGTGGAGGAACAATTATAACTTTTCGCCACATTTTACAGCCAGTGGCCATGTTTAACCTCATGGTGGCCTGGTGACAACGTTGTTGGAGGATGCGGTTTTAGGAAACCAAGGCGGAGACACACAGAGCTGGAGAATTGACTAGAGGAAGAGAGACTTTCAGGCGTGCCGTGAAGAGAGTGACATTCTGGAGCGGATCTGCTGATTTGTTTGCACAGGCTCTGTAGCATCGGTTAGGATCCTGAAATACTTTAGGTAGATTTGTTAAACTCGAAACTTTGCCCGGGCGGCGCCGTTAAGCTACTCTTTTCGATTTCCAACTGCCAAGGGAATTTTTTTACGTGCGCAACAATGTACACGGGTGTCCGATCTCACTACCCAGTCACCAGGGTAAATTACTAAAAGTCCAAGTGAAAAAATCCCAGCCATTAGCAGGAGTTGAACCCGGAACCTCTGACACTCGATGCGGACACCATGCCTCGAGACCACGCAGAGCCCTGATGATTTGTGATGATAAACGCAAAGAAGAAGAAGCAGAAAAGTGACTTGGATAGGAATTTGGAGGCTGACTTCAGCTCTCGTGGCTTAGATTATCTCAAGGCCTAACAACCCCATCTGTCGAACTGCAACAGGGCTACAGTTGTTCAATTCCAGACTGACAGACATACAAGAAATGAATTAAAACTAACCTGGGCATCGGATCACCGCTTGCTTCACATTCTATCTTAACCGTTTCTCCTGGCTTGTAGAATATATCTTTGGGTCCTTGCTTCGTGATTTTGGGTGGTATCGTTACTGGAAGAAATGCATGTCACAACATTTGTTACTGCGCAATAAGAAGTTCAATAACAAACGTTCTTGTTATATCAACATAAAGAACATATATACATATAAAGATATAGGCGCCCTATAATGAGGGTTCATGCATCTTTAGCCTCCCTCGCCCCTTAAAAAAAAAAAAAAAACGCCCTCCACCCGTCCTTGCACATAAACTGAGACCAGGTGGCAGCCCAGTGTCGTGGGTGGTTTTCTGTATTTGTCTTGCAATTCTCGGGTGGCTTGGTGATGGATTTTTTCATCCTTCTGAAGGTTTCTGCTACAGCATTTATTAATCTATTTCTTAGTCTTCCTTTCACCTTCCTCTCGGATGTTCTGCTGTAAATAGACTTATGTGAAGTTTGGCCTAGCTGCAGTGTCGCCAGATGCCTGAATCATTTTATCCTTTGTCTGTCAATATAATGGTCTTATTCGAACTTTCTCTCTAATGCTGGCATGCTGATAAACTAATGCAGCGAGATTTCAGGCTAAGGTCTGGAAGGAGAAAGGCACCTATTAGGTCAGATTTTTTTTCTGCTCCACCACGCGACTGACCTAGCAAGTCGGCAGTGGTGCAACTGATTGCTCATACACAATAAATAATGAATAATGTGACTGTTGTATGAGAGGACTGGGTACTAATGGGAATGCCCAATATGCAGTGGTGTCGATTGTGAGAACATCACATACTGCGAATAGAATTGGCTACAAAATGACCACAGCGCTTAGCTGCAGAAAGAAGTTCACTTCAGCGCATGACCAGCTAGACACCCTGTTATTTGTCATCATATGTATGTTAAAAGTTGTAGTATTAATGTTCATTACGACACTTACCACACGTCACCAGATCTATACTGAGAACAGTAGCTATGGCAAACCAAACGGTCATCATACCGTTTTTGTCTTGCATGTTCTGAAATGTAAAATTGCATCCACATAACTTGAAACTGAAACATTACAGTACATATATAAATGTTTTTCTTGCTGTGGTAGAAAATTGTGTTTGTATGTGTGTGTGTACATACTACATACATACACATAAGTCTAGAGAGCAAGATAGAAAGAGAGAGATAGAAAGAGAGAGAGAGACAGTCTCATGTATTGATGCAAACCCTAATGGCACAGACATCAGAGCATGATTAATTTTAAGGTTCGTATTTTGTCAGTTCTTGTGTAAATTTTAAAATAGCCATCATGAATCATGTCCCAGGCAAACAGGTGGAAAATGAAGAGGAAGACATTCCACTTGACAGATTAAATAAGCATTGACTTGATAGTCACACTACGTATAAAAGAGAGCAGAACACAGAGATATGTTTTGCACTGTGGGTTGGAGATGTGGACTGTGAAGTATATGAAGAAGAAGAAGAAGAAGAAGAAGAAGAAGAAGAAGAAGAAGAAGAAGAAGAAGAAGAAGAAGAAGAAGAAGAAGAAGAAGAAGAAGAAGAAGAAGAAGAAGAAGAAAAAAAAAAAAAGAAGAAGAAGAAGAAGAAGAAGAAGAAGAAGAAGAAGAAGAAGAAGAAGAAGAAGAAGAAGAAGAAGAAGAAGAAGAAGAAAAAAAAAAAAAGAAGAAAGAAGAAGAAGAAGAAGAAGAAGAAGAAGAAGAAGAAGAAGAAGAAGAAGAAGAAGAAGAAGAAGAAGAAGAAGAAGAAGAAGAAGAAGAAGAAGAAGAAGAAGAAGAAGATGAAGAAGAAGAAGAAGAAGAAGAAGAAGAAGAAGAAGAAGAAGAAGAAGAAGAAGAAGAAGAAGAAGAAGAAGAAGAAGAAGAAGAAGAAGAAGAATGTAGTAGATGACGGTGATGATGATAATGAACAAATAGAAGAAAAGGGTGCTGTTGCTTGAAAAAAAAAAAGACATTACATTTCTGACTGTTGGCGTCAGAAACTATTTATTATTTGTAGGTTTGTTTGGTATATAGTTGTAAAAAAAATTTTTTTAATAATTCTGAAAGCAAATCGAACAAACTGCCCAATATATAATATACTAATCACAAGATACCTGCCAATTTTAAATGCTTACAAGTAGCGTTTATATGTTGAAGAAAAACCTCTGCAAATTTAACCGGAAACTAAGTTCTTCACTTCCGCGTTGGACATGAGAACTGACTTGTCACATAAAAGCATTTATTTTTTACTGACTTACGTGGTTCATTTCAGGTATAGAGGTGAGTATTAATGTGAAAATTTCATTTGCATAACGTTAATTTCCTAAAAAGGCAAGAAAAGTCAAATATTTGACTACTTACATTATTAACAGATGAAAACAGTCTCATCTATGCTCCCGCCATCTTGAAAAACACAAACGCTTCTGATAAGATGAACAACATGGCTGTCCACAACAACTCGCAATTACAGGTCACTCTGATAAGAGCTTATCAGTAAAACAAGAGCGCTTCGTTAAGTTTAGGAATCCGCCACCTCTTAAAATATTTTGGAGATAACTTTAGTCTGATACTTTCCAAGAGGCATTTGTTTTTTTTTTTTAACCTAAGATTTGCGCGCAGCATGAAGTTTTATCAATGTTCTGGTAATGTTATTGCAGATACTGCGAGGTTATGAGACGTTAGGTTTTAACAGATACTAGATCACTATAGGAGTCGTAAATAACTTTGTATCGCCCACCCTGTCCCTACTAATCCCCAGAGAAACCCTTTTGTCACAAAGTGTACATATTTCTTCGTCTACTTTTTTTTCTTTTTCTTGTTTTGTGTGTGTGTGTGTGTGTGTGTGTGTGTGTGTGTGTGTGTGTGTGTGTGTGTGCGTGTGTGTGTGTGTTCACCAGCTGTAAACTCTGGCGGAAAGTTTTGGTTGTTCAGCCACTTCTAGATTTTAGTCCTTTTCCAGAACCTGAATGTAGCGTGTGCATCTATTTTATAGATATGACTCATGGGAATGCAGACTGATAGTTCCTTGCCTCTCATGCAGATACACTGCGTTTTCAAAGGAAGTTCCTAATCAATCAATTCTTGAGACAAGCTTTGTGAGTAGCGACTGCGTCTATTCTTATTTTCCCTACAAAGGCGCCTCTGAACCCACTCGGGGAAATACATTTTCAAGGAAGCTGCATTAGAGCAAGAATTGCAGCAGCCATACTCTGTCCGGACTTCAGATTACATGGGAGCTCCTGTAAAACATTACTGTTGAACAGGGTTTCTGAGAATGTACCTGTGTGATTTACATCCGAGTAGTGACTCTGTGTGTCAACCGGTGTTAATCGCTAAGTATGGGGTTATCATGGTATGGGGCGTCGTAGGTCGACACAGCCTAAAATGGGTACCAGGATTGCTGTCCTGTGGAAGTAAAGACGGCCGGCGTAATGCTGACCACATTACCCACCCAGTGCCGATTGGTCTGTAAAAATATGGGACGCTCTTTCCATATGCCAGATGCACCTAGGGCGTGAAAAGGGATCTTTACTTCTACTTTACTCATTATGTCACAGTAAGGTTCTACTTCACTCAATGCAGTAGCTAGCAGGTTTGACTGTCAACCATGATGCGATTATGTGTTCCCAGTGTCATCAAGACCCATTTAATTTAATTGTTTCAGTCACAGAACTTTTCACAGCAGTTGCTCATGGACAGAAATAACAACTGCGAAACTGCAGAACTTTCAGAGCCATCTGTGAATGCCTGATTTCTGTAGTGTTATACGTCCATAAGCGAAAAGTAACAGAACATATTGCGTATGTTTTGGGATTCATGTCAACAAATTTCTCATTCATGATGCGCTGCTTGGGACCAAAAGAGGTAATGTACGAAGGCATCGAAGTCAACCGAACCTCAAGTGAGTTATAGAAAATGCTCTTCAAACGCGTCCACCTGTTTACCGATCATCAGACCCACTAAAGGAAAGTACTTCTTGGGTATGAAAGTTTGCAGGCAACCGAATGGATTTACATCGTGCTTGAATGAGGGCAACATAATTAAAATCTATGCTGTCTTGAGCAGGGCTAAACATGGTTGTGGGGGGGGGGGAGAGAGAAACGTTCTGCAGAGGACTTGCTACATGATGATCATCATGAATCAGTTTGCAATATCCTTTTGTCTTGGGGGTCTGACTATATATATATATTTTTTTTTACTCCTAGACTTTACTTTTTTTATTTCAGTAAACGTACGTCCGCTTTTATTGGATATTTTTTCAGTGTGTCTGTTTCTTGTATATGTTTTATGTGCACAAGTTGAGTTGAGTAGAATCAAGAATTGATATTACAGAACTCGGGGCATTTCCATGAGTGCTCCGTCCTCATCTTCAGCAGCCAGCGCAGAGTTCCAAAACTTATGGTGCCGGTCGTAATCTGGTTATATGTCAGTCTTCCTTTCATGTGAATTCAATGAGCCGGTCAGACACCTAGGTGCACCATTCTATCCAGGTCATAATAATCGTTTCTTTTCTGACTGTGTTGCTTGTTCCCAACGGGACTTGGCCACATCTGCCTTGTTTAGCCTCAGTTCACCACCCAGAGGTGCAGATCCAGCCAATCTGCCTGCCTGTTCATTCTCCACCACGCCGGCATAGCCTGGAGAAAAGATCCAAAGTATAATCACTACCAATGACCTTCCCAGTGAAGCTTACCACTCTGCTCGAAGCATCCTAACTTCACCTTTCTCAGCAAGCTTTTAGAGTCTGTTATAATTAAGACATGTCTATGCATCTTGTTCTCTGGCCACCAGTAATCTGCAGTTACCGCCTCCACCTCCATTCTCATGCTAAATATTGTGGAATCGTATTCTAGGTTTTCCTGCACTCAAGATGTTCCATTGGATTTCGCTACGAACCCTCGGGCTCTTCTCTTCCCTTTTAACATCGAACCTCGTGTATATATAATCAGATCATCTTAGCGAGATTTGTCGGGAATCAATCGGCTGGCCACTCTCTGCACTTCCGGCCCAATGTGATCATGACCCTACACATGTCAGACTTCTCCTCTGGGACTCTGACCCACTCCTCTCCTTGGCCAATGTTCTCCAGCATGCATTCTTGTCTTTTTGTATCTTTTGCTTGAGCCATCCACGACTGTCCCCTTTTCAGCGTCTAACCCTTACCTGGAGCTAAGCCTGCGGCACCTTTAGCCTATCTTCAATGGTCTCTAATGCTAGAATGTATCGCATGCACACAATCGGTGTGTCTCTTGTACATTGTTTTATTTGCGTTTACGAGTACAGATGTGTTGCGGTCATTTTGGTCACAAGCTGTCGCATGACAGCATCCACACATCTGCCGCAGTAGGAAGGTCCACAAGCTGAACACCCTAAACTCGTCATCGTAACTATGTATTAGAATAGGCCAAGCATAGTTAGATAGTTCGTTTGTTGTGGGGGAGTCCTGATAGGAAAAAACCTCTATAAAACCCTTTGATAATGACTCTTTTAGACTTTGAGTGTCGAATTACATGTTAGGACACATTTTCTACGCCTATTCTAAATAAATTGTCTGACCACTGCACTGCATTAGTGAGCGGGATTCATACGCTAACTGCTGTAGTTAGGGGACGTGTTTGTGTGCGTCACTTCTCTACAGTCCGGTCTTGGAGGCAGGCGTTTTTCCTTGTGTCTCGCCGATTGACCGTTATACAGACAAGATTCCTTATTCTCTTTTTTATTTACAATGGGTGAGTTTTAATTGTATATTTGCGTTCATAGTGTCTGTGATGTAGGTAAGTAAGGTCAGCAGCTGGATAATGCGAATCTGTTTGCCTACGATTCTTGCCAAGGAAGGCGGCGAAAGGAGCTCCGGATCGGAATGCACTTTCGGCTGACATTTCTCACAGAAGGCTTCGAAATGGTCTTTTAAACCTCTTCAATTCAATCAATCTACATATCTGGAGTGGGTTTGTAGTATTGATAACTTTGTATTGTTAATTATTTGCTAGTATTCGGTATCAGAACTTGGTAAGTCTCTGAATTGTTTTGAATGACAAGAAGCTTATGGGCAGACATGACGTCATGTCCGCTGTTGCTAGGTGATTTCGTAACCACAACAAGCTTCGACTGTCGTATTTTTTTCATAACATATTTCAGTAGGTCTTGGTTTTGACTTCATCGCCGATCCCCTATTTTCTACGTTAGAAGGAAGGGTAAATAATGGGGATCTGTCTAACCTTTGCCACAGAACTGAATCCAGGAACTCTTCGAGTTAATGATCTAGTGCTCACTCTAGGAAACAAAAAGGATTCTAAGATTGAGGTAACCAACCTTCATGGTTTGGAATAACCTAAAATATATCTGAGCATTTGGAGGAAGTAAGGACCCTGATTAAATAGGTACGTTGAGTACGGTTCGCTCATGTCTGTTACTTTACGTTTTTCAGGATTTTCTGAAGATCCAACAAGTGTCTATGGATGATAGTGTGGTTCCAACTGCCACGACCCAGTAAACGATTTACGTATGCTGAATTACGGTGTTGAATGTGCGGACGACACTGGAGCCGGAGTCCCTCAATAGTGAGTTGAGTTTCCTGGATCAGCACCTGAAGCTGATTCGTTCCGGTGAAGTGAGTCGACAGTCCTTGATTAATACCAGAAGCTGATTCGTTCATGTGTGGTCGTACTGGGAAGTACGGCAGAGAGAGTTTCCTTTCTGGCATCCGGAGAAGCTGATTCATTCCTGGGTAACCGTGCAGTAAAGTACGGTGGCGTATTACTCCATTCTGAGACGCTGAGGAGCTACGAGATCTGATCAGATAAGTGACGTGGCAGACTAAGATAACTCATCTCCAAATGTGCCTTCATGGTAATGTTTTCTCCTCCGCCGTGATGAACACGATAGTCTATAGGTCTATTTAGAGGAATTCTTTCTCTTGTGTTAGTTTTTCAAAGTTGCGATCGTTCCTTTTATTTCTTCACTACGTTTTTCATTAACTTTGTTAGAGTAAATTCATTACAACCGTGATATAGTTCAATAATCTTCTAGTTGGAAGAAAAGTTTTGTGTTACTGAATTTCATTGTCTTATTCAGAGAGGCAGTGTTGTCTTGTCAAATTCGCTGTTGATTATTTGTTCGACTGGATTTACATTGATCCAGTCTGGGGGCATACAGTGGTGAGGACGTCTGGCCGAGAGGTACCCAAGTGTTCATAATAACCCTGTGGAGTCAGAGCTCGTGTCACCTCATCCCTGAGACAGGTTGAATGGAAAGTTTGAACCGAGGGTTAGGCCTCTAGACGAACGAGAGCCACCATTCAAAACACTTCTGTCTCAGAGCACCTGAGGGATTTGTGAAAATATCCTGTAAGTAGGGTGCGCGACAAAACTGCCATACGACACAGGCATGAGAGAAATTTAAGGATATTTTCTTGCGTATAAGGAAAATCCCATAGCGCCAGCATGCTATATGCTGGTTTTAAGGACCTCACGATTAGATTTATGCAACACGTCCACGTCGTGCACCGCGGTTAATGGCCAGTATCAGCCGACTAAACAGAGCTAACAGAGAGTCTAGGAACTGGTAGCCCCCATTGATGGTGTACAGAAAACGCCTGAAACATATCAATCCACCCCGAATGCATGGGTGATAACGTCGATTGAAAACTCATTTGGAACATTTACAAAGTCCACGGGTCGTGTTTCCTGTAAAATGACATACATAGATACTGTTTTACATATCTGGCTTATTTGTGAGCAGACTTATCGTTCCTCCCTCTCAGGCAGAGGCACTCCGACTTCGAATGATCTTGTCGCCTCCTACGACATGCCCACTCATCCAGTGGAACCGTAAGGCTCACATAGGGAAAGGAATAATAAATGAATAAATAAATCAACTGTATTAGACCCTCAAAATATGTTGTGAGCAAAACATTATTTAAAATAAAAAATTAGAATGAAATTTTCTTATATGGTATTTAATTTAGTCGCTTACGATGGTGCAAGATTCTTTAACTGTCGTTCTTTGTTTGTTGTATTCACATTATAAAAAACTGATCTCTATATACATTGAGAAAACGGCCAGATGTATCCAAGGTGTCCCTCGGTTATTTTTGTGCTTTTTGTAAATCAGTGAGAATGACACCCGCCTTGTTATCTGCTTCCACATTGTTGAAACTATGAAATAAAACAATGTTGAAGAAGCTATAACAAAAACAAAAACTATAATAACTGACAATGGAAAAGAGAGACCACCAGTCAGCATCACAGTACATATAAAATGTTTTATAAAAGTAACACGTTTTTCCTATCTCGGACACGTCGTAACAGATACAGACAGAAATGAAACAGAAATCGTAGAAAGATTGCGAATGAAAAGAGAATTATTTAAAAAGAGACGTTTGAAATATTTTGGCGACACTGAAAGTTTTAATAAGCTTTTAAAAGTCATTCTGGCGGGAAAGGTCGAGGGCAAGAGAGCAAGAGGTAGACAATGTTACAAGGGGGAGGACAATATCAGCAGTCTGAGACAGTGTACAACCAAGAAATGAGAGACAGAGCGTGTTGGAGATCCATTGCAGCCAACCTTCATTGTGGAGACGGCACCTGACTGATTGATAAGGCATGCCCTTTTCAAAGTGCCGTCAAGGGTAGATAACACGGACATGTTTGACTTGTGATCCAGTCTCATTTTAACGTACCTTCTTTCTCTTCACATTGGCCTTTTTTCTTCTATTCCACCTCCTCCTCCTCCCCTCCCCCCCCCTCCAATCCGCCCTCTATCTCAGTCATTATCTTTGTTGAGATGGCTTAGGGTTATATGTTTTGATGTAGAAAGTATCTATGCTTTGCTTTAGACAATTGTTGAAATGTCAAGCTGCTTTAAACTTGTTTGGTTTGTATCTGTCTTTAGATGTGCGGTCAGTTTCTCCGTAGAAAGAAGCATATAAAAAAATTCTCCAGCATGAGAACAGAGAGGGAGTTCTACAAATTCTTTAGTAATGAAGGCGACTATTCTATTCTACAGTCCACACTTCAGAAAGTCAAGAAATGTGTGAGTGTAGAATAAATAGCTACCACTTGATGTGACATCAAACTTTCCAGTCTCCATACGGTTGTTTTAATACGGGGACGCATGGGAATTAGAGAGAAAGAAAAAAAGACACACACACACACACACACACACACACACACACACAGAGAGAGAGAGAGAGAGAGAGAGAGAGAGAGAGAGAGAGAGAGAGACGATGTTAGAGCTTTGGTATTACTAATATTAGAATTTTTAACATGAACAGATACAGGAAATAATGCGTGCATGAAGTGACAGACTGATGATACTGTGTGACAAATCTTTTGATATTTCCTCTAGATAGCGTCGGCAGCTAGAGTCTTGATGTTGTTAAAGGAGTTGTGTTGAGTCACGAATTGACATCACAGCAACTGGGCATTCCCATACGCGCTCCGTCTCCATCCTCAGCAGCCAACGCAGAGTTCCATACTAATGGTGCCGGTCGTAGTCTGGTTGTACATCCATCATGCCTTTCTTCTGAGAGTAGTGTGCTGGCCGAACCCTGTGGTAACTCTCTGGTATGGACCACAATGACGGGACATTGCGGACGGTTGGCTATTCTATTGTTATTTGTGTTTGTGGCTGCTCTCTTTGTGATTTCATGGGTTCCGTGTCTGTAATCCATTCGTTTAGACAATTTGTTGTTGATGTTTTGTGTGTTTTTTCAATTAGGTTTTTTTTTTAATTATGTTTTTTTTTTTTTGGTTGGTTGTTGTAATATTTATGCATATGAGTGTGCTCGAGGACGAAAGAACGAGCTTTTTTTTCTCACGGGTCACAAATGAGGCACATTCTGTTTTTAAAAAAAACTCGTCTTTCACACAGCAGTTGTATTTACCTGAACGGTACGTTATGTGCATATATACACACACTCACACATACCCATAAACACACTCGTATACACACACTCTCATGTAAACTCATACATACATATCTTCATACATACAAACTCATACATGTGCCTATGTCCATACACATGCATACACACAAACAACAGATGTATTCTTTCATACCACACACACACACACACACACACATATATATATATATATACATATATATATATATATATATATATATATATATATATATATATATACATATATATATGTGTGTGTGTGTGTGATATATATGTACATCTTGATAGTCTTGTTGCATGGCATGGAGGTGTGTCGGCACACGAACTGATACATGCTGCAGGAGATCATGGATTATGGAGAGGCATGATCGCCCACGCCAGTCGGTAAGGTACCTGATGATAATGATATATGTACATATAAATTATGTATGTATGTATAATTGCATATATATATGCATACTGGGAAGTAAACGCGGTCGGCGTGATGTCCACGTCACCCACCGAGCTCCGATTGGTCAATAGAATATAGGTCTAGTCCTATATGCCCAATACGCCTGAAGGGGTGGAAAATGGTCCTCTAGTTTGCTTACTTACTGACATGCATACACACATACGTACATACCTCACAAACATTCATGCACATATAACTCACGCACACGCTCATATACTCACATGTGTACAAACAAACATACAGCAGAATCATACATGTACAGACTATATTACATACACTCATACTCATTCGTGCATACACATTCATTCTTGCATATATATACAAACATTTACAAAGACAAAAAAAAAAAAAAAAAAAAAAAAAACCACAAATAATCTTATAATATACTCACTTGCACGCACTCACACAGACACAAAACATAGAGAACAGTATGTGAGAAAGAGAGAGAGAGCAAGAGAGAGAAAGACAGTATGTCAGTGAGAGAGAGAGAGAGAGAGAGAGAGAGAGAGAGAGAGAGAGAGAAAGAGAGAGAGAGAGAGAGTGCGGAAAATTATAAAATGGACTTTCTTATATATCTTGCTATTTGTTTTTTATTCATTTCATTATCCCGTCTTTACAGAAGACAACTCTATCTCTTGTATATGGCTACACATACAGTTTTGCTGTGAAGAACCTTGTTCTTATTCTTGACTTACCGTATCTTACTTCTAGGTAGCACACATAATGGTAGATTACGGCCAGCCATTTTAAAGTAATTAGTTGACAAGTTAGCTCACAGGGAAGTTGATCTGTTCCTGCAGAAAGACGTGGGCAGGCTAATCCTCGATAAGTAGAAGGGTACGTTTTCCTTGAACCTATACGGATTTTGTCTCTGTTGCTGGTCATCAAAACCGGAGTCCCAAGAGTCGGCGTGTGAAAAATGCCCATCATTGGCAGTAAACCCCCGTATGGTTTTATCTAGAGTGTCCCCGTTACTGCCTAATGTCTGCTCCTCCTGTGTTCCAAGAACATTGTTTGCAGCTAAAGCCATGAAATTGTCACTGAAACGGTCAGACATTTCACAAGTTCCACCCATTTTTGCATCAGTATCATGTAGAGTAATGTTCTCTATGTTATTCGATGCAGCATTGCGGAAACTATATTTTCTTCTACCGAACCGGGTTGAGTAATGCTTGGTCATTCTCTCTGCTCCAAGGATAATAAGGGACAAACCAATCCCGACAGCCAGCATGTAGAAGCAGCTCTGAACCTCCATCAGCGTGATTGGCGTAGCTTCGGTGAACATTTTCCCTTGACAGATTTCTCCCTTAGCCCACCTGCGAGAGCTCCATGTTTGAAACAGACCCAGGTCACTCATGTCGATCATTCTGAAATACAGCAGGGTGTATGATTTTAATCGTAAAGAAGTAGATGCTTTGATGAAAGAAGTCACTTTCGTAAAGCTTCCCTGAAAGGGAGCTTTAGGTTATAATTGTGACTAGCTATGTGCGCAATATGGTTTTGAGGTTTTGAACAACGGATCAACATCATGGCACACCGGTGTAACCCTTAAGTGCTCAGTTATTCTTCCAACTCAAGTCTGAGTCTGAAGAAGCTCAGCACAGTGCGTATGCTCTGTAGCACCGGCGAGGATCCTAAAATACTTTCGGTAGATTTTTAACTCCAAAGTTTGCCCGGGCAGAGCCGTTAGGTTAGTCTTTTTGATTTCCAACTGCCAAGGGATTTTTTTTCAATGCACTCAGGCGTCTGACCTCACTACCTAGAGACCAGGGGGGATTACTAGAAGTCTAAGTCCCAAGAAAAAAAATTCCAGCCCTTACCCGGGATTAAACACGGAACCTCTAGCACTCGAGGCGGACACCATGCCTCGAGACCACACAACCCCCTAAGCGCTATATAAAATGCCTTAGCATTGAACGCTATCAAGAGCCACGAAAAGGACTCCTACAGTGTTAATGCGATCAAAGAGGACAGACCCGAATACTGTCCCGACCAGCAATGATTTTAATTGTATTGTTAATGTGTGTGTGGGTGGGTGGGTGGGTCGGGGTATATATATATATATATATATATATATATATATATATATATATATATATATATATATATATATAAATGTGTGTGTGTGTGTCTGTGTGTGTGTTTTGAATGACATGTTACAGAAAAATTATTAGAATACCACTGATAAAGAAAAAGAAAAACATCGACATTCTTCACGAGTTGAACATCAAGGAAAACTGGCTCATTAACAGCGACATGTATCGAAACTTGAAGTATTTTGGCCACGTTAAAAGTCATGGTGGCTTGGAAAGGACTATGAAGGAACAGATAAAAATATTATGAAGGACATTAAAAACACACTACTATAATTTAAACTGTTCGATAGCTTTAGTGGCAGGATGGTGAATTGAGTGGACATGAATAAAAAGCGTTCATTGCAAGATACTAACCCTTCATGTGCATTCTTAAGTTTAATGCTTATATCCCAGCTCATGTTATTGATTCCTAGAGCTCCCTGCCAGACCCCAACGCTCGTTATGTATTCTCGCGTTCCATGATAGATCCTAACTCCCTGCACGATTTCGACATGTTACTTTCGAGATCCAAAGCCTCTCTGTTTACTGTTCAAGTTCCCTGCAAGATCCAAAGCCTCTCTGTTTACTGTTCAAGTTTCCTGCAAGATCCAAAGCCTCTCTGTTTATTCATCAAATTCCCTGCAAGATCCAAAGCCTCTGTGTTTATTCATCAAATTCCCTGCAAGATCCAAAGCCTCTCTGTTTATTCATCAAATGCCCTGCAAGATCCAAAACCTCTCTGTTTATTCATCAAATTCCCTGAAAGATCCAAAGCCTCTCTGTTTACTGTTCAAGTTTCCTGCAAGATCCAAAACCTCTCTGTTTATTCATCAAATTCCCTGCAAGATCCAAAGCCTCTCTGTTTATTCATCAAATTCCCTGCAAGATCCAAAGCCTCTCTGTCTATTCATCATATTCCCTGCAAGATCCAAAGCCTCTCTGTTTATTCATCATATTCCCTGCAAGATCCGAAGCCTCTCTGTTTATTCATCATATTCCCTGCAAGATCCAAAGCCTCTCTGTTTATTTATCATATTCCCTGCAAGATCCGAAGCCTCTCTGTTTTTTCATCAAATTCCTAGCAGGATCGAGAACCTCTATTTTTACTCATCGTGTTCTTTGCAAGATCAAACCCTTCTCTTTGTATTAACCATGTTCTCTGCAGGATTTAAAAAAACCGTTGTTTGTATTCACTTTGCTCTCCAAAAGATAACAACTCTCACAAGGCGTTACATTCCTTGTAACAACTCTACTTACGCTCTGGAAACTAGAGTCCTGTATGAAGAGTTCTTTACCAGACCCACTGCATACTGCACTGGGAAGAACTTCTCTTTGATGGTTCTCAGCTCACAGTCCTTGTTAGCCCAGATATCAATTCTGGACTTGTCGCCAAAGAAGGCGTAATCCCCTTTGGATACCTTGTCTCGATGATAGTCAACTCTGGGGGACAGAACGCTGGGGTCAGATTTGTTGAAGCTCTTGATTTGCTCCCAGATTCTCTGTTTAACTGGGTCGTGAGATGTCTGTCAGTGAAGGGAATCACTTATGAGTTTAGGAACAAATGTAAGGCATTGCTAACTAAGTATAGAAATATTAAGTAAATGTATTAAATGGGTGTGATCATGGATAGTCAACAGAAGTGTGTGAGATTATGGGGAGATGGCCAACAGAAGTGTGTGAGATTATGGGGAGATGGCCAACAGAAGTGTGTGAGATTATGGGGAGACGGCCAACAGAAGTGCGTGAGATTATGGGGAGACGGCCAACAGAAGTGTGTGAGATTATAGGGTGACGGCCAACAGAAGTGTGTGAGATTATGGGGAGATGGCCAACAGAAGTGCGTGAGATTATGGGGAGACGGCAGAGATGTAGATTTATTAAAGAGTAAAGAGAGCAAGCACAACGGACGCATGGATTTGAAACATGTTAATCCTTAGGTTCTTCTGCTTCTTCTTTTTCTTCTTTTCTTCTTCTTCTTCTTCTTCTTCTTCTTCTTCTTCTTCTTCTTCTTCTTCTTCTTCTTCTTCTTCTTCTTCTTCTTCTTCTTCTTCTTCTTCTTCTTCTTCTTCTTCTTCTTCTTCTTCTTCTTCTTCTTCTTCTTCTTCTTCTTCTTCTTCTTCTTCTTCTTCTTCTTCTTCTTCTTCTTCTTCTTCTTCTTCTTCTTCTTCTTCTTCTTCTTCTTCTTCTTCTTCTTCTTCTTCTTCTTTTTCTTCTTTGCGGTTGAAAAGGGCTTACCAGGATTTATACATGTAGGATTCTTATCCTTGAGGTCTGAATCCTGCAGTTGCAGTTCTAGAGCGGACCAACTGCATCACCATCAGCAGCAGCCAGTCAGTCATATTTTCGAAAACGGGTCTGGTCAAGAGTTTTGGACCAAGTGTGTGTGTATGTGAGTGTGTGTGTGTGTAAGAGAGAGAGAGAGAGAGAGAGAGAGAGAGAGAGAGAGAGAGAGAGAGAAAGAGAGAGAGGGTGGGGGGGGGGGGTATAATTAATACTTGTGTATTGTTGAACTTATGTGTTAACTTTAAACTATCTGCGGCAAGACAGAAAGCTGGCGGGAAGCTTGGCCCAGAGTTTGAGGGAGCGTCCACGTTTCCTATTATTAAGTGAATGCGACCTAAACGTGAATAGGTTTGATCTAGGAATCTGGTTCAGTCAGGGTATTCACTACGAATTTGTATAAAATACGACCATCAGAATTGTAAGAGATTGTAGAAAGAATGTATTGTTGTGAAAAAAGTGATGACAGCGCTTTTGACAGACATAAATGATGATATATATGTCGACATTTTGAAGGGCCATGCACTGTGATAGTGTTTAGTAGAGAAGTATCAAGCAAGAATAGCTGCTGTTCAATAACTGTCGCAACCTCTGTAATTTATGGACAGTCAGCGAATTCAAGTATTCGGATAGACATGGTGTTTTAGAATGAAACAAAAAAGTAAAGGCCCCCTTTCCATGCCTTTAGGTGTATAGGGCATATAGGGCCATACCTATATTTTTATAGAACAATCTGCACAAGATGGGTGATGTGGTCAGCATCACCCCAACCGCCTTTACTTCCCGGGATGCACCCGGTACCCACTCAAGGCTAGGTCGACCTAGAAGTCAAGGTCATTATTGAAAAAAAAAAGTCGGGCTCCGACAGTGAGCGAACCCACGACTTTCCGATCCGCACGCGAGCGTCTAGCCACTACGCCACGGCGACTCTCTGCATCGTTTATACTAACATAAATCTAGCAGTCGATGACTCCATTCTGTTCTATTATCTGCAGTCTTTTCAATATCTTTTTTCTTTTTAAGCAACGCCTTGTGGTGTTGGTAGTCATGTCTACCCACAACCTTAAGTCCCGTGTACTTTCAATCAGCTCTGATAAAGATGATATTCCATGCCATGATGACAGACTGTCTAGCATCTTTTTTCTCGGTCTCCCTTTGCCTCTCTTCCTCTCCAACTTTCCTACTAACGATGTACTCTAGTTTTCTCATTCTTCTCACATGACCAATGAAGTAAATTATCTTTTTCATGTATATGGGCAATCGGTTTTCCTCGTTAGTCAATTTCTTTCAAGATATTCTTGTTACATAGCGATGTAGCAGGTGGAAAACAATTTGGTGCATGTGATCATTATCTACCTTGCTCTCTTCCGCCACCCCTCTCTGTTTTTTCTCTCTTCTCTCTCTCTCTCTCTCTCTCTCTCTCTCTCTCTCTCTTTCTCTCTCTCATTCTCGCCCTGTTTATTTGTTTTTAACGTTTGATGAATTTGATCTTCGAAGTTCTTGCATCCTTAGTCCATTTATTTAACCACTTCACTGTCTGTTTCGTTTTTCATTAGAAGGGATACTTCTTTTCTCGGAATATTCAAGTATGTTTGAAAGCACTGCAGTTCCCATTTTTTTTTTTTTTCGAAACGACCTGACACGAAATTACCATAACATATGTTATATTATTTTATAATGTTTCCGATATAGGACTAAACATCCAGTGACAATGCTACTGTGTATGCGGATGATCGTGTAGTTTTGCACAACCGATGTAAGTGGACTTTTGTGACAAGAACAAATACAAAAATTATTGATGGGGCCAGCGAAACTTGCTACCACCACAAGCATCTTAACAATGTAGGTCATGAAGTAATAAAGACCTTAGAATGGATAAATACTCAAATGTATGCCCTAGTGTGTATGCTTAATGCATTAATAAATCTGATTAAAAAAAAAAAAAGACCGGATTTATGTGAGATCAAAATTATCACCCACTGCATTATCCAGTGCTTGTACCACCGTCTTTGTTTTTGTTCGGAGACGTAATGAGGTGAATGTTATTGAAAAAGCAAAAAATCTTGTAGGCAACGTTACTATAGAACCTGGATCCTCATTTGATGACAGTTACATAAAGTTATGCAAGAGACAACATTTGCTGAAGGCCTGTGACATGAGGATACTGATTTTTCCATTGTTCAGATGCTAAGTCCAAGTATCTCCTTAGGAGAAGCGCCATAAGAATACCGCAAAAATCTCAGAATCGCAGCCAATTCAGAACACGGGTGGCCAGTGCAAAAAGTAAGAAGCATACTTGGAGAAGATATGCCAGGTGGGCAATAACGATGATCCTTCAAAAAGCAATCAACTATATTATATTTACCTTCAGCAAATATTCCTGGTTTTCGAACTGTGGAGAAATAAAAAAAATAAAAAAAGATTAATGTTAAAAAAAGAGCCATTATACATGCCGGTATTATTTTCTGTTTCATTAAAAAATTTTTTTTTAATTTGTGCTGCCAGTTTTCTTCTTTTCATAAAGCGAATATTTGTGAATTTTTTGCAGAACAACGAGAACATTCGGCCGGAGATTACAATCACGAAAAAGACACACACACACACAAGGAATAAGAAGATGTAAACGAGGATGAAATACTACATCGGTTAGACGCACATTGTCGTGACCGGAATTTCTACACTCTGTTGAAGATAAAAAGATATAGACAAGCCAGTCAGCACGGAATATGATTATTTAACGTTTCCGTTTAAACCATACAGAAATCTCAAGATTACCTACTTTAGGTGCGTATCATTTTTTTTTAAAGAAGACGTTGTGGAACCAATCCTAACATCTTTGGCTGTTGTGATTTCACTAAACAATTTTACGTTCATTAGCTCGACATTGCCACCAAACTGTTGGCTCTCGGTACCACTGTTGAAACCAACGCAAGGCGGTCTGCTGCCAATCGCCAGCAGCTGAGATCGCACCCAGCATCTCGGAATTACGAGGCGTATTATCTGTGCCCAGGGTAGAGACACCGACTTACCTGCATTAGGTATCTTATCCCAAGTAATAGTTAATTTTTAAAGTTCTGAATGTATGTATGCCAGTTGTACCCCACCACGACGTCAAACAAAGCGATAAACACCTGGTGACACAAAGTGCCACTATGCGGATGAGGATCACCCTTGGAGAGGTCCCAGAAACCCCTTTCAGCCGTTAGGCCATATTTATGGCCCGACTATATTTAGGGCCCCCGGCAAAAACCAGGGTGGGGCTTCCAATAACGTAAAATTGCATCCCACATGGGAACGACATTGTTAAGAACACTTCTGAATGTCTTATTACCACACATAAACAGAAATCTAAGACTAAGAAACTGTGTCATTCAAACAAAAGCCTCACTTACCCCTAATCTTGTTTTATGCGCAATGGTTCCTACTGTGCCATACTTATACCCATTCTGATCGAGCATACTCTGCAGGGAATCGAACGGAAGCGTATCTAAGTTGACCGTCAGGAAAGCGATGAGGTTACCGCTGTAGGTCGAGGCCACGATCACAGAAAACATCAGCCAGAAGCTAACGAGGGTGAGTCCAGTTGTGGACGTAGGCAGCTCCTCGCCGCCTGCATGTGTAATGGTGAACAGATTTGAAAAATAAGAACTTAACGGACCCTTTCACATATTCTCACATATAAAATATGATTGTGGGTCCATGCTGTATACGCTAATCAAAACATGTAATTAACGGAAACTTTCACAAATTCTCAAATAACAAATATAGGTTCTTTCGTAAAAAGTCCCCAGGTGACGTCACGGGGACAGTCCAATATTTTATAAGGTGGTACGACCGGGTTTTCCGGCTTTGCGGTGCGTTTAACTACACGAAAACACCTACTATTAAAACTAACCCCAACCCACCTACGTCTCTGGAGAGAGTGTAACCTAGGTCCCACGACTGCATGGGGAGACTTATTACGAAAGCACCGAAATTACGTGTTGGCTCATGCTGTATACGCTAATCAAAACAAGTAATAAACGAACCCTTTCACGTATTCTTACATAAGAAATATGCTTGTTGGTCAATACTGTATACCCTAATCAAAACAAGCACTTAACGGACCCTTTCACATATTCTAACATAAGAAATATGCTTGTTGGCCCATGCTGTATACGCTAATCATTTTCAAGTAATTAACGAAAACTTCCACATATTCTCACATGGGAAATATGTTTGTTGGCCCATGTTGTAAATGCTAATCAAAGCAAGTAATTAAGGGAAAATTTCACATATTTCCACATAAGAAATATACTTGTTAGCCTATAGTGTATATGCTATCGACACGGGGTGAGTGATATGGTCACATTTTTTTCATGGGCTATGTTCTGGTACTCATAAAGGTTTGAGTTATACGAGAGCCTTGGCCAATAAATCAGATCCGTACTTGCTTACTTCCGGTTTGCAGGCAAACGTCTGCGAGTTCATACAATTAGAAATAGTTCATGCTGTAGGAATTTGGTAGTCATCTGTAGCCTCCAGCTTCTGTCTCGTGTACTTTGTGCTTCTAGTCAGTTCTGACACAGATGATATTCCATGTTATGACGTCAAATTGCCCAATATCTTCTCTCTTATATATATGTAACATAATTTGTTAAATTTATTAATACATTTCTTTTTCTTATAATACGACAGTACATGTCTCTTTTAACTATTTCCTGTTCACAGCTATGTCTCTCATGTACTGCCATTTATTTTTCTTTGCATTTATTCTCACCGCACATTGCCGTTTCGGTTAATGCAAACAGTGTCCTTCCTTGATGGGTGGGTTGTTGTAACTAGTGGGCCTGTAGTGGCATCCCCTGCTAGACACAGCGACAGTTATGTTCTGAGAACAAAATGCTCACTAACTTTTTCAGTCAGCTGCTTGCTTTGATCCTAAACGTTGCTAAATATTGTTCCTTACAACTCCTGTTGGTGGTTTAACCGTATTTGGCGACCCATATATCATATAGACCTATATAGTCTGTGACAAATTAGGTTTATTAGTGTTTGAAAAAAAACACAAAAATTGTCAAATGTTATGCCTTCTCAACTAACTCTGTTGAATGGTCAGAGACTTGGAAAATTAGGAAGCAATTAGAAAATCCTACTGAATCTGGAAAAATGGATAGACAGAAGAACATGTCTTTTTGATGGAATCAAAACCAGAGAATTACAGCGGACCTCAAGAGATCTGGAACAGACCTGCTGAAGGAAATGAAACAACCACAAAATGAAATATTACAACTATTTTTTTTTAAAGACATCAAAAATGTGTGAATTTATGAAGTTAACTTTCGCACCTTCTTTACCTTAGTCATTTTGCTCCACAATTATTGTAGCTCGAGAGCGAGACGGCAGATTACATATTCTCACCTATACATATCAATGAGAAGCGGGGATACTAGATTCATATTTGTATAGACTAACAGCACTCTATAAGTGATATGGTCAACGTCACAAAAACCATTTGTATTTCCTAGGAATTTACCCGGTACCCTTTTAAGGCTGCAATGACCTTGGAGCTAAGGTCGTTTCTGAAAACAACCGACTCGATGCGAATTCGAACCCAAGACCTTCGGGTCTGCAGGCGAGTGTCTAGTTGGTGCGTCGTCGTGGCTGCATCTTCAGGCAACAAAATCCAAGACACAAGACGATCAGAAAAAGTGGGTGGAGGGAGAGATCAGCCTTTTGTGCCCGCTAACCCACTAAGCCTCATGGCCTTTGAGAGCGACTCACTCACGGACTCCGAAGAGCTGGGGAAATATACGCACAGGTGCTTCCCTGAGCTTTCTCGTGTTCCCAGAACATATGGGCCAGTCGGACTCGAGCGATTTTAATTGCGCCCATTATGCCAGATAACTAGGCGTGCACTGGTAGTAGCTGGAAAAAAAAAGATTGATTACTGTGGTAAAAGAAAACACTTTTAATTTGATTTATTGCATGCACATTGTGAAATTGTTCAGATATCCCTTTATTTTTACATTTCATTGCCATCTACCATTCTTTGTGCCCTACCACCTACGCGTAAAATTATTTCTAAACATCGTAATCTAACTTATAGGACACACGGTTTGATAGGTTCAAGTTGATTTGCCACCATAGATTCCAGAAAAGGTTGAAAACCACTGATCTAGTGTGTTCTTGGTGTCAACTTTATTCTTTCGCAAAAATGAGTGCAGTACGTGTATTATAGGTTTAATTATAATACGTATATAATACAGTTTGGTTGTCAAACTGAGAGAGGTCGAGTCGTATAGGATAATCCTGTCGCGATTAGATCGGTTCTCTACTTGAAACAGTCTGTAAAACTGTCAGCAGTGTGGACTTACACACCCGAGTCACAGACTAACAGAAGATTGTGGAGAGCATCATCACCTTGTGTCAGAAGAGAGCCGAACAAATAACAGATGGAATCGATGAAATTGTCAAATGCACTTTTCTGTGAGTTGGCCTGATAGTAAGGGTTCCGCCGCTCCAGTATCGTAATGAGTATTGCTACGCTAATCATGGAAATCCAGATGGTCAGATGTACCTGTGTGTAGACAACAGATACAATTAATGTAATGAAACATGCTGACAAAAAGGTTCGCAATAGCATATCTGCAATAATACCAACACGGATATGTCTAAGCCTGTGACATATCCCGCTTGCCTGCTTTATTCACACACAAAATATAAATAAAGTACATAACAGACACACAGAAATTGTCCCAACAAGTAGACGGATGGGGTAACAAGCAGTTGGAATGACAAGCGAGCGGACGGTTAGTTGGTTAATGGGGAAGACTGACCTTTAAAAACGGTCCATTTTATCACGCTTCTACATAGCTCACTACAGGGGAAGAGATAGAACTAGAAAGACGTGGGTCAAAATTCTTACAAGTTGAAAAAAAAATTGCCTTGAAAATGTTGTCAAGTGCAGTAAAAAAAAAAAGTTTACAAGTTGATTAAAGTTAAATAAGTTCAAAGTTGATAAATGAAGAAAAAGTTTACAAGTTGATCAAAGTTAAATAAATTCAAAGTTGATCAATGTAGAAAAAGTTTACAAGTTGATTAAAGTTAAATAAGTTCAAAGGTGATCAATGTAGAAAAAGTTTACAAGTTGATTAAAGTTAAATAAGTTCAAAGTTGATCAATGTAGAAAAAGTTTACAAGTTCACCACCAGTGAAACATTTGTCAAGGTAAACGACAATCAAAATACTGTAAAGAAAATATGTGTTTGGGCCGCTAAATCAAACTTGAAATCTGACAAGTTTATCAGCGTTGAAAAACATTTTTTAGTTGAACGTCTGTAAAAAGAAGATTAAAAAAAACTATGGTGACAAGCTGATGTCCGTCAGTGCAAACGTTCTGATCAGTTGAATAAAAATTGAAATCTTTGAAACGTTGAATGCTGTGAAAGGTTGACAATTTGACCAACCATGGAAACAAAACTTTACAAGTTGATCATGTTGGAACGATGTCCATCAGTAAGAAAAATGTTGACTCGTTGCAAGAAAAGTGAAAGAGCTACCAAGCTACTTGGAGTCACATAGTGAAAATAGTGCACAAGTTGACATGTTGACTTATCGTGAAAAAAAAATGTTCAAGTTGCCGGTACCAAAAATGTTTACATGTCTACCACTGGTGAGAAAAGTTGTCGAGTTGATCACGTTGAAATGAAATGCAGGAATCTCGCGCGCGAACGAAATGGGATGACTTTCGTTCATGATTATTTCCGTTTCTTTTTTTTTACTATTTAAAAAAAAATGTTAGGGTACTCAAATAATCATCGAATCCCACAACCTTTGCTAGTAATATTTGCTTCAGGACTTCCTTCAACTTTTAATGGAGATTATAAAACAGTTTCATTTAAGTTGAGATGAAAAATTTCAACAACAACAACAAAAAAAAAAAAAAATACGTACCGACCTATTGGCATAAAGGTGTAAAGTATGAAGCCTTCCCACATTGAATGTCACGGCATATTTAGTTTGGTCTATATAGTTCTCTTCCATTCCTCTTTTCTTTCCAAAATTCCCAAAACCTTCTAGAAATTACTAGTAGTCTGTTGCGACATTAGTGACCTATCTTGCTATCCGAGATTTAAAAAAAAAAAAAAGGGGGGGGGGGGGGTTGGCATGTAATTTCAGTGTATTAAATCCGATCTACTTTTCAAGGAACCACACATACCAACAATACCTCAGCGCTTTCTGAAAGTTTAGCTCCCTCGAATAGCCACTAAAACGTGTTGACAGTAAAATGCAAAGCTTGAACAATGGTATATTGACCTGCCACTTAAACGGGCGTATCAAAGTGAGCCACTTGGAGCTATTAGGGTCCTGTCGTTTAAATACCACTGTTGTGTAATCGGTGAAGAACGGGTATGCGAAGTCAATGACATTATCCCTTTCGCCATCCATTGCCAGCGGAGCCACCACCATGTCCACCTCCTGGAAAACAAACAGTTAAGGAAAATCAAATAATGAAGACGTCAAACAAGTTGAGGTGAATCAAGAACAGACATCACAACACTCAGAGATTTCCCATACTTGCTCCATCACCTTCTACAGCAGCCAGTAAAGAGTTTCAGTTCCCATGGTCGCAGCCGCAATCTGATTAAATGTCGACATTAAACAACATATTGTTTAATTTATTCTCAGTATAATTCCAGTCATCGCTAGTTACATACTAAATAAGTTACGTAAACATTCAATGTGGCTTAAAGGGAAAATTATTTCAACCGAAATCTTACAGCCCACGATTACAAAGTATGTCTCACCCCGTGAGACTAGGATTACCGATGTTATATTTCACAAAAAGATTTATTGTAAGGCTTCACTTTTATTGACGTATTCTGAGATATAGTATTTGAATTAGAGTCTGTGCCTTATGGCTTAAGAGTGCTGTTCATAATTCTGAAATACTCAGTTATATTCAGCTTCATGCACTTTAACAGCAGGCGGTTTCACGTAGATTTCGATAATACCGTGAAATCTCGCTAACACGAACTCGCTTTAGACAAACACCCAGTTAACATAAGCAACATTTTGGTCCCAGCTGGGATTTAAAGAACAATTAGTAATACATATGTTAGTCCTCCAATAGCATTATTTCTGTTTAATCTGGAATCTTAATTGTTCTTTCCCTTGGAATCTGAGTTAATAAGCTTTTAATGTAAAATAGAGCGTTAGCTGTTTACGGGGAAATCATAAATCTGTGAAAATAACTTGCCTAGTAATACAACCAATAGCCAACAACTGCTGCGGTCAGTTTGCAACGGTTTGTAAAAACTAAACAACTAGCTATATTGCTTGTCCCTTTTCATTTAAGTTTTAAAAAAAGCGAAACTTTTTAAAATTTTTATACTAAGATAAAAATGTATACTTGTTACCCCCTAAATAACGTCCTAGCAGTATCGTCCCCCTTATATATATATATATATATATATATATATATATATATATATATATATATATATATATATATATATATATATATATATATATATATGTGTGTGTGTGTGTGTCTGTGTGTGTCTGTGTCTGTCTGTGTGTGTGTCTGTGTCTGTCTGTGTGTGTGTGTGTGTGTGTGTGTGTGTGTGTGTGTGTGTGTGTGTGTCTGTGTCTGTCTGTGTGTCTGTGTCTGTCTGTCTGTGTGTGTGTGTGTCTGTGTCTGTCTGTGTGTGTGTCTGTGTCTCTCTGTGTGTGTGTCTGTGTCTGTCTGTGTGTGTGTCTGTGCCTGTCTGTGTGTGTGTCTGTGTGTGTGTGTGTGTGTGTCTGTGTCTGTCTGTGTGTGTGTCTGTGTCTGTCTGTGTCTGTGTGTGTGTGTGTGTGTGAGTGTGAGTGTGTGTGTGTGTGTGTGTGTGTGTGTATAAATAATCCTTCATTCTAATGATATTGCTCACTACATTCAGAGGAAGGACATGACGGACGTATAACCAGATTGTGACCGGTACCATCGGTATTGGAACTCTAAGCTGGCTGCTGAAGATGAGGAAAGAGCATGTATGGGAATGCACTGAGTGCTGTGATGTCAATCCTGACTCAACTCAATTCAACTCATAATAATATCCTGATAGTAATAATCATTAATGGTATTCGGAAGATTATCTCTAATTGATTTTCTTTCTCGTTTATTGTGATCACTTTGTGCAATCAATATCTGCAAAAAAATGCTCCCTCTATAACTTTGTCTATTGTCATAGGCAAATCGTTATCATACTGGAACACACAGTGAATGCTAGATATGTCCTGGGAAGTATCTGCTGCCTATGTTGTGTTGCAATCTTCCATATATTTTATAGACGTGAAAAAGTAGGGATTTACAAGTTACCAGGGTAATAACGTGACTGATTTTGAATTTCCCGCGGGTGGATGTGAAGCAATCAAAACACTGAAATGCGAATTAGGGCCTTCTTTTCATGTAATAAGCGATACAAATGGTTACACATTACAGGAAAACAAAGACTTTTTAGAAAGATGGAGAGAATACTGTAGAGAAATGTATGAACATCTGACAATTAATTCAAAAACAACCTAGGAAAGTTATGAAAAAGAACCAGAGCATTTAATGGGTAAGGTACGATCAGCAATACACAGCCTGAAAAAATGAAAGTCACAAGGCTGCGACGAAATACCAGCAGAACTAATTCAAGCAGGAGGAGAGGCCAGAGTCAAAATCTACGACGCACTGTGAACGAAGATCTGGAACAATGGCATTTGGCCTACAGCGTGGAAAAAAACAATCTATATCCCTCTCCCACAGAAATAAAATCTGAAACTATGCTCCAAATACCATACTAAATCCTCTTACGAAATATCAAGAAGAGGATTGAAAAGAAATTACAATATGAGCTACATAAAGCACAAGCAAGTTTCAGACAGGGTAGAGGAACTAGGGATCACATCTTTAAAATACAAATAATTTTTGAAAATTGTAGAGAGTACAACATGGATCTTCATGCTTGTTTAACTGATTATAGCAAGGCATTTGATTGTGCCCAACATCAGAAACTGTGGACTATTATGAGAACTATAGGGTTTCCAGAGCATTTGGTGCATTTAAATGAAAATCTTTATCATGAACAACAAGCAGCCTGGTGAAACATCGGATTGGTTCGAGGGGAAAAAGGGAGTGAGGCAGAGGTACGTTCTCTCACCATACCTTTTCAATATATACACAGAAAATATAATGAGAAATGTCATAAATGACCAGACTTGTTACAGTTATAATCCGCTCAAAATTGGTGACAATCCTATTCCGGAACTTCGCTGCGCAGATGACACAGTCCTCCTTTCGAAAAGTGTAAAGGGAGTAAGTTTAATATTGTCTGTCCAAAAGCACAGTGAAGATCAAAATCTGTTCTTGAATTAAAAATAAACGAAAATAATGTCCACAGATAAAACTGGTCGTCACCCAAAAATGATGAAGAAATTAAAAATGTCACAAACTTTTAATATCTAGGCTCTATAATAAATAGCAATAGGGACTGTTTGACAAAAATTAAAATAAGAATGGCCATAGCAATGCAAAGATTAAACAGCATTAAAAGTGTATGGTTATTCTCTTAAGAAAGAGAATAGGGGCTTTTGAGCTGAAATGCTATAGAAAGATTCTCAGAATATCTTGGACAAAGAAGAAGAGAAATGCTGACATCTTGAAAGATTCTAACATCAAGGAATATTGGCTAATTAACGGCACCTTGTCTCGGAAGCTGAAATATTTTGATCATATTAAGCGCCACATAGGATTGGAACAAATAACAGCAGATGGCACGGTACCAGGAAGGAGGGACAGGGGTCGACCAACACGAAGATAGGCACAGGATATAAGTGACTCCTTTAGTATGAAAGCACATTAGGCGGGAGAGCTGGCGAGAGACCGAGTTTCTTTCAGGCAGACCGTGATGAGAGCGACGTTCTTTAAAGGACCTGATGCACGAGGATGAGATGTATAGCCACTCTACAATGTGGTATATGCATTTCAGCAAGAAAAGATTTCATTTTGTGCTTCATTATATTTTGATTTAACTCTGTAGTAACGCACATGACGCGCTACAGCAAAATGTGCCAGGCAATACACTATGCAATGTATTGTTTGTGTCCGCATTATTGAAATTTACAATGGGAAAAATACATTGTTTTGAATTTTACAATACGTCCGGCGTGCCTAAGGCATGCAAATTATCTTTTATATTTTAAATTTGCTGTTCTGTAAAACAAAAATATAACTGATTGTCAATAACATGCTACATTCGTGCCAGATCTCATAACGATAAAACAAACAATGGACTAGGTCATAACGATAAAACAAACAATGGACGTAGGAAAACGACGTAATACAGGTTAAGTTAACTAAAGAGTGAAGAAATGTCTAGGCTAGGTCATTTAACACCAGTGTAAGATTTTCATTAATAAGATAGCTAAAAACTCTCTAAAATATCTATCAATGGGAAACAGTGATTAACAAATTAAAATATGTTGACAAATTCTAGAAGTTTGAATCACTGACCTGTCTTTGAAGTTGTCCGACCAGTCCAGTAAATAACGTGGAATCATTTCTCAATGGTTTTCCCCATTCTCCGTCTTTAGGCTCTATAATCTCTGCTCTAGAAATGACATTAACCTATTAAATTATGTGTACCTAACATGCACTATATTATTTTGCAATATAAAAATTGAGATGGGTTTGTTCATAGTTTTGATGCTCGCTTTTGACTGTACAGCCCTAGTCACTCTCATCACGCCAACAATATGCAATTTTAGAAAGTTAGAAACTGACGGTAAGCTATCTTTGATGTCCGGGGAATGGATACGCGGTCAAGCCATCAGGGACAAGAGTGGATACCCAGAAGATCTGTATGCGCGTTGTGCATATTAAACTTTCAGCAGCCCTTGACAATCGAACGGTGAGACTAAAAAGGCGGCTTTCGCAAATATATTATTAAATATGGTAAGATTCTTCATGTCTTTTTTCTCCCAATTCTCTTGTCGAAATGAGGTGCCCACAGTAAGGCTATGCGAATATGACAAGATAGAAAAGAAGATAGGAAGAAGATAGGAAAATATAAAGTAAAAATCAGCTTACATATCCATTTACAATAAGCATAGGACGTTGCGGCGATTAGCCTTTATCAGCGGAACAATGACAAGAAACAAAATATAAGTTTACATATGTCAAAACACATGTAATCCTCCATTTCAGATCAAATCCCTGGCCAATTCACACAAGGCGTTCTATACCCTCTGTTTTTCATACATGTCGCCCCATGTCCTCTCATCTTTACAACTCCAAAATCTAGTTACCTTCTCCGATTCGATCTCCCCTTTCCCCCCCCCCCCCACCTCCCTTTCCCATCAACTTGTCCCAGTCAGTCTAGTTTTGCATAATCCTATATTGTTTCATTTATTTTACCACCTCTGATACTCACTGCATATAAAGCTCTGCGTGACCTAAGAGTAAAGCTAGGTGAAGCACGTCTATGACGTCTGATATGTCAAGACAAGAGACACTACAAAGACTGTTCATTGAAACAATACGCAGAGTTACCTTGGAGTAGCTGCTGCATCGGAAGACTGAGCAATATGCAGTGATGTCGATTTTTAACATAACGTATGAAATTCTAACATTCAATTGCATATTCTGGAGATTACCCCAGCTGAAGGGAGATGAATCGGCAGTCATGATTGCGGCTTTCTCTGAACCGTGTAATTATTCTTGCACCTTCTATTACAAAAGACTTTTCTCTCTCTCTCTCTCTCTCTCTCTCTCTCTCTCTCTCTCTCTCTCTCTCTCTCTCTCTCTCTCTCTCTCTCTCTCTCTCACTCACTCTCTGTCTCTCTTATCTGACAGAGCATATTGTATTCCTGTTTAGACTTGTTTATGGTCAGTTGGTTTCAGTGGTTATTGTTTTTACGAAAGGAAGTAGCCAACCTTAAAGCTGGACCCTAGACCTGGTCGTCTTTAAGACCGTATGCAAAAATTCGTTTGAACCGTACGAGAGTTTTCGAGATATTTGTTAAAGTTTGGTGACATGACTTTGACTTTTGTAATGGACTATGAAAATGCAAGATAATAAAACAGGAACTGGGAGTTTCGCTGGCTGGACATTTCCCCTGCCGGTCTTGTGTTCGAATTTTCGCTGAATGGGATTTTTGTTTTTGTTTTTTAATGGCTTTGCCTCGTAGGTTGACTCAGTATGAAATAGTAAAGTCTTTGAAAACAGAGCCAAAAGGCGTAATCTTGTCAATTCAAATATGTTTAGCATCATGTGCCTGATCCTGTGTGATTTTCGAGGGTCCATTTGGAGAGTCGGTGTGGGAGAGGGAGTGTAGACCCACTGTCCTCTAACAAGCATGTCGTAAAAGGAGTCTGATTATGGTTGTTTATGGTGTGCAACTGCTTGTAAGGCGAGGATTCAATAGTCTGTAAACCTTACGTTCTTGAAGAAGACCAAAGTTCAGAAATGGACTAACAACCACAACTTTCAGCCGGATTTTAAAGTTGAGGAATGCGAAGACGAAGAAGAAGATATGTCCTGTGTATTCCTGGTGTGAAGAAGATTATTTTTTTATTTTTTCAAATTTCTTTTTCTTGAAATCCATGTTATGTGGCGCTGGTAGTCATGTCTATCCACAACCTTCTGTCTCGTGATTTTCAATCAACTCTGACACAGATGTTCCCAAATGCCATGATGTCAAACTGTCCAGCATCTGTTCTCTCGGTCTCCGGCTACCTCTCCTTTTAACATAGAATATTAATATACTTGTCCGTCTCCAAACATTTTATGGTTTGTCAGTATCAGTTAATACTTACATCCATTTTTTCTTCTGGTAACTTACGTAAAATTCATAACGGTTTCCATCAGTTTCAACATGTCCATACACAGTCCTTCGTAGCCGTTTGCTGACAGCGTAACGAAAGGATACCACTGTAAAATAGACAAATGTAAAACGTTGTCAAATTTTCTGTTTGAAAGTATGTCTAATGTTTATGTTGGAAGTCTTAATTTATGTTCACTTCTTCTTTATTAAGTCTAGGCCGTGTATCGTTGGTAGTCATGTCTATCCACAACTTTCTGTCCCGTACTATGATGTAAAACTGACCAGTGTCCTACTGTCACGATGTACTCCAGTTTTCTCCTTCTCATGACATCATGACATGACTAAAGAGTGAAGGTTATCTCCTTCTGGTGTGGGCAATATGTTCTCTTCGTGAGTCAGTTTTTCTTTCAAGACATCCTTATTACACTTTTTTTTTCTTTCCAAGGTATTCTCATCATTCGTCTATAAAATATTTTGTCAAGTATTCTGGATGCTTGCCACCGGCAATTAGAAGATATAAATACAGAATAGCCCAAGCTAAAGCACTGCAGCATAGGAGAGTAATGTTATCTTTATCATTGTCAGCTGAGTTACTAAGACATTTCCTAATAGTTGTATATAACCTAAAATGTACTGAACTGAAACAGGGACAGTCTGCTTATTAGTAAGAAATTATATGGAAATTACAGATATATGATTTAATAATCGACGTAAAGTGAGACCAAAGAGAATTAAAGAGCCTTATTCAAGCTGGGGAGCACTGTGCATAAAGCTGGGTTTTAAAGTTGAGAAGATCAATTACATTGCAACCCCATATTTTTCGATCTTTCTCCGCAGAACGGCTAATCGTCTGCAGACCGGGGAAGCCGCTCTTGACCATTTCCTTGACTGTAAAACTACATCATCGTGGCTGTTGACTTAAGGGCTCATGGCTTGACCACTTCCTGAAAGCCATTTAAGTTTGTCAATCTTGGAGCCCAGATAAGTTATTACAATCTGCTTTTGTTTGGATTCGAACCCGATATCTTTAGGCTAGCAGACAATCATTTAGCCACTGCGCTCCCATTTCAGAAGAAAGCTTATGAAGATAATTTGTAGGTATACGACAGAGGTTGATTGGTGGCTGCCAGGGTGAGAGAGATAAAGAGAGAGAGAGAGGCAGGAGAGTTGACAAAGCACAGTGCGCGCGCATACACACACACACACGCGCACCGTATTACATGTCTCGTGAACGCTCAACGCAGCAGATATTAGAAAACTCACCTGCACGGTGGAGATTTTCAGCGTTCGATTGTTCAAGGCAAATAGTGTGTTGGGAAACACATCATTGGAGCCCCGCAGCACGACGTCCTGTGTATTGTTTACCATGGCAACCGTATTAAGATATCGGCCTTTCATTCCTCCGAAGTAGAGAGTATTTACTTGAGTATCCGTACAATGAGTAGTCTGAGACTGCAGAACCTTACAGAAATAAAAAAAAACCAAAAAGGAAAGGTGTTTACTTTGGACAGCAATATTTTTCTTACAGCACGCCGCATTTCTCAGATATAAACATAGCAAACATGATTAAAACCTACAGATTACAATGTACAAATTAGAGTGTATATTCATGTTTTGATTTAAAAAAAAAAAAGAGGTGGTAGATATATTAAACTTGTAAGTGAGATATAGTAAAAATGAGGACGAACAAATATCTTTGTTTGGAAACCAAACCTATTGCTAACCAATAATAAAATAAGTAATTTCAACGGTGTCGAAATATAAGACGTTAATGAAGACTGGAGAGTTGAAAAGGCCAGTATCTACTCCCAGGCAGCATTAGAAATAGACTAAATAGAATGACGTTACATGATTTTACCGATAATAAACCAATGGTAATTCACTGAGTTGTGGTAGACACCTGAAACCCAGCGTGACCCAGTCGGCAAGGTACCTGATGATGATGATGTTATAAATACGCTTACCAGACAATTACCTCCATCACGCGTCAACCATCCTTCGTTTTCTTATGGACAGTGTCATATGGTGTTTGTCATTATACAAGTCTGTCGCCTTCTCTCTCTTATGAAATCATTTCTGATTCAAATGATCTTTCATGTCATGAGGCCATATTGTCGAGCAGTCTTTCTCGTTCCCACCTCCCGCGTCTCTCTCTCTCTCTCTCTCTCTCTCTCTCTCTCTCTCTCTCTCTCTCTCTCTCTCTCTCTCTCTCTCTCTCTCTCATAAGGTAACATAAAAATATATGCAGAACATATGGAATAGAAATCACGTATAGAGTATCTAGTACGTATGGGAGCAATCGCAGCAGGAGCAGCTACCAATCATCTATAGAATGGTCGCTCGTCACAAATTGTTTCGGCCCGATAACCTAGACAGTTAATGTCGCCAGACTCCGGTTGTCCTGCTGCATTTAATCGGACAGGAACAAGACGAAGAAACGAGGTCAGACGTGAAAACACAAAGACTCAAAAGAGAATCACAGACTTTCAAACATTGTATACAAAGTCTTTGATTGAAAAACTCCAACTTTGTGCGAGACAAAGTTTGATTTCAGTTCCACATTGCTTGAGACCCAGAGATTATCTTCATTAGACCGCTGAACTTCAGTGAGTTAGTCTAGTAATTATTTAACTTTACGGTACCTGCGTCATAGCGTTAGTCAGGTGCAAAATAACACTTTTGTTGTTAACGTCGGCAACGTGTACCATGAATTCTTTGACGAGCTCTTCCAATTTCTGAAATAGTAAATGATGTATAAGTTGTGTTCAGTTTTCAAGTGGCAAAAACAAAACAATAAACTGTCAATAACTGCCTTTATTACCACTTTTGCGGTGCAGGCAGGGGGTCTTTGAGCCTGAGGATTTACTGCCGCATGGCTAGTGCTGTCGCCACAACTATGCAGGTGAGGATCCAGTTACACCCTCCCCCCCTTACACCCGCCCCGACAGAAAAAATCCCTAGCCTAACCGAGGATTCGAACTCGGGTGTTCCACTTGAGAGTCCAAAGTATCAACCGTTCGGCCGGCCGCTCCTCTTTCAATTGGCTGTACTACGTAATTTAAACTAATATTTTTTCCTTAGGATGATTCATCTTGACACTTAAATATATCTCTATTTTAATTTGCATAAACGGGACAGTGAATGCACTGATCGGGCTGGGAAGCGCCTACTGTACTGGCGTGAATGAATGCCTTGGATATAACTCACTACATTCTGACAAGACATGTGCCTCATATTCTCTCCTCCATTACCTCAAAATCATCAGTATGTACTTTAATTCATTTTGGTATATTCACTTCATATATAGCCAGCTTCTTATATTATCACTATTTTTTAATTGATCAAAATATTTATACTTTCCTTTTATATATTTATCTATTTTGGAGTTTTTACAAATATGGTAGCAAAACCTCTATATCACTAGGTACCTTCGCATTAAAATCGAAGGGGTTGACTTTTGTCTCTATTACTTCATCCGTGATTGTTTATCTTTATTGTGTTTACTGTGCAATTTAGTCTCCTTTGAAACTAAAATATGATGCTTAAACAATTTACCGTCAAAATGTCAGTGAGTTTATTTACGGGCGCTGGTATCTTTTTGAGGTATGGTTAATTCTTTCAGGACGTCATTTTTTCTAGGGTTTTGACAGCATTAATTTTGAGCGGTATCATTTAACTGCAACACGACAAAGCTAAATCTTTCCTGAAGAAAACGTATTGGCTGTATCGGGACATATAATATATCAAATTAAAGATAAATGAATGCAGATTAAATATAAAATATATAAATGTCCGTAAACAACAAAATATTATAACAATCAAACAACATGCAAGGATGTTAGACACATATGAAAATTATTGACATAAAACTGTTGTGCTTACCTTATTTTTTACTTGTTCAACAATACTGCTATCCAATTCTAAGATGCACATGCCTTTTCTGTTCAATTATGTATTAGCTAGTCTTTATTTGGTTAATTTAAATGCTTTTGATGTTACGATTATCTTTGTATGACATGTAAATTTTCACAACAACTGAAAATCGGAAAAATATTGATCTGATTAAAATATTTTGTGAAATTTTCATATATTCTGTAACGTTAATGAATTTGCATGTATTACTTCTCATCTTTAGAAAAGTGGATATACAGAAGAATAGATCATATCTCAAGGAAGCAAACACAACAAAGAACAGGGTTCTGAAGAGAATCGGAATTAAAATGGAGTTGTTCAAATAAATATAGCAGAGAATTTATCAATTCACATCTGTTAGTATTAACAGGCAACGATTACACTGAAAGGGTATCATGTGAAATTATCCTCCTCGTTAAGAGTATGCGTGAGCAGCTAGCATAGTCATTCTAGTAACAGGCAGCATTCAGACGCTACAATCTTTTCATGGGTGGCACATGAATGCAGCGATTGTTTTTTTCGCAGTTTTCACGACGTTAACCTGGTGGCGTATTTGCAATAAATACTAAACAGTAATTTAAATAGCACAATAATGCTAATCGACTTTGGCAAGGAATGGGGCGATTACAGCCGTTAAATGCACACCTCGCCATTTTAGAACCTATTAAAAAAATAATTTATATATTTGCACATATAAAAACTGTCTTTTTCTCTATGTTAGATCTTTATCATCAAACTGGCACCGCGAATAACATGCATGAGATAGACCAAAGGGGATGGATTGTATACCATCCACAATGGATTGAACAGAGTCGAGTGGAATGGGGAAATAGCCTGGGGGACTCATTGGGTGCGTAAACCAGCAGTGTCGTGTGATGATTATTATATTGTTCCCCCTCTTTAGAGTTCAGGAAGCTGGTCTCGAGCAGAGAGTTTTGAATGTCTATCCAGGCACCTTTCTTGGATACTAGATTGTTGGGAGAAGAATCTAGGTGATGTCAATGCAGAGGCCCAAGAGCCTATAGGTGAAAATTCGGATGAGGTGAATGTACTGATCTACAGAGATGGATCTGTTGTGCGAGGACAAAAGTGCATGGCATTTACTGCGTGCTCGGCAGGCAGAAGAGTCTGAAGGTCAGTGGTACCTTCTGTGTGACTACTAGCAGCATAACAATGGAGGTGGTGGCGGTAACACGAGCTTTCATGTAGCTAGCATCGCAAGGTTATTCTCACGTGTGCGTGCTGAATGATTCCATGAACAAGATCCGGCGGATCGAGGCAGGCTGTGTACACAGACCGAGGATCGAGTCATTGCAAAACTCCATTGTCCGTGGAGTCTTTCTCTCAGGGCATGCGGATGTTGTTAGCAATGAAAGAGCCGAAATATTAGCTGGCTCTGTCGTAGTTGCATAGGGCAGGCCCATGGATCATGCAGACATTGGTAATGCCATTAGAGAAGCAGGACAATCGAATGATTTTGGGAGCAAGACATCCACATCTTTGCTAAGAGTGCATGAATTGGGAGTAAAGATCGGCGCAGCCAGGCACGAGTAGCACACCGGACGCACGAGAGGTCTTGTCAACCAACATAGGAATGTGACCAATAACCGCTGGACGCTGATATTTATGTTAAAGGGGGAATCTGAGCACCTATGGACATGTCCAAATCATAACTTATAACTAGATTGCATTAATGTCTTAGTCTCTTGGTGGGTTTTCAATATTCGACTGTACAATGTTGCTGTCGCTTCTGGCAAATCTGTCCGCTTTTTCCTTGTAAGGCAATGAAAGATGGGATATTGACTGCATAATAGCTTTCATAAAGGCAACCATCCTCCTGATAAAAGTTTTCTGGCAGAAGGATCGAAAAAGGAGAAGAAGAAGAAGATTATTATAATCTCAAATGTTCCAACATACTCACATGACTGATGTTTAACTGATCCTGCTTATACTGGGTATATCTGGAGCTGACCACCGCTACATTGTCCAGGTAATTAATATCCTCTAGGAAGTTCGTTAACTCATCGCTAACGTTTCTCTCAGTTGGCAGAGCAATTAGCCAGCGGGAACGAAAGTTTAAAGCAGAACTTCTGTTTCGTTCCATGTCAAATATGTTAGCCTGTGATATGTCGAGAAAGAAAAGTAAATGTTATACTAGAAGAAAAAAAGTATGACTTTTTCTTTATAAATAGGGTGCCTGTACTCACCAAAAATTGTGACTCGCAATAAAGTATAACAGTAACAGCGAAGACAGATGCTTAAAAGAAAAGTTCCTGAACTGTATACCTCAAATTAAAAACATAGAAAGTTAGAAGTGATAAAGTAAACTGTCGTGGATACTCTCTAATTAATATGAAAAAGTAATAGCCACACTTAAATAAAAATCATCATCATCATCAATTTACAGGTCTTATACAAGTCACTCTCTTCACACACGCCTAAAAGTATCTCTTTATTTAGCAAATTATCCAGCCCTCTGTGCTTTCAAAGCCAGTGTACTTCAAAATCCTTTATCCACCTTAACAGTAATCTGTTTCTGCATCGTTTTACTGAAATTGTACCCTCCATCCCGCTTTTTCCCCAGGCCATCATTGACGTTTAACACTGGGCAAAAAAAAGTCTTTTTTTCGGGACAAGATGCTGTTTATGAGCCAATTCTCTTTGAATTTATGATCATACAGAATGTCGGCGATTTTCTTCTCCTTCGTCTATGGTATTATAGTCCGTTCCAAAATTCGCACCGAAATAAAAAAAATCTGTAACTTAGTAATCGTTCAATGTAAATTGTTGACATTTGGATTGCAACCTGTATACAGTAATGTCCTTGTAGGAAAATAATTATAATGAAAAAAAACGTCTGGTTTTCATTTTCCTTTATTCATGGTATATGAGATACAGACATCGATTCAAAGCATACAGTTAGCATGTTTACAGTAAATGGCTTGAGGTGCAGTATGCAAAACATCAAATCGCCCGTGTGTTGGAGGTTATCTGTGAAAAACGAAGGCGAGCTTATTCTGAAAAGTGAAGCCATAAAACGTGTTGATTAACTCCTATAAAGTAAGTGATTTAAGTCTGTCACTGTTTATTCTTTTTTCTTTCAAGCATACACACATTATTAGTCAGACAAAGATCAAATTCCTTAGTCTCGCCGCTGTAAGAAAACAGCAACCTGGCCAAAGGCTAGTCTAGTGTGGGTATAGGAGAGCTAGCATGATGTTAGTGAAAATTTCATGTCTGAACCTAGTTGACCTAGACATGAACCTGAGTTCACTGCGATGGGCAGAAGACAGTGGGAACTTATGCCCGACTGAATGTTTCGCTTGCGAAGTCACGAGTATCCCAAGAACACTCGACTGAACTGATGACTGCGATAAAACCAGCAGGCAACTAGAAATTGGGAGGGTTGTTTCCAGAACATGCGACCGTAGAGATATTGTTGTAGCTCAACTGTTAGATTGTAATATTTGTTAATATATTATGCAGAAGCTACAGTAACCGAAAGTATGTGTTACTATGTGTCGTTAGACAGTAGCAGCAGTACTCTTGTAACATGCCGCGTCCGACAGAGGTTTGTTTTGTGTGTAGCTTGTTACCTGGGTAGCTGGTTAGGTATTATCTTCAGTCTGACAGCTAAGGATGGTTTTTGTTTATTGTTGTGATTTCATCTGTCCTTACTCACTTTTCCCACCCTCAGCAGACGACTCGTATTCCTGGTGTGGAGTTCAATTACAAAGGAAAGAGCTGTACGGGAGCGGCGTGGGTTCGAACCCGGTTACTATCCAAGGGGACATGATAGAAGTGAGAGGTTATTCGTAAAGCCCTCACGGCCTTTGTTTAGGATAGAGGTACCCACGACTCCTGACTCGAACTGCCATTTGTTAAACTGTTCTGTACCTTAAAGATTGCTGTGTGCTCTGCAGGTGTTTGTATTTAGTGTGTTAAGGATAGGTTTATCTGCCACGAGCCTACAACACAAGCCAACTGTCGGTACAGCAGACATATAGTACCTGACAGGAGCTAAATTATTAAAGTTTAGTTAGAGTGTGGGCCATACGTACCACGGAGAGAATATTTCTGATGTTGATTAGACTACACAACACGACAATATTGATGCTGTCGTCTGCTGAAATACTGTCGTGTATAGACCTAAGCAGTCTAAGTATATCTTCTTCCTCTTCTGCCTTTTGGTGGTACTTTGATTCAGCATAATGTCTTAGAGTTGACTGTGAACTGTCAGGGCGTGGTGGTAACCTGAATTTATTCTCAATCAGGTTAATGACAAACTGGCAACTGTCGAAGCTAGCGATAACTTCTGCAGCTTGTTGCTCTGTTTGGGGAGAAAAATGCAAATGATGTAACTGATACAGCTGGGTAACATAATTATTCATTTAGCATATTCTTAAAATGCATGCAGTTTTTTTTTTAATTTAGAAGAGAATACAAAATATACAACTTTTTTAGGTACATTTGTACACAATGTATAGAACTCTTCACTGATAAAAGAAATTATGATCACTGCCTTGAAAACTTCGATTTACAGATAAAGACGAAAGGATCGATTTATATTTACATGGTTCCCATATATCTAGCTCGACCACTTTGGCTTTCATTTAAACGTATACATATTTATAAATTATGTTTTTTAATCCTAGGTATTATATTCTAGGATTCCTTATGTCAACTGTGTAGTATTTTTACATTCTTTCTTCACCAACTCCTCCAGGAGTGCAATATGACAGTCTAACACACAATGACTCAAACCGCTATTTTTCTTATGCCAATCCAACGTGAGCGGATTCTAGATTTAACAGTATGAAACAGTTTTTAAAAAAAACCATACGGATGTACCAAGTTACCTGAAGTCCCACTTGGATAGGAGAAACTAATGAGATGTAAAGTATTTTTTGCCATAATAACCTGTCTAACAATCAAACTCTTATATAGGATATTGCTAAAAATGAAATGTTTAAAGGCAATCTCAACACAAAACATGTAATTGCACCGTAAACGTACCATTTATTGCATCATATATCACAAAAATATTCTGCCACTTCAGATGGCGGATCAGTGCTTCCAGGCCTTCTGCAGGGTCTGACCACCCCACACACTTGCTGATATCAACTTCGGGTGGTTTCTCCTCAAACTCCTCCAGAGTCAGAAATCCCTCGCAACAATCATCCTCAGGTTCCGACACTGGTTCCTCTTCATGCAGCCAGAATATCTCGGGAAGAACAAGGTACGGACAATCAAAAGTTGCGGGTGGAAGAATCGATAATCTTGTCAGATGCTCATCAATGAGAAGTAAGTCGACTTTTCTTCTTCTTGCGGATTTAACTAGAAGGGGAAAAAAGTTTTATATGATCATTTTTAGGACAAGTGAAGTTAATGAGAAGAGGTGAATATTAACTTTAGGTACTACTCACGAACATCACCCAATTCCGTTCGGCTGTGAGATTTCATGGCTGCTCCCACAGGCTGTCCTGTGTTCTAGAGGTGTTATAAGACGCCTTCCTTCGCTATCTATACACACCATGCCGAAAACTGGCTCGCATTCGTTCGAGGAGTTGGACACACCGTGTCCCAGACGAAAGTGCGCAGAATGTTTTTTGGCAATTCTCTTTCTTATGACGACTGTTGTTTGTGAAATATTTTGTTGCTGCGAGTAGCTTAGGCGCTTCGGGCGCCTATGTGCATGGAAGAAGTACGCAGGAGGAAGCGCTGACAAGTAAACATGGCTTTTATGTTTTCTAACTGACTGATGATATGTACTGCTTGATTAAGTAGGAGAGTCGCTGTATCCATGACATCGATTTTGTAGTGTCTCTTTAGTATAAATCGGCTTAAACCGATGACGTAGGTACCGTAACTTCTTGTCATCGTTGGGGGATTTGGTGTGTGTATGTGTGCGGGGGGGGGGGGGGGTTGGGGGGTGGGCATGTTCAAATCAAAAGATGGTTTTTAAAGCTTTCAATTGTTATGTGTGCTAGCTGGTCCTCTAATCTCTACATCTTTCGTTTATCTCTATATAAGCGTTAATCAATACACTCGCGTCTATTTTTCCTGCTATGTCAGTGGTTTCATTTAATAATTTATCAATTAATAGAAGAAAAAGATAAATAGATAAAGAGAGAGAGAGAGGGAGGGGGGGGGGAGAGACATAAGAAGGGGATAACGAAAGAGAAACAGTCGTGGCAATAGAAGAGCTTACTGTAAGAATATAGCTGAAAAATGTTGTTTTCACTGAACCAGCTGACGAACATTGTCACATTCAGGCCATGCTCGCTGACAGTAAAGTTGATACCATCCGATGTATTGTCGCAACTGGTGTCAGCAAGGCAAGAACTGGAAAGCACTGTTTCTAAAAATGAAATGTAAAAAAATTAGTAAACTGTGACTCGATTTATTTAATAATCCCTTTGTAGCCTCACGGTATACATTTATTAGTCTTGTATAGAATTTCAAAGGTGCCTTTAAACTATAAAACAAGTTGTAGTGTCAACATCGCCTTGGAGAAAGTATTACAGCCGTTCCATGTGCCCTTGTATTTTATATCTTCATCATGTAAGCTAGATTCAATTCGTGTTACATTCGAAGATAGCATTTGACCAACTATTTCGTCCCTATGCGTTTCTACTCGACTGCCACGCTTCTCTCGGGCAGGTGAGAGTCATACATATGTTTCTTACAGAACTGGCCGCCTAACATCACACCTGTTCGGCCTGACCGGGGTGAAAGCCAGTTTCTTACAGATCTGGCCCCCTAACATCACACCTGTTCGGCCTGACCCGGGTGAAAGCCAGTTTCTTTTCTAGTCCACAAGTTCTCTGCCGCAACCTTCGCAGTCGCGGTTAAACTGCAACGCCACAAATGCTGAAACCATCCTATCTTCTGAGTACAAGTTAAACAAGCTGACTTATGCCGTTATCAGTTGATTTTTCCCCTTATAGCTGCCTTTCCATTTATTTCAGATCCAACTGTTGTGATATCTCAATCAGTATTTTTCCTCCCCAACCCCCCCCCCCCCACCTTACACATACACACACTCACTCACACACACATACACACAATCGAAACGCATAGTTATGCAATTGCTTGTTTTTGTTAGGGCTCGGGAAAATGTGGCCCCTGTAAACTATCAAGGACCAAGATGCACCAGAGCTGTCAATTCATTGGTTAAATCCTAATATATTCTTGTGTCCTTTTTGAACAATTTTATTCCTTAAATTACAAAGATTTTGAATGACAAAATTATATATTTAATATTTCTTGCATCTGAATTCATGTGAAGGACAGAAATGCAGTATGGTCAATAAAGTCCAGATCATCAGATTATTCTGGCAGATTCCATTTAGTTCAATACCTGGTATAAGCAATTGTTGTTGGCATAATCCCGTCAGTAAGAATTAAAGAAGCGACAAAAGGCATCACTGTAGCAAAACTTTTTTATTGCAGACTGCTTGTTAGTTGCCCCTGGAGGGAGAACTCTGAATTTCATGTATTGTGTATGTTACTATTAAGTTTACCATTTGAGGAGGGGGTGTGGGGTGGAAAAAAAAAAGGGGGGGGGGGGGATCCCGAAGTGTTCAAACAATTTCTAAAAATGTCCATTATCGCTGCTTAAATTTTAAAAAAATATATAATTTCATAACTCATTAATCTAAATTGTCTAAAGCATTTCACAGCGTTGTTATATTCAAATCCATATCAATTCTCTTCATGCCTAGTGGCACATGAGGCTTTAGAGAGGACTTCCCATGCCTGCCTGTCCTGTGCAATCTTCAGTGCAGTTTTCCATGTTTTGGCAGGTATATCAGAATTCATTATATAACGTAGCCAAGCCATTTCCTTATTCTCTTTGTAAACATACTGTCTAGAGTTTCCTGAATTGTGACTTGAAGCAGTTCAATGTTTTAAATTGTATTTAGCCAGAAAATTTTTAATTCTACGCAGACATGTGTGGTGGAAGGTGAATAGCTTCATTCTCCAGCATTCTGCTCCATAAAGAAGAACTGGCAAAAAGATGCTTCTGTAGAATCGGAGTTGCGGTCCTCTGCAGTAACCGTTGGATTTAAGATTTGCCTTATTCTTCTAAAAGCAGTTTTAGCTTTGTTCAAGCGTTATTATATGGCTTCCTCTGTCCACCCCCCCCCCCCCGTATGGCCACCACACTGCCAAGATATGTGAACTGTTCTACATATTTATGTGTTGCTATGTTATTACATATAAACACATAGATATGTATTAATTGATACTCATAGAAAGAAGTAGAATAAAAAAAAAAAGGAAGAATTTTAACAATGACAGATAAATAAACAGTAGCCAGCGAATAATAATAATAATATACACATGATGATACAGATAAAAGCTTGACATATTCTGATGTTATCACAGCCTTCTCCATAGATCAACAAATCAACGTTTGACTTACCTATTTTAAATGTGGAGCTACACTTTGCTCCAAGCTGAGTCCAGGCATCTAGAGCCAGGAATAAGACAACCAGTCTCAGGCTGATGTTCATTGCGAACACTTACGTGGTTTAGAAACTCCTGTCAAATAGTCCTCTGTTTAAAATTTGTAAAAAAAAAAAAAAAAAAGCCTAGTCTTTATATCTTTATATGAAAGACTGCGCTGACTCATATAAAGCCCTTACTGAAGTTTGTATATTACTTAAATGTGTAACTTTACATTAATAAATGACACAGCTTAAAGTGAGTTCAAGGGTGTTCAAGAAAACGAGCGTGCAGACTATCTTGCGGACACTGCGGTTGCTATAACTGCTCCAGTAATATACAGAAGTGATGTTATTAGTTATCAATTTCATGAGCTGCACTTACTATACCCAAGAGCACGCCAAAGGACACGACTCCATATCTGTCTGAAATCTGTCTGCAAGAAATAAACATGTCACTAAGGAGACACGATGTTTCATTAACCAACACACAACAGGCGTCATCAGTCGTTTCACACTTGTGGAGCTTTTGAGGAGGAGATCGGAACACACATGGATCTGTCCGGAGTGCTGTGATGATAATCCTTTCTAATCACTAATCACTAATCACAGGTCAAAGTGTTTAAGACAGTACGTATCTATTATAACACTTGAAGAAACAATCTGTTTTATTTGTTGTTGATTGAAAATCCCTTGGAGAAGTTGAGTTTAATCTATTCTCTCCGATTTATCGATGTCCTGTCCGCATGCGCCTTTTAAAATGCTTGCATTTACTGATGTTTTCCAGGCTTACATTTACAGAGCAAGTCATACCTTACGAGCTGTAGACTAAGTGCGCCGCCGCAAGGAAATCAGTATTGGATGGGGTCACAGTATAAATTTATAGGGGGGAGGGGGGAAGTGAAGGGGTTTGAGGCTTATTAAAGTGCGCCCCCCCCCCCCCAAAAAAAAAAAAAGGTTTTTATTATTATTATTATGTGCTAAATATCAAATCAATATAATAATTTTTTTGATATAGTACGAAATGTATAAACAAATAATGTACATAAAGAGAGAACATCTTAGCAACTTTGCCATTTCGAAAATTATCTAGAATTATTTAATTTCTCAGCTCCACCCATTAAAAAAATATGGAAAAATAGAGGAAAGGGATAGAAATACATGACAGAGTCAAATACATCATGTATATTTAGTATTATCCTGATTACCAATTTAGGCGGAAATGACCTTCGGAATATTGTGACAGCTACATTATGTAAACGTAATACCTTATGTCAGTTCTATGTTGTTGCGTTATCCGTTACATCATTTGTTACGTTAGTTCTTTGAGACTTGTTACGGTAGCACAATGTTCTATCCTCATTGTTTTAATCAATTTGCTCAAGCATGTCCTATCACAGTTGTTACTGTAACGCATTCCAAACGTGATTTCATTATAATAAGCCTATATTCTTTTTTTCAATATGTATATATAATTTGATCAGTTAGGTGGAAAAAAAAGTTCATATTATTGTTTTAATTTACAACAGGAATGCATTGTTTTGAACTTCATAATATTTTGTTTTATTACAGTTGTGACTTCAACTCGTCCGATCGTAGTTATTACTTTAAACATGAGCTATCACAGTTTCAGTTGTAATCTGAGGTCTTCGTGGCGACTGCGTCGTTCAGTTGACTGCACATTTTTACGGAGATCTTTGGGAATCGTAGCAGGAGCTAAGGAGTTCGTGCTTTATGCGATGCTCTAATCAGGCCTTCTGCGAAGGGTGTGACAATACGCTCGGTGACTCCAGAATGTCTTTCCTTAACCTACTTTTATTCCTTTGTGTTTCGAAGTATAAAGAAATAAATGGTTTTGGATACATCCTTAATCTAAGTAAGACGACCACATCAAACCTTTAATTCTCCTGGACCGTTGGTCATATCAAACACTAAAACTTTTTCCCAGATGTTAAGTGTTAAGGTACAGAGGTAAGACTGACCAAGCAGACTTACTGACTGGAGATTTGCACACCATTTGTTGGTGTCAGATATTTATCTCCTAGCCAGACCTTCAGGAACAGATAACAAGGGCTAATTGCCATTATCTCCCCCTGAGGTTACCTAAACTGGAGTGCCGGTTCAGATCGTCAATATTGACACAGTGAGCTGAAAGTGTTGGCAGAAGAATTGACAAAGTCGGATTTTATTGTGATGAGAGGTGAAGTAGACTGGAGGTGTGACTTGGCCTATTAGCTTTGACCAGCTTAATTGAACCTGTAGAAGGTGACCGTGGGAATTTAAACAAGTGTTGTACAGCCCTGACTGACAGCGAATAAACTTACCCACAAGGAGGAGCTGTGATATCCTTGAATGAGAATGATTTTAGGCGTAATGAAGGAGGAGCTTAATAAAAGTTATAAAGTGGTGAACTCTAGGTCTGGTAAATGAGACGCTGTCAAGCACATGCCATCTGTTGGGCTTAACCTAAGCTTAAGACAGAACTTTTGGCATAGTGGTTTCATTTTCCAGGTAAGATCGAAATTAGGTTCAAATCTATATTTTGTGATAGCAATCTAACTGTCTTTTTACTCAAGTGTGTGTCTTCATCACTTTGTAGTACTCCTAGGCGGACATTTCTTCATTCTCGTAGGGCACTGTCACATTGCTTTATATCCTATTTGATAGTGTCATGAATGTTTTTTCGTGCACATGTGTTTCAATGTTGTAAAACCTAAATGTTGTTGTTGCCATTGAAATTTAATGAACTATCATGTTTTTGAAATCACAAGCGTGAAGATAACTTGGGCAATCTTTTCACGTATGGTTAATGTGAATCTGTATTACATACAGCTAACACACTGCAATGTGTTTAACTCTTGGGAGGCTAATGCGGAGATTGATCCCGGAGAGTAAATCCACGAGATTAGTTATTTGATTCGCCCCAGAACTATTGTTAGCATTCTAGGCGCGTCTATTGTTCAAAGCATGGATTCCAGAACTTGTTCTGTCTGACTGATTGTTATTTTGAGTCTGTACGAGAGATGGCACCTGACGTAGAAGACTTGACTATCATTACAGGACGTGTAGACGAAGGCAGAAGATGTAACAGTTGGAATGTGAGACATAAGCCCTTCCAAATTGGACAGGAGTGAATGTGAGCATGAGGGA